>VZQC01006047.1:132369-435671 GCA_009823505.1 Rhizomys pruinosus | reverse complement strand
TTTTTTTAATGTAGGCACTTAGAGCTATAAACGTCCCTCTTAGGACTGCTTTTAAAGTGTCCCGTAGGTTTTGTTGTGTTGTATTATCATTGCCATTCAGCTCAAGGAATGTTTTTATTTCTTTCTTTATTTCTTTCTTGACCCATTCATTATTCAGGAAAGTGTTGTTTAGTCTCCATGTGTTCTTCTGGGTTGTAGGGCTTATCCTGGTGTTGATATTGAGTTTTATTGCACTGTGGACTGATAGAATGCATGAGATTATTTCAATCTTTTTGTATTTGTTGAGTTTTTCCTGTGTCCCAGTATATGGTCTATTTTGGAGAATGTTCCATGGGGTGCTGATTAGAAAGTATATTCTCTGGTGTTTGGGTGAAATATTTTGTAGATGTCTGTGAGGTCCATTTGGTGTATTGTGTCATTCAGTTCAGATGTCTCTCTGTTTACCTTTGTCCTGTTGATCTGTCTAAAGGACTTGGTGGGGTATTGAAGTTCCCTACTATTAGTGTGCTAGGGTTAATCTGTGCCTTGAGATCCTGAAGAATTGTCTTTATAAAGTTTGGTGCACTGGAGTTTGGTGTGTGTATATTCATGATTGTGAGATCTTCATCATCAGTTTTTCCTTTAATAAAGATGTAATGCCCCTCTTTGTCTCTTTTGATTTCTTTTGCTTTGAAGTCTATTTCGTCTGATATGAGAATAGCAACACCTGCTTTCTTTTTGGTACCATTTGGTGGGAATATTTTCTTCCATCCCTTCACCTTAAGTTGGAGCCTATCCTTGAAATTGAGATGGGTTTCTTGTAGACAGCATATAGATGGATTTTGTTTCCTAATTCACTCTCCCAGTCTATGTCTTTTGATTGGGGAGTTTAGTCCATTAATATTTAAGGTTAAAATCAAAAGACGGATGTTGCTTCCTTTCACCTTATTATCCATTTGGACTTTTAGTCTCTGATTCTACTCCTAAGGTTATGTTTTTATTAGTTTCTTTTCCTAGGTGTTTGGGGATAGTTGCTCCTCTCTTTTGCCCTTTGAATTGCTTCAAGTATTTTATGAAAAGTTGGTTTTCTGGACATGTATTCTATCATCTTGTTTATGTCATGGAAGATTTTTCTCTCTCCTTCAACTATAATCAACATTTTTGCTGGGTATAATATTCTGGGTTGACATCCATAGTCCTTTAACACTGGGAATGCTTTGCTCCATATTCTTCTTGCTTTCATGGTTTGCACAGAGAAGTCAGTTGTAATTCTGACGGGCTTCCCTTTGTATGTGCCTTGTTTTTCTTTTGTAACCTTAAGAATTTTGTCTTTGTTTTGGGCATCTAGCATTTTAACTATGATATGTCGTGGGGAGTTTCTTTTCTGATCTTGTCTATTTGGAGTCCTATGTGCTTCTTGTATTTGTATGGGTTTGTCTATTTTTCATTTGGGGAAATTTTCATCTATTATTCTGTTAAAGATCTGATCAATGCTATTTTCTTGAGATTCTTCTCCTTCCTCTATTCCTATGATGCAGAGGTTTGATCTTTTCATAGTGTCCCATATTTCCTGGTTGTTCCACTTTTGTGTATTTTTAAATTTTTCATAATCTTTATTTTAGCTTTCTTTTTTTTTTTTTAAATTAATTTTTATTGATGCTTTGTGCATTTCATACATTTTTTTCCAATTCAGTTCAGGCTTATTTCCCTTTCCCTCCCCCCCACCCCCACCCCATCCCAGATCATGCATTCTGCCATAACTGTCCTGCATCTTTCTCTCAGATTTTTTTTTTCATTTTTAGCTATTCTAATTGCTCTGTGTTACCTTCCAGGTCTGATATTTTTTGTTCTGCTTCCTCCATTCTATTTCTGAGGCTTTTTCCTTTCCTTTCTTCTTGATTGGATGAATGTTCTATTTCCTTTTTCATTTCATCCTGTGATTTCTTTAGTATTTCCATTTCCTTTTTGAGCTTTTTGATCTTTTCTTGGTGCTCCTTACTTCACTGGTTGGCTTCCTTTTTCATTGTTTCTACTTCCTTCTGGAATTTGCTTTTTTCCTCCTTCTAGTTCTTTCTGGAGTTTGTCATTCTGTACCTTTAGTTCTTTCCGAAGTTTGTCATTGTATCCCTCTAGGTCCTTTTTGAGTTTTTCATTCTCTCTCCGTAGTTCTCTGACTTAGTTTCTTTAATTTCTCTGCAGAGGTCTGCAATTATTCCTCTAAGATCTGTTTCTTGGGTCACCTCTAGGGGGAATCCCACTGTAGCTATCTCCAACAGGGTTGGTAGAGCTTGGTGTGGAATTATCCTGAACCTTTCCCATGTTATCCCTTCGCCGTGTCCCTGGAATGAGGTTGTCCTTTTTCTTTTTCTTTTTCTTTTTTGCCTATATTCCAATGCCAATCACAAATGTCTTTTTACTATGTTGAAGGCTTGTTTTGCTTGCCTCCTTCTGACACTTTTTTTCTTTCTTTTTTTTTTTTCTCCTCCTTGTTTATGGTGTGTTGACTTGTCTAGGTTTCAGACTTTCAATTTTGTGTATTTATTGGATATTGGAAGTCTAAGTCACTCTTCCCTTCCTGTACTGAAGCTTCTCCAAAAAAAATCCACTTGGGGGGCTGGAGAGATAGTCTAGAGGTTAAGAGCACTGACCGCTCTTTCAGAGGACCCGGGTTCGATCCTCAGCACCCACATGGCAGCTGAGAACCGTCTGTAACTCCAATTCCAGGAGAACTCCAGTTCCAGGGGAATCCGAGATCCTCTTCTGACTTCCACGACATTGCACGACACGGGTGCACAAACCTACATGCAGACAGTACATTCGTACACATACAAAATAAATAAAAATTTTAAAAATCCACTTGGATACTCTCTCAATTCCAGTTGGGGGGGGGGTGCCTGACTTAGTTGCTGCTGGCTGCAAGTGAGAAGGGCAACCTGGCCAGGACAGCCATACCCTACAAGGGTTTAGAGTTTAGACCCAAGCAGGCAGGCCCACAGCACCCCTGCCACAAATCAGCGAATCAACTATCCAGCAACCCAAGAGTCAATCTATTCTAAGATCTACCTGTCTGGAGCAGCACCTGGCTCTTACCTGTGCTTCAGGTGGTCTTAGCAAGCAAGGCCTGAACCTGAGCACCCCGCACACAAACTCACTATGGCGACAGAGCTGCTGCCAGCTTCGGCGCAGTCCCTGCAGCTCAGCTGGTCTGGGCCCGGCCACTGCTGTGTGCCAGGCGGGCCTAGCTTCTCCTTCCCACAATCCCCTACCAGAAGTGGCTCAGTCCCTGCAGCTTGGCTGGTCTAGGCCCAGCCGCAGCTGTGTGCCAGGTGGGCCTAGACCCTGGAACCATGGAATCTTCTCCTCAAGACAAGACTTTTGCTTCTTGTCATTTAAATTATTTCAAGTCAAGTAAATGTTACTTAAGAAAAGGTCACATTATCCTGAATGCTCAAGCCTTAAAATGAATGTATGTAGAAATAAAAATATCCTGTAATGGAAAAAAAAAAAAAAACCTTTTCACAATTAGATAACTCAGAATTGATCAGATGAATTTTTGTGAAATTTCACAATATGTGGCTAAAATTGAAATGAGGCATGAGAAATTTCAGCAAACTGAATTATATGTACACATATATGAGAAAAATAAAACAGGAATTTTAAATGGAAATGTTTTTCTCAACCTAAAATATAGGATTGGCACTTTCAAATTACTGTACAATCCATTTAACAACTTTGGGTAGAATAAAGGCACTTTATCATCAACAACTTCTGTTTCAAGAAGCATTTTTCTGATCTCTTTTTAAAATGAATCTTATATACACAGCTACATCACACTCCTTGCATTAGAAAGTATTTTACTACAGAAGTAGTCCTCATGGTGAAACAGAGTCTGAACATGCATGGGAAGCTGTTAATTTGTACTAAGATTGTATTGTGATTTTTATTGCCCCTAACAAATCTCAGTCTTATTTATCTTAAAGTTATTCAGACTATCATCCTAACATTATAAAGCAAAATAATTATCTTAACTACAGGTAAGAAATTTTCTTTCAAAAATAAACTTTTGGTCTGTAACTATGCTGTCAGATTGCTAGGGCTGCCATAACAGAGAGCAACAAACTGGAGACATGAAAAAACAAAAGGCATTTGTACTAGCTCTGAAGGCCGGGAGTCTGATATCACAGTGTCTGGAACTTCAGTTTCTCTGAGATCTCTCTTCTTGGCTTGTGGATGGTAATCTCCTCCCAGTGCCTTTACATCATATTCCTGCCTAACTCACCTGTGATTTGGTTTCCTAACAGTTTAATAGCACCAGTCACAGTAGAATGTAGTACATGACAACAATTCTGATGAATTTTAATAACGCATTTAAGGACTCTATCTTTAAATATGGTCATATTTGAGATATGAAGGATAATGACTTCAACATATAATTGGGAGCAGTTTTTGCATAAAACATCATGTTGTATCATCTTAAAAACTGAAATAGTGCCAAGCTGGTGGCACATGCCTTTAATCTAAGCACTAGAGAGGCAGAGGCAGGCAGATCTCCATGAGTTCAAAGACAGCCTGGTCTACAGAGTGAGTTCCAAAACTGCTACAGGGAGACCCTGACTCAAAAAGACCAAAAAAAAAAAAACTGAAATGGTAATCACATTGAGATGTTCAGAAAAACATGCTAACATGAATCTCAAGAGGAAAGCTTTTGATGGTGATAAATTATATATATAATATATTATATATATTATAATTGAAATCACAGAAGTAGTCTGGATTGCTCCATAATAGGATGACATGCTGGAAATACAAAAAAAAAAAAAACTAGAACTCCAAAGGTTACCAAAATTACAATGTTAAGTAAAACAGTTCTCTAAATGAACTGAAACGGGAGAATCAGAAGGAAAATCAAGGGACTCACATCACCAGTGCCTCCACGTTCTTCTACCGTCCCTTCCAAGCACTGCTTCTTCCTCACCTCCCCAATTTGGCAACTGTCCCACATCCTTTATGCCCATCTTTACAAAACCTATACTGACATCTTACTCCCCAGTGTAGAAAAGAATCACACCACCACATCTTTATTTACAGCCATCATTTTATAGGCACTATGCTGTTGGAATCCAAATACCTGAAGCTTCCTTAAGAGAGCTCTCTACATTTTTCTCTCAATGGCAATGAATTCTCAGAAGAATTACAGTTCACAAAAACTTATTTCATCACCATTTTCACAGCATCTAATTGGGAAAATTTTCACTAGAATCTTCCATATCCATAGCCAAGTGACATCTCATAGAGTCAGTTTTGTTATGCTATCTTATGTTTTCTAATAAATTCCTAGTATTATAGAAAGCCTTTGTAGTGCCATTTAGCATTTGAAATAAACTGTGGAATTTATCTCTGCCATAGAAATATATCTTATATTATTTTAACAAACTGTCTATTGGACTTTTCCCAGGTATCACAATTACTTCCAAGTTTAAGAAACAGTGAATATCTTACTCCTTGATGAAATTAAGAAGTATATTGAGCACTGTGTTGAAAATGGAGCTAAGAAAAGGAAGCTGTATAGGAAATAAGGATTTTAAGAAAGAATATGACTTTTATGCCTCTTTAAATAACCAGTCTGGGTGGAGCCAAGAGAGAAGGCTCAGCAGCTGGAAGTACCAGAGAGGACCCAGCTTCTGTTCCCAGCACCCACATGAGAGTTGACAACCATCTGTGACTCCAGTTCCAGGAGAACTCCATGACTTCTTCTGACTCTGAGGGCTACACTTATATGCATGGAAACAATACACACATAAATTAAAAATACTAAGTAAAATACTTTAAAGAAACTAATTTGTAAACTGAGGAGATAGTTCAGTGAGTAAAGTGCTTGCTATGAAAGTATTTGGACCTGAGTTTAGATCTCCAGCACACAAAAGCCAGTTATGTCAGCACATGCCTGTAACTCCAACAGTAGTTTGATGCACAGGGATCCCAGAGGCTCACAAGTGAGTCAGCCTCACTGAAACAGTGAGTTCCGGATTCAGTGAGAGAGCCTGGAAAAATAATAATGTAGAGAGTAATGAAGGAATAAACTGATATCTATCTCTGACCTTCACATGTCTCATATAGCCAAGATCACTCATACACATACATGCACACATGCATATGCCACATGCAAATTAATTTTTGAGCAGTACAGAAAAGGTAAATGTATATGTATTTATCTGTGACATTTATATGTATACATACACATATATATGCACATTGTATGTTTAAAATAATGTAAACTTATACATAAGTTTAAATGTTTATTATCTCTTTATAATGAAAACCTATATATGCACACCAGAACTTCGTACTATCAGATAATAACTCAGCACCATAGATCTTTCCTTCCTTCTTCCTTCTCTCCTACTCTTCTCACATCTGCTCATAGTCATTGTACTCTCCAATTTTATTTTATTTTTTTAATTTTTTTATTTATTTTTTTATGTGTGTATGAGTGCACTGTCTGCATGTAGGTTTGTGCACCCATGTCGTGCAATGCCGCAGAGGTCAGAAGAGGATGTCGGATTCCCCTGGAACTGGAGTTAAAGAAGGTTCTCAGCCAACATGTGGGTGATGGGGATCGAACCCGCTGGAGACCGAACCCGGGTCCTCTGCAAGAGCAGTCGGCGCTCTTAACTGCTAGGCCATCTCTCCAGCCCCTGCTAGAGCAGTCAGCGCTCTTAACTGCTAGGCCATCTTTACAGTCCCTGCTCTCCAATTTTGTAAGATCCGCTTTTTGGATTCCACATATGAGCAGTATCATGTGTTTGTTATCCGTCTCTCTGCATGTGGCTCATTTCACTTCCCATAATGATCTCCAGCTCTATTCATATTTTCACAAATGACAAAACAGAATCTTTTTATGCCTAAATGGTAGTCCATTGTGTATATGTGTCACATTTTTCTGGTGGACACTTTGGTTGACTCCATCTTGCGGCTATTGTGAATAGTGCTCAATAAACATGGGAGTGCAGATGTCTCATTAATGAATCCATTTCTTTTAGATGTATACTCGGTAGTGAGATTGCTAGGTAATATACGGTGTGTGTGTGTGTGTGTGTCTGTGTGTGTGTGTGTGTGTGTGTCTGTGTGTGTGCAAGTTTCAGTTGAGAGCCTTGTGTGTATGTGTATGCATTTCGGTTGAGAGCCTTGTGTTTGCTAATCATATTCTCTACCTCATAAATACATATTCAACACTGTTAGCTGAGGAGCGCCCACGTTGTTTTCCATCCTGGTTGTACACATTAGATTTCTTAATAACAGGGTTCAAAGGTTCTCTTTTCTCCAATCCTTACTAACACTTGTCACATTTTGTCATTTTGATAGTAGACAACTTTTTATAACATGCTTTATTTAATTGGCACTTTCCTAACAGTCAGTAATGTTGAGAATTTGTTCATATTATAATTGTTATCCATGTGTATGACTTCTTCTGGAGCATCTCTATTTAAATCTACTGCCTACTTTCACATTGTTTACAATTTTTGTTATTGGACTTCCTGCGTTTATTTATTTCTAGATATTATTCCCTTGTCAGCAAACATTTTCCTCCATTCAATAGTCCAACTCTTTATACCAGGGATTATTTTCCTTTGGTGTGCAGAAATTATTTACTTTGTTATAATTCGGTTGACACAATTCCACTGTTAGTCTCCTGCCCTGTTGTGGTCTTGTTTTAAAAAATCCTTTTTCTTTTCTAATGTCCTGAAGCATCCCTGTCCTTTAAGGAAGAAAACAACTCTAATCATGACAGTATAATATTCGAGAGACTAAAAAAACAATAATTTCCTAACATTAACCCTTCGTTGAATGCAAAACTAAAGTGAAAATATATAATATGCCTTGTTTTCTCTCCAACTTCAGCTAAATGAACTACTCATTCATTAAAATGAGGGAATATTAGATATTTTTATTAAAATATATGAATTTATTCATAATCTATCTACTTCACAATGACAAATACATTTTAAATGCATATTGCTAAGTAAAAGAGCTAGCCTGAAAAGTATATCTTCAGTAACTTTCCATTTGCATGACATTCTACAGGGAGCAAAAGTGTCTAGCCTGTAAGCAGTCCCTTACAGGGTTGGCATGGGTGTAAAACTGCATGATTGAAGCTGAACAAGACCTTGTTAGAGCAATGAAACTCTTCTGAATTATTGAGATGTTAGGTGCATGCCATTATGGCATTGTTAAAACTCCAAAATTTTCAGGAGTTTCTTCACAGACTTGGAAAAAAAAATCCTTAAATTCATATGGAAAAACAAAAGACCCCAAATAGCTAAAGCAACCCTGAGCAAAAAATGCAATAGACAGGTGACCACTTTACCAGACTTCAAACTATATTACAGGGCTATAGTCATAAAGACAGCCTGGTACTAGCACAAAAACAGACCCGTCGACCAATGGAATAAAATTCAAGATACAAACTTGACTTCATACAATTTCAGCCACTTCATATTCAACAAAGGGTCCAAAAAGACTCAATGGAGGAAAGATAGCATCTTCAGCAAATGGTGCTGGCAAAACTGAATCATCATTTGTAGAAGAACAAAATCAAAACCCTACCTCTCACCCTGTACAAAAATCAACCCCAAGTGGATCAAAGACATCAACATGAAACCCGAAACTCTAAAGGTGAGAGAAGAAAATGTTTTTAACAACCCACAAGACATAGGCATAGGAAAAGACTCTAAATCAAACAGCTCCTGTGCAGGAAATAAGGTCAACAGTTGACAAGCGGGACCTCATCAAACTGAAAAGCTTCTGTACAGTGAAATAAACAATCAAGGAAGTGAAAAGAAAACCCACAGAGTGGGAGGAAATCTTCACTGGCGTTACATCTGACAGCATTAGCATTCAAAATATACAAACTACTCAAAAAACAAAGAAGTAAAAAAAATGACTTATTCAAAAGATAAAGAGCTGAACAGAGACTTCACCAACAAGGAAGTAAGATGGTTGAGAAATATACTAAAAAGTGTTCAGCATTGGGGCTGGAGAGATGGCTCAGCAGCTGAGATCACCAACTGTTCTTACAAAGGACTTGGTTTTGATTCTGAGCACCCACATAGTGGCTAAGAAATGTCTTTAAACAGGGCATGGTGGTGCACGCTTTTGATCGTACCGCTCAGGAGGCAGAGGCAGGAAGATCTTTGTGAGTTCAAGGCCAGCCTGATCTACAGAGTGAGTTCCAGGTCAGCTGGGGCTATATGGAGACCCTGTCTCAAAAATAAACGTGTTCAGCATTGCTAATAATTAAGGAAATGAAAATTAAAACCACTCTAATATATCATCTCACTCCCACTCTGATAAGACTGGCTAAGATCAAAGAAAACAAAAGACACCAAATGCTGGAGAGGTTGTGGGGAAAAGGGAACACTCATCCACTGCTGGTGGGAATGTAAACTCTTACAGCCACTGTGGAAAGCAGTGTGGAGAATCCTTAAAAAGACTCAAAATGAGCCTACTACCTGACCCAGCCATAATACTCCTGGATATATACACACAAGACTCATCCTAGCACAAAGAGACATGCACATCTATGTTTATTATAGCTCTCTTCACAACAGAGAAGAGCTGGAACCAACCCTCAACTGGTGAGTAGTTAATGAAACTGTGGTGCATCTACACAGTGGAGTTCTATGCAGTGGTAAAGAAAGATGACATCATGAACTTTGAAGGGAAATGGATGGAACTCGAAGCCATTATGATAAGTGAAGTAACACAGTTCCAGAAAAACAAACGGGGAATGGCTTCCCTCATTTGTGGATGCTAGCACCAAATCCCCCAGTTGAAAGGCAAACTGAACAACATTATTGTTATATTTCTTTTTATCTGAAAGCAACTGTGATGTTATAATTTGAAACTCTTAATGGGCCCTAGAATTAACTTATTTTCAGACATTATAATTACCATATATGGGTGGAAGGTATTTTAGAGTAATATAAGATTAAGGGGGAAAATGTGAATTCCTAAACATATTTTGGAATTAACATACAGTTTATTTTCAGAGGTCATAATTTTGGTACATATGTGACATTTGTATAGGTATATTTTGAAGCAACACAAATTGGAGAGAACAACAACATAAAGACTGAGTCAAATAACTGACTGTTACAGTTAAATTCTGCCCAAAACAATAAACCTCTCCAGAGAAAAACTTCAAAAAAGTCTGAGAAAAGGCTGCAGGACATGTATGGCAGAATGCATGAACTGGGGTGGGGTTCGGGCAAGGAAAGGGGAATTCTAAATTGGATTGAAAAATGATGTAGGAAATCACAAAACATCACTAAAAAAATCTCCAAAATTTTACACCTCACTGAATGAACTTTGACACAGAATAATTTGAAAGTGTGCTTGATAGGTTGTAGAATCTGATTACTGAATAGAGAATGAGAAGGCATTCTTTTGTTGTTGTTGTTTCCTTTAATTTTATATGATTCTGAAATATGCATATATACACTCCAAACATATAGAAAAATTTACAAAGTCTGAAAATAAAATATAGGTTAATTGCAAACATGTTTGGCATTCACATTTTAACAGTAAAGTTGCATGCAGGTAAAAAGACATAACTTTACATTCCTAAATTACATAGCAAGTTTAGTATGTTTTAATGTACTTTCAATGTAGATATTTATTCTTTCTCATAAATCTTAGAACTTAGGAAAAATAGAGATATTCAAGCTATATCTATAGTAATATCAGTCAATGTGGTATTATTTTTACTAACAAATTCCCCACCTTGACTTACATATAAAGATTTGGTTCTAGGATCCACAAATGAAGGACACCATACCTCACTTGTTTTTCTGAGACCATGTTTCTTCACTTAGCATAACAGCTTTTAATTCCATCCATTATCCTAAAAATTTAATGATGTCATTTTTCTTTCACTGCATAGAACTGCATTGTGTAGATGTACCACATTTTCATTATCCACTCATCAGTTGAGGGACATGTGTTGCTTCCAGCTCTTCACTATTGTGGAAAGAGCTGCAATAAACATGGTTGCACACATATTTCTGCAATAGAATGAATCATTTGGGTATATACCCAGGAGTGGTATAACTGGGTCAAGTGGAAAGTTCACTTTCAGTCTTTTAAGTGTTCTCCACACTGCTTTCCATAGGGGTTATGCAAGTTTACATTCCCACCAACAGTGAATGAGTGGTCCCCTTTCCCACAACCACTCCAACATTTGGTATCATTTGTTTTCTTGATCATAGCCAGTCTTACCAGGATAAGATGAAATTTTCAAATGTTTTCAGTTTGCATTTCCATAATTACTGGCTATGTTGAACACTTTTTAAGATGCTTCTCAGCCATCTTTACTTCTTCATTTGAGAAGTCTCTGTTAAGATCTTTACTCCATATTTTGATTGGGTCATTTGTTTTCTTGGTACTTTGCTTCTTTGAGAAATTTATATACTTTGGATGTTAAAACCCTGTCAGATGTGTCACTGGTGAAAGTTTCCTCCCACTCTATGGATTTTCTCTTTACTTCTTTGACTGTTTCTTTTGCTGTACAGAAGCTTTTTAGTTTTTTGAGGTCCCATTTGTTGATTGTTGATCTTATTTCTTGCACAACTTCTGTTTTATTTAGAAAGTCTTTCCCTACACCTGTTTCTTGTAAGTTACTACCAATTTTTTCTTCTAACATTTTCAGAGTTTCAGATTTCACATTGGGGTCTTTAATATATCTGGAGGTGACTTTTGTACAGGGAGAAAATTAGGGTGTTATTTTCATTCTTCTACAAGTGGTGATCCAGTTTTGCCAGCATCATTTGATGAGGATGCTGTCTTTCCTCCACTGAGTCTTTTGGGTCCCTTTGTCAAATATGAGGTGGCTGAAATTTCATGCATTCAAGTTTGGATATTCAATTTTTTCCATTGATCTATGGGTCTGTTTTGTGCAAGTGTCATGCTGTTTTTTTGAGTATAGCCCTCATAGGGCTGCTTTTATATTGTGCCATGGGGCTGGAGAGATGGCTCAGCAGTTAAGAGCACCAACTGCTTTTGCAGAGGACCCAGATTCAATTCCCAGCACCCACATGGTGGCTAAGAACAGTCTTTAACTCCAGTTCCAGGGGAAATCCAACACCCTCTTCTGACCTCCATGGCATTGCACGACATGGGTGCACCAACCTACATGCAGACAGTACACTCATACACATAAAAAATAATAAATAAAAAAATTAATTGTGCCATAAGTTTGTTATGTTGTATTGTCCTTTTTGTTTAATCCCAGGAATACTTTTATTTCTTTATTTCTCCTTTGACCCATTCATTATTCAGGAGTATGTTGCTTAGTATCCAGGGCTTCTTCTGGTGTTGATATTAAGCTTTATGGCATTGTGGTCTGATCGAATGCATGGGATTATTTCAATTTTTGGTATTTGTTGAGGTTTGTTCTGTGTCCCAGTATGTGCTTGATTGTTTAGAACATTCTATAGGGTGGTGAATAGAAAGTTTATTCTTTCGTGCTTGGGTGGAATATTTGGTGTATTTGGTGTATAGTATTGTTCAGTTCAGAGGTCTCCATGTTTATTCTTCATCTTGTTGACATGTCTAATGGGCAAGGGAGCATTGAAGTGTCTCTTTGTTGAATTGAAGACTAACTTTGCTAGTTTCTTTCAGGTGCCTTTGCTGTCTTATTAGGTGTGAAAGGCTGAATGCTCTAGCCTTCAGATTTTCACTTTTGATTTTTGTACTGGAGGGACCAGCTAGTTTTTGCCCAGCTAGTCCAGAGCTCCTCCAGAGGCCCAGGACAGGCAACAATCAGGCCAGCTTGAATCCTACACCATGTAAGTTCCTCCAGGGCTGGTTGTAAGCATCTGGATCTGGGTCCAGGGCCAGGAAAGCCTAGCCTAGAGCCAAAGGAGGGCCTGAGGTGTTCCCTAGCTAATGGAGTGGAATCCTGGAATATCACCTGAGCCGATCTTCATGAGCTTCTGGGCTTCTCTCTCACCTGCTGGGTGCTGAGTTGCTCCTGTGAGAGTCTGGCCTCTAGATGGGACGGCAGATCTTGTCTTGCCCTGCTAGAGCCAGAAACAGGGAGCTGGAGGGGAGGCATATGGGCATGGGCAGAGCTCTGTCTCACCCCATGAGAGCTGGGAGCTGGGTGCCGGGCACTGGGAGCAGAGCCAGCTGAGCAGGAACTGGAAATATGAGATTTATTTTTTTGGTCTTTTCAAGACAGGGTCTCCCTGTAGTCTCAGCTGTCTGGAACTCACTCTGTAGACCAGGCTGGCCTTGCCTCAGAAGTGCTAGGATTAAAGGCGTGCGCCACCACGCCCAGCAATATGAGATATTTTTAAGAAAAAAATGCATGAAAGAGAAATCAACCTGAATAAATTACAGACCATAGTCAGAAATCAGAATTGGAGATAATTATGAAAACTATAATCACTCTAGAGAACAATATGATCATATTTATTAAAGTTTCAAAACTATTGTGCTACTTTTTTTTTAATTGATGCTTTGTGTATTTCATACAACATTTTCCAATTCACTTCAGGCATATATCCCCTTCCCTTCCCCCCACCCCACCCCTACCCATCCCAGATCATGCATTCTGCCGTAAGTTTTCTGCATCTTTCTCTGCTTTTTTATTTTATTTTTTTTTATTAAAAATAAGTGATAATTTGTGAGTACAAGCATCCTTCATGTAAAACTAATTTGCAAGCAGTTGTGCCCAAACCCACACAGCTCATGGGTCCCACCATCCACCAGGGGGGGCTTGTATGTTCAATCAAGTTGATCAAATGAGTGTCCAGTCTATATTGTTGTAGTTTCACCATTAACCCCAATCGAAGCCCTTACATTCTACCATGCCCCCTCTTCCGCAGATTGTTCCTTATTTTGCTACTTTTATGGAATAAAAAAGATAATTGTGAAAATGACAAAGACTCAGTTTCACAAAGTTAACCAAGAAATATTTATATTACTTAAAAAAAATAAAACATACTGGGTGTGCTAGTGCACACCTTTAACCCCAGCACTCAGGAGATAGAGGCAGTTGGATCTTTGTGAGTTCAAGGCCAGCCTTGTCTACATAGTGGGTTCCAGGCCAGTTGGAGCTAAAGGAGATTCTGTCACAAAACTACAAATTTTTTTAATTTAAAAAATCATATATAGAACTGAAGTTTCAGAGAGGAAGAAACAGACCAGAATAACTAAAACATCAAATTTAGTTAATAATTTTTTAAAATTTTATCTCTGGACTGAAACTCTGCACCAGAGACTATGAGAAAGAAACACAAGCTAGTAATATGGAATTGGACCAAACATAGACTATGATGTCAAAATGAGTATTTCATTTTAGAATCAATAGGTGTTGAAAGATGTCAGAAAACCATCCAGCAGTTTATTTGATCAAAAACACATGGCTTCACAAGTAAGTCAGCTTTATAGTTAAACTAGTCCGATTTTGTATGTCTGATACCTAAAACATGTTCTTTAGCAACACAGCTATGATTGCCCCCTGTTTCCCAAATGCAGTGTGTTGATAGTACTTTTCAAAATACAGAATAGGTAATATATTCACATTACCATCCCTTCCCCTCACTGAGATATCATTGGTGAATTTCTTGCTGTCTTTTCATGGTTTCTCTATGAAGACAAAAGTGAATATAAATGCACGGTCATGTGGAATTTGTTTTTGCACAGTTTATTCCTGTCAGTATACATGTACATAGGATATATTTATATAAAAAAGCATTTCAGTTGTCTATGAATTGATTTAGGACAAAAGAAAATGCCATGACACCTTCTAATATTCAGTGTTTCTCAGATTGCTTTCATTTTTCTTATTCAAGTTTGAGCTTCCTTGTTTTGTTCTAAAGTTAGATCACTGTTGATTTGGTTTTTAATGTGTTGAAATGTAAATAAGTACATATATAAATGTATACACATTGATTTTGAAATAAATTACACTATAAACTGATTTGGAAAATTATTTTCATTAATTTTAGCTCAGCAAGCCTTTTTGTCAAATAGTAACCTATTTATTGCTTTATGTTTGTATCAACTTTTAAGTTTAAAAGAAATTTTATTGATTCAAGAATTTCATACAATGAATTTTTTTTAATTAAGACAACCTCCCCCATATCCACCCTCACCCTACCATCCCCACACCCACACCCAATTTATGTATTCTATTTGCATGTGAAAAATCCCATTCATCTTACATAACACATCTGAGCGGGTTGCCAGAGAAATCGCATCTCCTTAGAGTGATTTATGCTTCTTACACTGGGGTGTGCCAAAGTAAGGGGGCACGCCCTTTTCTTTGTACATGGTTTTGGGTCAGAACACGCCCAGGTTTCTTGGAATGAGAATTTCACACTTAATTTCTGTTTCTCCTATGGCCTGCTCAGAAATGTCAAGTAGAGACTTCTCTTTTTTTTTCAGTAGTCAGGAACGCTTGATTTTCCTCAACAGAGTTAGGTATTCCCAGCCCTTGCATGCAGGTTACACTGGCTGGTTCTGATCTTCACTCAGCATGATGACCTCACTATAGACCAAGGCCTTCAATAGACTGATTCCCTTCAAGGTTTTACTGTGAGTAAAAGCACAAGCTAGGCCCTCAGCGCAGGCACCAATTAGTTCACAGGTCTTCTACCCAAAATTCTGAGTGGCAGTTGGGAGGTTTCGAAGCTTCACATAACAGTTTTGCATCGGCGTCCTTTGGCATATTTTGTGAAATCTGTAGTATTCTCTGATTTCTAACATTGTTCAGGATGCAGCCAAGTCTTGACAGTCTTTGGGGGATACTTATGGTCAGTCAGCCATGGGTGCCACAGGGGCCCATGGGTGGGCAGTCCAGCTCCTCTCTCCATCACCATCACGCACTGAGCTGCAGGCTAAAGAGCCTCCCCATGCAGCATTCAGAAACTGTTGGACGTGGGAGGCCAGGCCAGCTCTGTCCTGGTTCCCCAGTTATTATCCCACTTACTCACCAATCCTGAGTCTGTACTTTAAGACTGTTAGAAGTAGCAAGATCCTTAATGAGATGAAGAGGCCCGAGTCACATTTCTAGGTCCTTGTGCTGGTGGTCCTCTTCACCACATTGGCTCTGCCACTATTTTGGCTCCCAGATTGTTTCCTTTCTTACCTGCCACCTCCTCCGTCAGTTGTGATACAAATGTAGAAGCACCTTTGTTCCCATAAATATTCATCTTGTGTGATAAGTTTCCTCCCATAGTAATCAGAAGCATTCCTGTCCTAGGAGCTGGCACTCTTGGTCCCACAGACCAGCTGCCTGGACCTGCCTCATTCTGCAACTGCCATCTTCACTAATATCTCCCAACTTCCCAACGTTGCTTATTAATTTTTTCTGACTCCTTCAGTAGTATTAAGTTGAATATTCTTTTAATATTTAATATTCAGAATTATTTAGTTCATTGTTGCTATTTTGTTTTTGTAAAACATAGCTGTTTAGGATCTGAGATCTCCCAAGACCAACTGAAGTGCAGGTACCTGGGCACCAGCTAAAGAGGACTCCCCCTCCCTGCCAACTACGAAGGCATCTGAAGGAGGCAAGCAAAGCAAGCCTTCAACACAGTGAAGAGGCATTTAGGACTCACATTGGAATACAGGCCAAGGAGAAGCCCATATGCGAAGAACACGAAGAAGAGACAACATGGGAAAGGGGCAGGATAATCCTGAACCAAGCACTACCAACCCTATGGAAGATTCCTACAGTGGGATCCCTCTGGGGATGCCCCAGGACACAGATATCAGAAACACAATTGGGAACAAGATTATAAAAAGCAAATCAAAGAACTAAGAAAAGGGAATGAAGAACTCAACAAGGACCTAGAGAGAATGACAAACTCTGGACAGAAGTAGAAACACTGAAAAGATCCCATGCTGAAAAAGATAAGGAAACCAACCAGAGAAGCAAAGAGCTACAGGAAGACATTGAGAAGCTCCAAAAAGAAGTAGAAATACTTAAGAAATCAGAAGAGAAAATGAAAAAGGAAATCAAACACTCATCCAATCAAGAGAAAAGGAATGGAAAAAGCCTCAGAGGCAGAATGGAGGAAACAGAACAAAGAATATCAGACCTGGAACATAACACAGAACAACTAAAACCCTCAAGTAAAGATTACAAAAAATTTAAAAATACACAAAAGTGGAACAACCAGGAACTGTGGGACACTGTGAATAGATCAAACCTCTGCATCATAGGAATAGAAGGAGAAGAATCCCAAGAGAATGATATTGATCAGATCTTCAACAGAATAATAGATGAAAACTTCCCCAAACTAAAAAAAAAGACAAACCAATACAAATAAAAGAAGCACATAGAACTCCAAACAGACAAGATCAGAAAAGAAATTCCCCATGCCACATCATAGTTAAAATGCTAGACAACCAAAATAAAGACAAAATCCTTAAAGCCACAAGAGAAAAACAACAAGTAACCTATAAGGGGAAACCTATCAGAATTACAACTGACTTCTCAGTGCAAACTATGAAAGCAAGAAGAACGTGGAGCAAAGCAGTCCCAGTGTTAAAGGACAATAGATGCCAACCCAGGTTACTATAACCAGCAAAAATGTCAATTATAATTGAAGGAGAGAGAAAAACCTTCCATGACATAAACAAGTTGAAAGAATACATGTGCATAAAACCAACTCTTCAGAGAATACTTGAAGCAATTCAAAGGACAGAAGAAAGGAGCAACCATCCCCAGGCACCTAGAAAGAGAAATCAATAAAAGCATAACTGCAGAAGTAGAAATGTAAACCCAAACCACAAATGGATAATAAGGCAAAAGGAAGCAAGAAAAACCTATCAGTCATAGCCTTAAATATTAAACTAAATTCCCCAATCAAAAGACATAGACTGGGAGATTGGATTAGGAAACATAATCCATCGATATGCTGTCTACAAGAAAAACATCTTACCTTCAAGGACAGGCACCCCCTTAAAGTGAAAGGATGGAAAAAATATTCCAAGCAAATGGTACCAAAAAGAAAGCAGGTGTTGCTATTTTAATATCAGACAAAATAGAATTCAAAGTAAAAGAAATCAGAAGAGACATAGAGCCAGGCGTGATGGTGCATGCCTTTAATCCTAGCACTTCGGAGGCAGAGGCAGGCGGGTATTTGTGAGTTCACGGCCAGCCTGGTCTACAGAGTGAGTTCCAGGACAGCTGGGGCTACAGGGAGACCCTGTCTCAAAAAGACCAAAAAAAAAAAGGAGAGACAGAGAAGGCCATTACATTTTTATCAAAGGAGAATTCACCAAGAAGATTTCACAATTATGAATATATATGCACCAAAATCTGGTGCACCAAACTTAATAAAGAAAATTTCCCTGGACAACAATTCACAAACTAACCCCAGTACACTCATAGTAGGGGATTTCAATACCCCACTGAGTCCTTTGGATAGGTTAACAGGACAAAGAATAAGCAGACATCTGAACTGAACGATATGATACACCAAATGGACCTCATAGACCTCTATCAAATATTCCACCCTAATACCAGAGAAAACATTTTCTACTCAGCACCCCATGGAACATTCTCCAAAATCGACCACATACTGGGACACAGGAGAAACATCCACAAATACAAAAAGATTGAAATAATTTAATGCATTCTATCAGACCACAGTGCAATAAAGCTCAACATCAGCACCAGGATAAGCCCTACTGCCTACAAGAACACATAGAGACTAAACAACACACTCTTCAATAATGAATGGGTCAAGGAAGAGATAAAGAAAGAAATAAAAGCATTCCTGGAACTGAATGACAATGATAATACAACACAACAAGACCGATGGGATACCTTAAGAGCAGTCCTAAGAGGGAATTTTATAGCCTTGGGTACCTACATTAGAAAAACAGAAAGAGCACAAGTGAATGATCTAACACCACAGCTAAAAGAACTTGAGAGGCAACAACAGATGAACCCTAAACACAACAGACAGGAAGAAATAACAAAAATCAGAGCAGAAATCAATGAAATAGAAACAAAGAAAACAATACAAAAAATCAATGAAGCCAAAAGTTGGTTCTTTGAAAGAATAAACAAGATAGACAGACCTCTAGCCCAGTTAACAAAAAGAAAGAAGGAACAACTCCAAATCAATACAATCTGTGATGAAAAGGGAAATATCACAACGGACAAGGAAAAGATCAAGAAAATTATATGGGAATATTACAAGAACCTATATTCTACCAAGTTTGAAAATCTAGAAGAAATGGATGAATATCTGAAATCTTGGGAATCACCAAAGCTTGGCCAAGAGGAGACCAGCAGCTTAAACAGACCCATAACATATGAAGAAATAGAGGATGTAGTAAGAAGCCTCCCAACTAAAAAAAGCCCAGGCCCAGACGGTTTCACAGCAGAATTCTATAAAACATTTCAAAAAGACCTACAACCATTATTTCTGAAACTGTTTAGAAGTATACAATCAGAGGGAACTCTCCCAAATTCCTTCTATGAAGCCAACATCACTCTATTACCAAAACCAGGCAAAGATACAACCAAAAAGGAGAATTATAGACCCATCTCCCTCATGAACACAGATGCCAAAATTCTAAACAGAATACTGGCAAATCGCATACAGACCCACATCAAGAAGATCATCCATCATGACCAAGTTGGATTCATACCAGAGATGCAGGGATGGTTCAACATACGAAAATCAATAAACATCATCAAACACATAAACGGAATCAAAGACAAAAACCACACCATCATCGCAATTGATGCTGAAAAAGCCTTTGACAAAATCCAGCATCCCTTCATGCTTAAAGTCCTAGAAGGAATTGGATTGGAGGGATCATTCCTCAATGTAATCAAAGCCATATACAGGAAACCCACAGCCAATATCATCCTAAATGGGGAAATGACAGAAACATTCCCTTTAAAGGTAGGAACTCGGCAAGGCTGCCCCCTATCACCACTCCTCTTCAATATAGTGCTTGAAACACTTGCTAGAGCAATAAGGCAAGAAAAGGAAATTAAAGGAGTACTAATTGAAAAAGAGGAAGTCAAGCTATCCCTATTTGCTGATGATATGATTGTTTACTTAAGGGATGCTAAAAACTCCACCAGAAAACTCCTATAAATGATTAACAGCGTCAGCAAAGTGGCAGGATACAAAATTAACCTAAAAAAATCAATGGCCTTTCTTTACACCAAGAACAAGCAACTGGAGAAAGAATTAAAAGAGACCTTCCCACTCACAATAGCCTCAAAAACAATAAAATACCTAGGAACAAACCTAACCAAAGACACCAAAGATCTCTTCAGCAAAAATTGTAAACCTTTAAAGAAAGAAATTGAAGAAGACATCAGAAGATGGAAAAACCTCCCATGCTCATGAATTGGGAAAATTAACATTGTAAAAATGTCCATTCTACCTAAACTCTTGTGTAGATTTAATGCAATCCCAATTAAAATCCCCAAGAGTTTATTCATAGGCTTTGGAAAAAAAGTCCTTAAAATCATTTGGATAAACAAAAGACCCCGAATAGCCAAAACAACCCTGAGCGAAAAGAGCTACACAGGGGAAATCTCTATACCAGACTTTAAACTATACTACAGGGTTATAGTCATAAAAACAGCATGGTACTGGCACAAAAACAGATCTGTTGACCAATGGAACAAAACTGAAGATCCAAATCTGAGCACATACAATTTCAGCCATCGTATTTAACGAGGGGGCTGTATTAGTCAGGGTTCTCTAAAGAAGCAGAAACAACAGGACGAACATATAGCTATATACAATTTATTGATTTGCTCACGTGACAGAGTTCAAGGAGTCCAACAGTAGCCATGCCGCACTGTAGAGGCTGAGAATCCAGGGAACTGCTCAGTTCGAAAGGCTGGATGTCTCAGTAGAAGGCCCGATGGATTCCAGGAGATCTGCTGGTCTCAGTACACACTGGGATCTGTAGGGTTGATCACAGCAGCAAGAAAAACTCACCAGTGAGAGGGAGGCAAGCCGCAGGAAAAAAGGGACCAGATCCCTCTGGCATGGACTTTAATACTGCCTGCCAGCAGAAGGTAACTCCCACATTTGGGGTGGGCCATCCGGGTTAAGGTAGTCCAATCTGAAGATCCTTTTTCTCTTATTTGTTCTTCAGTCCAGTCAAGTTGACACCCAGGATTAACCATCACAAGTCCACCCCTTGTCAACTTGACACCCAATAAATAGCCTCTCCTTACTTTATGCTTAAATGTCAATTTCAAACAATGGCAAGATCATATTTCCACCTAACATGTTATAAGTAACTCATGTGCAATAGCAAAGCATTATATCTTAGAGTAGGTGGTAATGCCCTTGAGGAACACTTAGTCCTTCAGTATCTAATAACCTAAATATGACAACACTTAACACTTATCTCAGTTGCACATTCAAAAGGGAACAACACAGTATCTGCTTAATATATATATATATATATATATATATGAACAAGCACATTCTTAACCAAATAGGACAAACGTTAATATCTACTATAATCCACATTTCTGCAATAGTTTCCCTATGGTCTCAGCTGATATCTATAGACTCCTTCCTTCTACTACCCATATCTGTATTTCTCTCCACCATCAGCAAGCCCTCTGCAGGATCTTGAGTCTTTCCCTGGAGGATGAGTGACCCATACCTCATCAAGTCGGACTTATTGTCCTGTCTGGTTTGGGTTGTTGTGTTTCACATTGACCTTAATCCAGGACATGGTAAGCACCAAAAGATGCCCTAACGCATTATCCTGCCTTCCGACATAATCTTCCTTGCCCCTTGTGAGAGACAAAGTCCAATTCTCCCTCGATGATAGTCTGGATCAATCACTCCTCCTATACACTAGTTATTTCCTCAACTGTAGCCTGTTGGCTAAGGGATAGTCAGAAGCCAAAGTGGCCAGGGGGAGTGCTTAGCTTCCAGTTCATGGAACGTGTGCGTATCTCCTAGCAAAGAGCATACTGCCCTCCACCTTTGGAGCCTAAAACTTCTAAACCAGCAGAAAGCACTGTCCTGCGGTACGGAAGCAAAAAATTTTCCTACTGGGTCACTAGGGGTGATCGTGAGTGAATCACTCCCACTTCCACTCCTTGGTTCCAGGACCCATGAATTCTGGCTATAGAGAAACAGTACCATATATGTGGGAGCTGATTCAAAGCATATACTTGCCGTGCTGGAGAACTTGGCCCCAGCCCTCCCTAGGGTATTCCGTACCTAATTGGCCTGCTGTAGCTGTTGTCTTTCAAGAGGCCATCCATCATTTCTATCAAACCAGCTGCTTTCTGGGTGGTGGGAACATGGTAAGACCAGTGGATACCATGACCATGGGCCCACACTCACACTTCTTTGGCTGTAAGTGATTTCCTTGGGTCAGAAATTGATGCTGTGAGGAATACTGTAATGGATAAGGCATTCTGTAAGTCCCTGGAGGTAGTTTTGGCAGAAGCATTATGTGCAGGAAAGGCAAATCCATTAACCAGAATAAGTATCTATTGCTGTAAGGACAAAACTCTTGTCCCCTCCCTGAATGGAAGTGGTCAATGTAGTCAACCTGCCACCATGTGCTGGCCTGTCACCCCGGGGGGGATAGCCACCTACAGGGGCTCAATGTTGGCTCCTACTGTTGGCAAATCTGGCACTTGCAGCAGCTGTAGCCAGACACGCCTTGTTGAGTCGAAGTCCATGCTGTTGAGCCCATGCATAACCCTCATCTCTGCCACCATGACCACTTTGTTCATGGGTCCATTGAGCAAACAACGAGGGATAGCTGGAAGAAAGAGTCGACTATCACAGAATGAGTTATCCGATCTACTTGATATTAAACTCATCCTCTGTGAGACACCTTTTGATGAGCATTTACATGAGACAACAAGTATCTTCACAACCTTGACCATTCAGAGAGTCTATCCACATAATTCTTCCCCAATGTCTTTCTCACCAATTTTCCAGTCAGAGCTCCTTCCAAGTCCCTGACCATTCCAGCCAAACCATTGGCTACAGCCATGAATCAGTATATAATCAACCTCTGTGCCATTTCTCCTTCCAGGAAAAATGCACAACCAGTGTCACTGCCCGAAGTTCTCCCACTGTGAAGACCTCCTTCACCAGTGTCCTTTAGGGTTGTTTCAGAAATTGCTGTAATGCTGCAGCTGTCTACCTCTGGTGGTGCCTGCATGTGTCGAGAACATCAGTAAACCAGGCCTAGTCTTCTCTTCCTCAGTCAACTGATCATAGGCAAACCCCATGAAGCCGTAGGTGCATGTTAAGCACAGGAGACATTGTAACAGGAGTGGGAACCATAGGCATTGGGAAACTTCTTCATGTAACTTCTTGTGCCCTAGGGCTGCCCGGGCCCTGTCAAGTATGTACCACTTCCATTGAAAATGGACTGTTGCTGTGCACTCCTACTTTATGGTCTGGTGGGTCAATAACACCCACTCATGATGGGCAGCTCAGTTGCATGGTGACTTGGTGGCCCATTGTCAATCCTTCAATTTCCACTAAGGCCCAATAGCAGCTAAGAGCTGTCTCTCAAAGGAGAATAGTTTTGCAGTGAAGGTAGAAGCCTTACCTCAAAATTCCAAGGGCCTCGCTGTGATCCCCTATGGGAGGCCTGCCACAGACTCCCGACGGCATCTCTATCTGCCACTGATACCTCAAGCACCATTGGGTCTGCTGGATCATATGGCCCTAGGGGCAGAGCAGCCTGCACTGCAGCCTGGACCTGTTGAAGAGCCTTTTCCTGTTCCAAGCCCCATTCAAAGTTTGCTGCCTTCTGAGTCACCTGATATAGGGTTGTAGTAACACACCCAGATGAGGAATGTGCTGCCTCCAGAATTCAAAAAGGCCCACTTCTTTCTTGGTGGAGGGAGGTACCAGGTGCAACAACTTATTCTGTACCTTAGAAGGAATGTCTCTGCATGCTCCACACCACTGAACTCCTAGAAACTTCACTGAGGTAGATGGCCCTTGAATTTTAGTTGGATTTATTTCCTTTTCCCCAGTGTACAATTACCCTAGTAAAAGGCCTCAGGTCCCTCTGAGGAAGGACAGGAGGAAGGCAAACAGCATAACTCTTTGGTATTTGACAAGGTCCTTCCTCATCGGAACCCGGCCACCCCTTCATTCAAGGGGTTCTGGGTCTGTGAACTGTCTCAAGTCTGGAAACTGGTTAATTGGACGGGATTCGCTACTGCTGAAATCCAATGTTGACTTCCTGTCATTTGTTCTAGAGATTTTCTGCTTATACAGATCAAATAAAAACTTAGTAGGCTTCTTATATATTTGGTTGCTGGGAACGCCATGATTAATTAGCCAGTTCCAAAGATCATTTCGGGTCATGCCATTACAGGCATTGTTTTGCCTTTGCTGCCCATTATGATAACTGCGATAACTACGCTCATCTGGCCTTCAGCGATTCAGTGCTGCCACCTGACGCCTACCCTGAGGTCTTGTTAAACCTATTACATGTACATTTAATTTATGCAAGCAAGCAACAACTTCTCTAACTGTAAGATCTGGTATAAGAAATAGAACAAAAACAAAGCTCTTCAAATGTTCTGGTGTCTCTCTCAGTACTTTCCATCTTATAAACTCAGTGAAAGGCATGTCCTCTGGGTCCTCATATTGTGGAGAATGTGGTTTTACACTTCGAATCCACTCAAGCATGCCCATCTGCCTGACCCTCACAATCCCTTCATCAATACTAAGCCAAGGAATTTCAGGCATCTCTAACTCGCTGTTAGCAGGCCATGTTTTAATAAATACCTCAGCCAACCATTCAAATAAACTTTTAACACCTTTTTTTAACCACTCAAGCTTACATGTTAAACCTAGAATCTCTACTCAGTGGGCTCATATAGATAAACTCAGTCTGATCCTATTTTATATTCCTTCCACCATTATCCCACACATATTCCTTAGACTTAAAATCCATTCCCACACATATTCCTTAGGCTTCTGCCAGAATGAATTGGCAAACTCATTAATTTCTTTAGTAGTGTAGCACACCTCCTCGTGGACCACACTTTCTATCTCACCTTGAGGGGCTTGCTTAGACTTCAATCTGGTTATAGGTCTAGAGGCAACAATTGTTGGGCCCAGAGGGACATTAACTCCCACTGGGAAGGGGAGATTAGTTTCCTCAGGCAAGGGTGGGGAAGAGGGATCTGCAGGGTGTGGATTCTCTGCTGAGGGTGGGGAAATTAATTCCTCAGATAAAGGAAATCCCTCAGAATCCGAGGGTTCAAAATCCTCATCATCGTGGTTCTCCCACACATCTCCATCCCAAGTTTCAGGGTTCCACCCTTTCCCCACCAGTGCTCTCACTTTGACTGCTGACACTCTTCACGGCTGGGAATTAAATTTGCCTTGCAAATCATCCAAATGTATAATAAGGGCTCCAGGTTGATTTTCTGCTGCTTTAGCTCTTTGGTTGCTGGAGAGAAGATTCTCTTCCAGAGCACACTTGGAAAGTTTTAAACTGTTGTTTCGAATCTGGAGCTGGTTAATTTTATCACTGAGCTCCTTATTTTCCTCTATCACTTTATCCAGAGATGGTAGGAGCAACCAGGCAACATCATTATTTTCCTTATTTTTCTGCAATTTCTCAAACGTTTTATATATAGAGTCACTGAATTCCTTGCTTCTCACAAGAGGCAAGTTAGGTGAGTCAAATGGATCTATCTTCATAATTACATCAAATAGTCTGCACCAAGGATTATCATTCCTCTTCATGCCACCAGGAGAGCCTTCAGTAACTCTAGGCTTCATTGGGTTAGAGAGCTGGCTCCAGAAACTACCAAGCCCACTAAAGAAATTCATCCTTTCAATTCTGTTTCTCTAGAACCACTCCTGGTACCAAAATCTGTATTAGTCAGGGTTCTCTAAAGAAACAGAAGCAACAGGACAAATATATAGCTATATACAATTTATTGATTTGCTCGCATGACAGAGTTCATGGAGTCCACCAGTAACCACGCCACACTGTAGAGGCTGAGAATCCAGGGAACTGCTCAGTCCGCAGGGCTGGATGTCTCAGTAATCCCAATCTGGTGCTGAAGGCCTGATGGATTCCAGGAGATCTGCTGGTCTCAGTACATGCTGGGATCTGTAGGGTTGATCACAGCAGCAAGACAAACTCACCAGTGAGAAAGAGGCAAGCCTCTGGAAAAAAGGGACCAGATCCCTCTGGCATGGCCTTTAATACTGCCTGCCAGTGGAAGGTAACGTCCACATTTGGGGTGGGCCATCAGGGTTGAGGTGGTCCAATCCAAAGATCCTTTTTCTCTTATTTGTTCCTTAGTCCAGTTAAGTTGACACCCAGGATTAACCATCACAGGGGCCAAGAACACACAATGGAGAAAAGACTGCATCTTCAGCAGGTGGTGTTAGCAAACCTGGATCACCACTTGTAGAAGAATGAAATTAAACCCCTACCTTTTGCCCTTTACAAAAGTCAACTCCAGATGGATCAAAGACCTCAAAATCTCCAAACTCTGAAGGCAATAGAAGAAAAAGTTGGCAGCAGAATACAAGACATAGGTGTAGGAAAAGACTTCCTAAATCAAACAGCAGCTGCACAAGAATTAAGGTTGACAATTGACAAATGGGACCTCCTTAAACTCAAAAGCTTCTTTACATCAAAAGAAACAATCAAGGAAGTGAAGAGAAATCCCACAGAGTGGGAGGAAACCTTCACCTCAGAAACATCTGACAAAACATTGATTTCCAGAATATATAAACTACTCAAAAAACAAAGAAGAAAGAAAACAAATGACCCACTCAATAGATGGAGCAAAGAGCTGATCAGAGACTTCACAATTGAGGAATTAGAGACGTCTGAGAAACACCTTAAGAAGTGTTCAACATCACTAATCATTAAGGAAATGCAAATCAAAACCACTTTAAGATATCATCTTACTCCAATAAGACTGGCTAGGATCAAGAAAGCAAATGATACCAAGTGCTGGAGAGGTTGCAGGGAAAGGGGAACACTCATCATCCACTATGGAAAGCAGTGTGGAGAACCCTTGGAAGACTTGAAATGAACTTACCACCCAACCCAGCCATACCACTCCTAGGCATGTACCCTCAAGACTCACCCCACCGCAGAGATACATGCATGGCCATGCTTATTTCAGCTCTCTTCACAATAACAAGGAGCTGGAACCAACCCAAATGCCCCTCAACTGATGAGTGGATAGAGAAAATGTGGTATATCTACATAATGGAGTTCTATGTAGCAGTAAAGAAAGATGACATCATGAGCTTTGCAGGAAAATGGCTGGAGCTAGATGACATCATGCTGAGTGAAGTAACACAGTCCCAGAAAAACAAACGATAAATGGTATCCCTTATCTGTGAATGCTAGTGCCAATTACCTAGTTGTAAGTATTTCTCCGTGCTTGGCCCCTTGTACTTTTGTCCAAAGCAGTTGGGAGTGATGCATATTGGAAACAACAACAACAACAACAAACAACAGAAAGGACTGCAGCAAAGAACTGATCGAAACAGTGAACTTCTACTCAAAACAGTCAACTTCCACGTGGAGAATATTGAGAAAGACTGAGAAAGAGATGAAAAGCATGTTTGGCAGAATGCATGATCTCTGGTGGGGTGGGGGGATGGGGGACACAGGTCTAGATTTGATAAAATATATATATATATATAAATTAATTAATTAAAAAAAGAAAGTAAAAATAAAACATAGCTGTTTAGTAAAAGTGTTCCATCTATCAGGTTATCTTGCGATCCGTACCCCATCATTTCCACTGTAGAGATACATTTTATTCACTCATAATATGAAAATAGTTAGAACCTATGTCACAGGCTTGTTGGGGTAACTGGCTGAATGACATGATGGGCTTCTCATATTCCCTTCCATTATTTTCCATGAAAATGATGATTCTGGGTACAACAATAACTTGATTTGATCACTTTAGCAAGATTTGTATAGGTCCCTGGGGGATGGGGGTTGGTTCATAAACATCTGTTTAAATTATGTTAATTTGCTTCCATTCAATTGCTTTAATACTTGCTAACAGTCAATTATCCTGTTGCTCAGTCCAGGGATCAAGGAAACATCCCTCATTTTCCTTTCTCACACAAGTCACCAGGAGGGCAGGTGGTTCTTTAAAATATAAGCCAGTTCAGACCCCTCCAGTTTTCACTACTAACACTGGTTCTCAAGCTTTATACTAGAATAATCTGTTCCATTTGCTTCAAAACACATCACCTCACCATTCATCTCTTGCCTTTATCTAGCCTGTCCATAAAGCAACCAGAGTAGACTGTTTAGACATAAATGATATCAAATTATTCCTTACCAAGTGGCTTTCCATCAAATAAAATTCTAGTTAATTACCATGAATTAGTACTATCTCCAACCAGACAGCCGTTAGCCTCCTCCCTTCCTCCAAACTTTTTCTTCAGCAGCAGTGCTCACTGGAACTCACACTTTGAACTTGCTCTTTCTCTTGAAATCTGTCACTCTAGACTTGACATAGACACCATTTCCTCCATATCTTCAGGACCTGGCTCAAATGTGCATTTATAAGATTAAGATAAAAACCAATGATTTAAATTGATTTTCAGATAGCAAATAATACTGTGATTTATATCACACTATTATTGGAGAACATACACTTAAAATTTTGGTAAAGTTTATTTGAAAATCAAATTCAATTGCTCATCCTACATTTTTATCAAATAATCTTATAATGAACTCCTGTATTCCCAAGCTACCTTCGATCAAATATATTCATTCTTTCCTGATTATCTAATTTCCTACAGTACTTTGGTTGTTTTTTTTTTCTTCATCATACTTACAACTACTTGAAATGCTAAATTTTTATGTTTATCAAAACAATACCTATGCCTCAAAATGCAGCTTTTGTGAAGAGATAAAATGTGTCTCTGATGAAACTCTATTCTCAATGCTCAGCACATAGTAGATATAAGAATGAGTGCAATAAATGGTTGCCTGGATAACACATGGTTATGCAAAATTAACACATCTGTGCTTCTTTCTTCAATTTCTTAACATTGATCATTCCTAGAGAAATATAAATACATTTACATCATCCAGGCTCCAACAATTTAAAAATCAATACAAGACTTTAACAGAGGTTTTTTTTTTTTCCCATTTTCATATTACATTTATGCAACCTCATCTTTCCTAGAAGGTTAAAAACAAATTAATCTAAAGCATAAAATAAACTTGTAAATGTGGTAGAATATTAGAATTTGCTCTAATTTTAGGCCATAGAAATAGAAATACTTAGAAACACAGCATGATTTTTCCAAAGGCATGAGTTAACATTTAGAAGGTATTTCAGCACCTATTTTCTCCTTATTGTATTAATAAGCTTTGTAAAAAAAAGATATTTGTATATTTAATTGACTATTTATGGAAACCTGAAGAGTACTGTGGTGGTTTGAATGAGAGTATCCCCCATACACTTTAAGTATTCAGATACTTTGTCCCCAGTTGGTGGCACTGTTCTGGGAGGTCTTAGAAGGTGTGGCCATGCTGGAGGAAGTACGTCATTGGGGGCGGGCTTAGTGAGTTCAGCAAGGTTTGCAGTCTCCAGTCTCTCTCTCTCTTGACTTCCTGTGCTCATTGCAAGATGTGAACCTCGCCTTTCTGCTCCATCCCTGGCCACTATGCCTACTGCCACAATGGACTCTAATCCTCTGGAACCATCAATTGTAAGCTCAAATAAACTCTTCCTTTTATAAGTCCCCTTGGTCATGGTGGTTTTATCACAGCAACGAAAAAGTGACTAATACAAGTACTTTCCCACAGTAGATGATCAATACCTATTGTTAAAGGATAAATTCACGAATTAAATTCATCTACTGTGACCTTTATCCACTGGTCCTTAGAAACGCATAACATATTGCTTGATTTCACCAGAGTTTAAATTTACTGAGTTACATCAACTTATATGTAGAAATTCTTAAAGAAAAAAGTCACCATATAAGCACCAGCTGTCAACATGTAGTTAAGTCACAATATCCACCTCTGAAAGGAAAAGCCTATGTTTAGTAATTAATTAGTGAAGTCTACCCTCACAAAATGACATATGAGAAATACAAAGTTTGAAGTTCTTTTAGTTTTCATTAGAGTTGATTTATTGGACAGGACACTCAAATTTGTTCCAACTAATGAATGCCTTTGGAGCCTATCAAACAATAATCTACCTTTAGTGGTTTTCTATGATCATAAAACTTGTTCCCAATCTCTTGTCAAAGGAACGCCTACATTACTAAATGAATTGATAAAGAGGGGAGTTTTATGAAAACAAAGCAGAACAAATTTGTATATCTTCACAAAGATGGTGTATTTTCCAATGGGACTTTTAGTTGCAGTAGATGGTCTCCCTAAATGTCTATAGGAATAACAGATAAATGGAAATAATAGAATACAAGTAGAGCATATATTCTAGACAAAAAAATTGTCATCTCAATTCACCAGAATATTGGAGAGGTTTACAATATGGGCTCTAGCTGAAGGAAGTGCGTCACTGGGGCGGGGCTTTAAGAACAGGTGGCCTTATCCTTCTTCCACAGAGTCTTTCTGTATGCTTATTTTGAGCACTCAGGAGTCTACTCTGGCCACTTCTGTTGTCATTCTTCCCTGCCATGGAGGACCGCTCTAGAACTGTAAGCACAAATAAACTCCTTCTATGAGTTGCCTTGAGCATGGTCTTCTAATCACAGCAACAGAAAAGCAACCAATATAATTGCCTGATTTCATTGCTTTAATATTCCATTTGCTTTAGTTGATTCCCTGTATCAAATTAATTATCAATTATTTGCCTATATAATCTGATGACATTGTTTGTATTTGAGTACCTATATATTTTAGAGCCCTAAAAATCTATTATATTCCCTACAGGATAGAAAGAATTATTAAATACAGCCCCTTCATCATTATTTTCCACACATATGTCCCAGTTGATGATTGTCCCTTTCCTTGCCCTGTACTCCACCTGATACCTTGAATCTAACCAAAATGGTAATACAATACAACAAAACCTCTGGAGCACTTTAAAAGCAGTCCTAAAAGAGAAGTTTATATCTCTAAGTGTCTATATTTTAAAAATCAGAAAGGGCACATATAAGTGACTTAACAGTATAACTTAAGATTCTCAAGAGCAAAAACAAAACAAACCCAAATATAGTAGATGAGAAGCAATAACAAAAATCAAAGCAGAAATTAATGAAATAGAAACAAAGAAAACAATACAAAGATTTAATGACTCTATGGAGTGTTTCTTTTTTAATTTTATGTGCATGAGTGTATTGCGTTCATGAGTGTGAGTGCCCCTGTGTCTTGCAATGCCCTTGAAGGTCAGGAGAAAGCATCAAATCCCCTGGTTCCTAATGGCTTAATGGTGTCCTCATAGTTTAGTACATCTCTCGGCTCTCACAGAAGGTTCTTTTTTTAATGTTATTTTTTGAAGGTTTTAAAAAATTTTAATGTAAATTTTAAAATCAGTTTACAATGTAAACTATGCATTATTGTGATATTTCAATAATTCAGGGATTATACTGAAATTATTCTACAAAGCTATCAATACGTTTTTTATTTTATATTATTCAAAAATATGCATATATACACTCCACACATAAGTCAAAATTAAAAATTCTGTAATTAAACTGTAGGTTGATTCCTAAGCACATTTAGAGATTCCCATTTTAACAGTAAATTTACATGCAGGTATAAAGTCGTGTAACTATACATTCTTTATTTAGAATATGACTAAATCTCCTCCATCTATGTATGGTAATTACAATGTGTGAGTATAAGTGGTAAGACAATTCTACAGCCCATTTATAGATTCACATTGCAATAGCACAGTTGCTTTCAGGTACAATGAAATATAATAATAAAGTTGCTCAGTTTGCATACCAACTGGGGATTTGGCATTAGCATCCACAAATGAGGGAAACAATTTGCCTCTTTTTTTTCTGGGACTATGCTCTTCACTTAGTATAATTGCTTCAAGTTCCATCCATTTACCAGCAAAGTTCATGATGTCTACTTTCTTTACAGCTGCATAGAACTCCACTGTATAGATATACCTGATTTTTGTTATCCACTTGTCAGTTGAGGGGCATTTGGGTTGGTTCCAGCACTTTGCTATTGTGAAGAGAGCTACAATAAACATAGCTGTGCATGTATCTTTGCGGTAGGATGCGTATTGTGGGTATATACCCAGGAGTGGTATGGTTGGGTCAGGTGGTAGGCTCATTTTGAGTTTTTTAAGGGTTCTCCACACTGCTTTCCACAGTGGTTGTACCAGTTTACATTCCCACCAGCAGTGGATGAGTGTTCCCCTTTCCCTACAACCTCTCCAACATTTGGTGTCTTTTGTTTTCTTGATCTTGGCTAGTCTTATGGGAGTGAGGTGATACCTTAGTGTGGTTTTAATTTGCATTTCCTTAATTATTAATGATGTTTTGCACTTTTTAAGATGTTTCTCAGCTGTCTTTACTTCCTTATTGGTGAAGTCTCTGTTCAGCTCTTTACTCCATCTTTTGACTGGGTCATTCGTTTTCTTACTTCTTTGCTTTTTAAGTAGCTTATATATTCTGGATGTTAATGCTTTGTCTGATGTATCCATGGTGAAGGTTTCCTCTCACAAAAGCTTCTTCTTGAAGCAGATGATGGTTAACACAGAGACAGACACTCAACTGGCAACTGTAGAAAATAAGAGACTATGGAGCATTCAGCCCTAAGTGGGATACCTATATCACACCTCTTCCCCAAATAGTCAGGGAGCATTATAGAAAGGGGGGTAGAAAGAGCCAGAGGTTATGGATGAATACAAGGAGTCAGTGTTTTCCAGATGCTAAAGGGCAGTTGTATATATGAACCCACATGGTTTTGACAGCATGCACACCCTGTGTCTAAGCCTAAGCCAAACAACATTACGCCATGGAGTGGGGGCATGAAACCCCAGCCCAGCCTTAGCTGAGGACATATTGGCAAATTATAGTTTCTGGGAGAGTGAGAGTTCATTTTCTTTAAGGGCATTACCCCTGGTAAGTCAACCATGCTTCAGGGGATGAACATATACCAAAGAGTGTTTGTAGTATACAAACTGACTTGAAAAAGTAGAGACAATGAACTAGGGGTTAGGGATGTGGGTAGATCTGAGAGGAGAAGGGAATGGCTCTGATTATGATCAAAACATAAAATTATCAAAGATTCAAAAATATTACTTTTACAAAAGATTGGGATCGAAGAGTATTTATCTGAGTAGCTGGAGAGATGATTTAGTGACTAAAAGTGCAAGGTGCACAAGTCTTATGACTCAAATTCACTTGCTGGAGCCCATGTAGAAGTCAGGTGTGGTGGTGAGCATCCCTCATGCCAGCACTCCTACAGTGAGATGGGAGGCAAAGCCAGAAGCATTACCCAGAAGCTCCTGGGCCTGCCAGCCTGTAATATTCAGAGAAGGGTCAGATGGCGAGAGATCCTGCCTCAGTAACATGGAAGAGGACACCAACTCCTGAAAGCTGCCCTCTGGCCTCCACAGGTGCAGCATACAGGAGTAAGAAGAGCACACACACATGCTAAATAAATAAAAGTTGTTAAAGAGTATTTGAAGAAATTATTGAAAGTAAAGAGAACAAATGTGAGATTTAGCAGTAGAAGAAAGAAATTCTACATTAATATCCAAATAGTTGACCTTAGGAAACTGTGTTTTAGTCCCCACTTTTATTTTTTATTTTAATCCAAGTCAACCAGTGTGCAGGGAGAGGTATTAACAAATGGTTCTTTCATTTCAGTGCCCTGGAAATCTTTTTTCTCATATGTTCATAAAACATTTGACCCCCATAGAGTCCCTCAATTTCCTAAGTTCATGCTGCTGCCTCTCACTGTTGGGAAAGGCAGACATTTGAGAAAGTTCTGCAGTAAACAGCATTTGTTTCAAGGTGGGATTTCATCAGCAACTAAGAGAGGCCACCCCAGCTCCTGCATCCAGTATACATCTGTCTCTTGGTGCTTGAGATTTCACAGGAGTTAGGGCAAACAGAAGTCTAGCAGAGAAACCTCTAGAAGTCTGACGCAGTGTCCTGAAATTTTAGTACTACAGTATAAAATCTAGTTTCAGATATTTTCAGCCACACAAACTCATTCAGAGTACATAAGAATCAGCAGAAGAGCTTGTTAAAAATGAGAGTGTATGCCAAGCTTGGTGGCATATGCCTTTAATCCTAGCACTCAGGAGGCAGAGGTAGGCAGATCTCTGTGAGTTCAAGGCCAGCCTGGTCTACAGAGCGAGCTTCAGGCCAGCTGGGACTAAAGGGAGAAACTGTCTCAAAAAAAAACTAAAAAAGAAAAAGAAAAAAATGAGAGTTTATGTGGAGTCCACACATGCACAGTTCTCAACAAGCGTACTTGGTGATTCTCGTGCCACTAGACCACAAAGTGAATTTTTTAAATTTGCTCTAAGCACCATACCTGTCATCAAAATGTCTTTCTATTCCTTTATTTTCCTAACTCTCGAGCAGCAAAATCAGCTACTAGTTTTGACTAACCTCTGAAAAATTCTCTCTTTAAAAATTAAACTTAACTGCACAATGTTCTGACACTAGAACTTAGAAGACTAGGCTCCTATAAGAAGGAATATGCCACTTCTGGAGAAAGCAGACACCAGTGACATACTCAAGAGTCAACTAATGTAGCCTTCAGCCCCTGGCACTCATTCAAAGGAGATCTTTCTTTGAAGTCAATGGGAACTGTGCTCAGATACACTGCTAGCGAAACCAGGGGAGCAGGAGATGGAAGGCAAAAGGGTTTGGGAAAATCACTTGCAAGCACACAAATAAATACATGAAAAAATTAGTAGTTTTCTTCTAGAAATAAGGAAAATCTGAATGTGAAGCAAAAGAGTAAATAAATGGATGCTTTCCTCTCCATTAGAATGCTCAGGTAGTAGCATTAATGTTGGATGCCACATATGGAAAACTGCTGCCTGACTGTTAACTCAGTGGTTCCTAAGAGAGCTAGGCACAGGAATAGAAACAGAGAGGTTTCAAATCTTGGTCATGATGGCCACATCCAGGTATGGGAAGCTTTCCCCCATTAATTCAATCATGTGTTTGATGAAATGGAGTGCAAAACGGATATTTTCAAACTTTAAAATGTAGACTCATTTTACTGAAATTACAGATTCCCCAAGGGGAAGGCAAGGAAGCATATGCAGATAAAATCTCCACACCATTTCAAAGATTCACAGCAATCTAGAAACTCATCAGTATCAGTAGACCCTAGGAGCAATGTCTGTCTCACAATAAGTATTAAGGACCTTTGTGAAGGGAGTCAGGTGTTGAGTAATCCAGTAAAAATGAGATTTTAACTGGATAGACCATTTAATTCATTCTAGGCTTCCATATATTGAGAATACTGGCTTCAACTCTATATCTATCTCCTTTATTCCCAGCCTGTAGCATCTGAGGCAGTAGATTTCTGACTCTCTTCTACAGTTCTCATATCTCTACAAGGAGAATAATTGATACAAATATAGTTACTCTGTGGTATTATTTAATCAGCAAATGTAAAGTTCATATCTAGCAGATGAAGACCTGTTGATGCCATCACAATAGCCCCTATTTCAATAAAAGGTGTCAATGTCATGACTCATTCAAATAGTGATGCTAGAATTTTTAATATCCTTGCTTCAATTCTTCCTTAACTAATCCTGAATTTTGTCAAATATATTCTAAACTTTCTGATGATCAATTTTACAATTTCATACAATAAACTTACTTTGAAATGGTTTGAAAGAAATTAGCAGAATGAGTTGAATGCATAACACAGTCATGTCCTTCTACACGTTTCCCTTTATAACTTCATTACTACTATATTAATGTAGAACATCATCAGGTTGTCAGAACTCTCATAACAGCCATTACTTACCAGCATTTTCCCGAAATATGTGTTAAACCTTAACATAAGTGATGGGAGGGATAAATACAGAGATGCCATGCCTGGGAGATAAGGGATCCATAGATCTGAAATGGTATTTTGGAAAAGATTCTCAGTATGTTAGTCTCTCACATATGTGGTCCATGAGATAATTATTACTATTATTATCATATCAAACCAGAGTCTATATTTTCCCAAATATTGCAGATCACTCCACCATATGCTGCTGATATTCCAACTATAAGAAACCTGTCCTATTTCCTCAGGCCATGTTGTCCCATGGATATTCCTTGTGCTTAGTAAAGTTTAGAACCCTGAAAGCAGAGACTAATTTTTGTTTGGTTTCATTAAACTTATGATAAGGAGAACCACTTCATTTAGTGTTGGCAGCCTACCACACAATGTGTGCTGTACCACGCCCTAAGGTGGCACTGACTTCCTGAGTTGCTAGAACAACTACAAGCCGTTTCCCACCGTTGCCTTTGCATTGGGCAAACTGCGCTCCCGGGCCCGGGCCCGAGCTCTCTGGGCCCGCGCCTTGGGCATGCTAATGAGGCATCGGACGGTGCACCAATCCAGAGCATACCCGAACCCTCTGGACTACTATATAAACGGTGCTTCTGCCCCATTTCGGGGTCCTTCTCACAAAAGAGCTGTGCACAATAAATATTACCACAGAAGAATCCTGTTGTCCGCGTGAAGTTCTTGCCGGCGAGACTACAGCGCGGGACAAGTGGTGCCGAAGACCCGGGAACCTGACATTGTCGCTGGCGCAGAGAGGACCCTTCACTTTGTTGAAGAGGGTTCAGAACTGTGGCCAAGTAAGTTAAGTTCTGAGAGATATGCTTTTCTCTGAGGATCTAGAGGGATTGGAAGCTTGCCTAATTATTTTATTGGCTGTTGTAATTGATCAAAACTGTAAAAAAGAAATTAGGGAAGGACAACAAGCCCTTGCGGACCTTCAGGAAAGCATGTCAGAAACAGAACGGAGTGAAAGGTTAGATGCGCATTCAAAGAAAAAAGAGGATGCTAGCGAGATTATTAATAAAGGTACCTTATACCCATTTAGAGACCTACAAGCCCTGACATTAAATGATTCAGATTCTAATGAAAAATTATCGCTATCTGAGGAGGAGGAATTAGAGGAGGAAGCAGCCCGGTACAAAAATGAACACTTTCGCCCCGCCCGGCGAAAGAAAAGGTTAAAACTGAAAGTAAACAGGTCCCATAGCTTTCCCGCTCCCCTGCCTTCAGCTCCTCCACCTTATGCACCTGGGAAATGCTCCACCTCCTTTTGTTCCCCGGAGGCGCGACATGCCATGAGGCAAATGTTCCCAATCTGCGTTTGTGTAGTTTGGTGCTTTGTTCAAAGTTAAGTGTTTTCAAAAAAGTATGTTTTGCATGTATTTTTTTACAGTCTTAAATTTTGACTGCTGAAAAGTTTCTATTGTACAAAACTTCATTTAAAAGGTTTTTCTACTAAATCCAGGGTATTCTGAAGATCGAAGCCTGTGTGTAAATGCTACCAAATGGCAAAAAGCAACAATAAACCATTTGATTTTTACTTTTTTTCTAAATATCAATGCTTAACCAGAGCTATTTCAATTAATTTGTCAGTAAAGATTTAAAAACAGCTACCCATTTATTCCAGGAGTTGAAAACATAACCATATTCAATAAACCTGCAAGTTAAGTGTTAAAAATATGCTCTGTAACTCTGTACTACTAGTATTAGAACTAAAAAATCTTCCATACAACAAATGTTTAATGCTTTCCATAAATGTGGATTTGTCTGCCTTTATGTAATCTGTATTATATAGAGAAGGGAAAAAGTGTTGCTGCAACCTAATTGGTCACCCTTCTGTACTGGCCGGAGGGAAACAGCTTTGCCCCCTTGGACAGGATGCCAGTCACGGGGAGTACGCTGGACAATTAATGGCCTTTTACCTTTTGGAATACTTCTACTACATTTGAACTATGGCAGCTAGCCCAGCTTGGCTGCGAGTGGAAATATTCTGGCCTATGTGTGACCAGCATCCAATATCAAAACTTCACAAGGGCAGCAAATTTGTCTAACCAATTGTCTAGATATCTTTTAGGTAATTGGACTGGAGAATTTGACAGCTTGATAAACCAACTTCGTATGGCTATTGTCACCATGAACTCGACTAGAGTGGACGCCTCCCTTGCTGAAGGACTGGCCTCCTGAATTACTGCTGCCGTCTCACACTCCAAAGAATGGGCAGGGGTGGCGGGGTTTGGAATTATGCTCTGGATTGTGTGTAGTCTCCGTGCCCAGCATCAGCGCGATAAAGTAGTCATTGCACAGGCCCTTGCGGCTTTGGAAGCAGGCTCCTCCCCAAACATTTGGCTTAGTATGCTGGAGAAGTAGTCAATGACGGGTAAGACCTGCTGCAAGTATTACCAACCTAAGACAGGGAACAGACCAAAAGCTGTCTGTCCACCCCATGACGGGTAAGGAATACCTCTGCAGAGGCAACCTAAGACAGGCATTCTCCCAGCCAATTTTAATAGAGTCTCTGACAGGTCATGTCGCAGCTGCGGCCCAGAGACCTTGCTCTATTAAAACAGAAAGGGGGAACTGTTGGCAGCCTACCACACAATGTGTGCTGTACCACGCCCTAAGGTGGCGCTGACTTCCTGAGTTGCTAGAACAACTACAAGCCGTTTCCCGCCGTTGCCTTTGCATTGGGCAAACTGCGCTCCCGGGCCCGGGCCCGAGCTCTCTGGGCCCGCGCCTTGGGCATGCTAATGAGGCATCGGACGGTGCACCAATCCAGAGCATACCCGAACCCTCTGGACTACTATATAAATGGTGCTTCTGCCCCATTTCGGGGTCCTTCTCACAAAAGAGCTGTGCACAATAAATATTACCACAGAAGAATCCTGTTGTCCGCGTGAAGTTCTTGCCGGCGAGACTACAGCGCGCGGGACAATTTAGTAGATTTATTTCCCTTTGGAATCTCTAACAAAGTCCCAGCTTGTAGAATTAAACTTTTAGCTCATTGACATAGCAAAAATAATACTCATACCCTGAACAAAATCATATTTTTCTTAAATATGAGCCATAATCTACTCAATATAATCTGATTCATTAAATTGTATGCCTATATGCCTCTGAATTTTGTATATTGACCAAGTTATACAATTATCACTGCTGTATTTCAGAACATTTGTATCTTCCTCCAAAGGGAACATTCTTACAATCAATTCCTGTTCCCAACCTTCTAACTAACTCCAAGCTTCTGGTGACCACTAATCTCTGGGTTTATAGATTTTCCATTGTGGGCATTTCATAAAAATGGACTGAAGCAATGTGTGCCTTCTTATATCTGTCTTCTTTAATTTAGCGTGTTTTCAGTGATCATCTATGTTGTAACATAATTAATACCTCATTTATTTCAATGGAAAAGCAATATTTAACTTAATAAAATAACCTATTTACTTATTCACTCATCACTAATAAACATTTGGTTTAATTCCACCTTCTAAGAGATAGTGATGGCTCAGCAGATAACAGCAATTACTGTTCTTGCAAAGGACCTGTGTCCTGTTCCTAGTACCAATATCAGTTGGCTCACAACAGCCTATAACTTCAGTTCCAAGGAATGTGCAAACCTCCAGCATCTGTAGGCACTTGCTTGGTGTGCTTAAACTCACACAGTCACACGTACATACGCATTAAAAAACCATTTTCTTTTCAAAGGGGTTAAGAGATAGTTTATTCTGGAGCCAAATATGAGTGACCTTGGCCCTTGAACACAGATTTAGGTTTCCCTGTGGCAACATGGTAACAGTTGCATTACAGTTTTATAGTAACTGAACAAGAAAAGTCATAAATCAAGGCATCTTTCAAATACATTGGTGGATGTATTCAGAAGGCAGGTCATAGAAAGTGTGGGGGGGTTCCTACTATAGGTTTCAGGGGCTATCTGAGGACATTCTTAGACTTTTGATTGGTGAAATCTGTTGGTCTGCTAAGTTAACATATTTCAAGAGGTTTTATATCTGTTCGTTTCAGGATGTTAGGTCAGATACAGAGTTGGGAAAGGTGTGGCTAGTTAGGGAGTAGAAATAGGGCCCAAGATAAAAGTGTAAACATGCTCTGAATCTGCAACATTCCAAACTCACCACAGTCATTGAAGTGTTAATCAATTCATCAGCCTTGCAGGAAGCTCAGTGCAGTTGCAGGATTATTTTTAGATTTTTTTTATTGACGTTTTGCATATTTCATACATCATCACTCAGTTCAATTTAGACACATTCCCCTTTCCATGCCCCCCCACTCCTGTTCCTGCATTCTGTTATACATGTCTTGCATCTTTCTCATCTTTTTTCCACATTTTCTCCTTTAATTTTATATTACTTCAAAATATGCATACGTATACTCCATCCATATACCAATATTACAAAATCTGAACATAAGTCGTAAGTTAATTCTCAAGCCCATTAAGGGATTTACCTTTTAACCATACTGATGCTTTCATATAAAAAAGAAATATAACAAAGATGATGCTCAGTTTGCCTTGAAACTAGGGATTTTGTGCTAGCATACAAAAATGAGGGACATTATTATGTCATTTGTTTTTCTGGGACTGTGTTATTTCACTTAGCATAATGTCTTCTAGTTCCATCCATTTACCTGCAAAGTTCATGATGTCATCTTTCTTTACTGTTGCATAGAACACCATTGTATAGATGTACCACATTTTTGGTATCCACTCATTGGTTGAGGGACATTTGGGTTGCTTCCAGCTTTTTGCTATTTGGAAGAGAACTGCAATAAACATAGATGTGCATGTGTCTGCAATAGGATGAATCTTGTGGGTATATACCCAGGAGTGGTATGACTGGGTCAGGTGGAAGGCTCATTTTGAGTCTTGTAAGAGTTCTTCACATTGCTTTCCATAGGGGTTGCATGAGATTGCATTCCCACCAGCAGTGGATGAGTGTTCCCCTTTCTCCACAACCTCTCCAGCATTTGGTGTCATTTGTTTTCCTAATCTTGGCCATTCTTACTGGGGTAAGGTGAAATCTTAAGCTGGTTTTAATTTGTATCTGATTAATTATTGGTGATGTTGATCGCTTACTGAGATGTTTCTTCATTTGTGAATTCTCTAGTCACCTCTTTATTCCATCTTTTGATAGTGTCATTTTTTTCTTGATCCTTTGGTTTTTGAGTAATATATTCTGGATGTTAATACTCTATCTTATGTATCAGTGGTGAAGATTTCTTCCCACTCTGTGGGTTTTCTCTTCACTTCATTGATGTTTTTTTGTTTTGTTTTGTTTTGTTTTGTTTTGTTTTTGTTTTTGTTTTTTTTTTGCTGTACAGAACCTTTTGAGTTTAATGAGGTTCCATTTGTCTATTGTTGGCCTTGCTTCTAACATAGCTGTCTGATTTAGAAAATCTTTTCCTACACCTATGTCTTGTCGTTTACTGACAACATTTTCTTCTATTATTTTCAGAGCTTCTGGTTTCACATTGAGGTCTCTGATCCATTTGGAGTTGATTTTTGTGCATGGTCAAAGGTAGGGGTTTGGCTTCATCTTTGTACAAGTGGCAATTCAGTTTTGCCAGTGCCATTTGCTGAAGATGTTGTCTTTCTTCCATTGGGTCTTCTTGGCCCCCTTATCAAATATGAGGTGGCTGAAATTGCTTGCTCTCAGGTTTGGATCTCTAATTTTTGTTCCATTGATCTACTTTTCTATTTTTGTGCCAGTACCAGGGTGTTTTTATTACAATAGCCCTGTAATATAGTTTGAAGTCAGGTATGGTTATCCCTCCGTGTTGCTCTTTTTGCTTTGGCTATCAGGGGTCCTTTGTTTTTCCATATGAATTTAAGGATTTTTTTCTAAGTGTGAGATGAAACTCATGAGGAGTTTTATTGGGATTGCATTGAATCTGTATATTACTTTGGGTAGGATGGACATTTTTACTATATTAATTTTTCCAATCCATGAGCATGGGAGGTCTTTCCATCTTCTGGTATCTTCTTCAATCTCCTATTTCAAGTATTTAAATTTTTCATTATAGAGATATTTGGTGTCTTTGGTTAGGTTTGTTCCAAGGTATTTCATTTTTTTGAGGCTACTGTGAATGAATGTTCTCTTTGTATTCCGTCTCCATTTGTTTGTTGTTGGTATAAAGAAAAGCTTCTGATTTTTCTAGGTTAATTTTGTATACAGCTATTTTCTTCATGGAGTTTTTTGTGTTGCTTAGGTACACTATCCTATCATCTGCAAAAAGGGATGGTTTGACTTCCTCTTTTCCAATTAGTACTCCTTTAATTTCTTTTTCTTGTCTTATTGCTGTAGCAAGGGTTTCAAGCATTATATTAAAGAAGAGTGGAGATAGGGGGCAGCCTTGCCAGGTTCCTGCTTTTAAGGGGAATGCTTCTCATTTTTCCCCATTTAGGATGATGTTGGCTATGGGTTTGTTGTATATGGCTTTGATTGTGTTGAAGAATGTTCCCTCCAGTCCAGTTCCCTCCAGGACTTTCAACATGAAGTCATGCTAGACTTTGTTGAAGGCTTTTTCTGCATCAGTTGAGATAACCATGTGGTTTTGTCTTTCAGTCCTTTTATGTGATTTATGATATTTATTGTTTTGTATATGTTGAACAGTCCCTGCATCTCTGGTATAAATCCGACTTGGTCATGATGAATGATATTTTTTATGTGTCCCTGTCTATGGTTTGCAAGTATTTTGTTGAGAATTTTTGCACCTGTGTTCATTAATGAAAAGGGCCTTTAGTTTTCTTTTTTGGTTGTATCTGGTTTGGGTATTAAAGTGATACTGGCTTCATAGAAAGAATTTGGGAGATTTCCCTCTGTTTCTATTCTTTTGCACAATTTGAGTAATAATGGTTGTATGTCCTCTTTTGAAAGATTTTATAGAACTCTGCCATAAATCCATCTGGGCCTGGGCTTTTCTTAGTTGGGAGGTTTTGAATTACTATTCCCATTTCCTCATATATTATGGGTCTGTTTAAGCTATTACTATCTTCTTGAGTAAGCTTTGGTAAATTCCAGGATTTCAGATTTTCATCCATTTCTCTGAGGTTTTCAAATTTAGTTGAGTACAGGTTTTTAAAATATTCTCATATTATTGTCTGAATCTTTTCGATGTCTGTTGTGATGTTTCCCATTTCGTCTTGAATTCTATCAATTCAGAGGAGCTCTTTCTTTCTTTTGGTTAATTGGGCTAGAGGTCTATCTATCTTGTTTATTCTTTCAAAGAACCAGCTTTTGGATTCATTGGTTCTTTTTATTGTTTTCTTTGTTTCAATTTTTTTCTTTCATTCTTTTTTATTTCATTTTTTTTTATTTTTAAGGGATTCTATAATATAATGACACAGTTGTTTCCAGATAACATTGATGTTACTCAGTATGTCATACAATTAGGTAATTGGTGCATTTTGCAAGTATCTATGTCCAAATTTTGAACAACCCAAGGTTCCCATAGTCCAGTTGGAGAAGCTTGTATGCACAGGCATGTTGATCAATAAGGAGTCCAGACTATATTCCTGTAGTCTCAAAATTCACCCCTATCTCTAAACAGCCCTTACAATCTACCACACCTCCTCTTCCACAGTTTGTTCCCTGGGCTTTGGGAAAGGGGCACAAGTGGGTGAGAAGAAAACAGTCTAATTTTTTTGGAGTTGTCATTTTGGACTCCAGTCTGTTCAGGTTGTTTCCCTTCATGGGTTGACAGCTTTTCCACTGATACCCTTTTTAGTCATACTAACAAAGCACAAGCTATTGGATGTACAGGCATTTAAGCAGTACCACTTATTATGTCAAGCTAAGCTGTGAGCATATACACAGATGCTTGGATGGTATGCTAATCCGCAAACTGTGGTTTCTCTATAAAGGGTGACAAATTCTTATTGTGGCTTATAACATCTCCTAACCACTAGAGGACATAAGCTTGTGGCATCCACTGTGAGTTATTCCTCCAAGGAGAAAGCTAATAGCCAAATAGATTTGGGATATATATAGACACTTGGCTGCCACTGTTGCACAGTATCTCCAGGCTGTTGAGGTGTAGCTGATATTGACGGAGGAGTCTTGCTTGTCTCAGGGAGACCAATATTTTGCTGTATTGCTTTAGTGGCCTTTGGTAATGCTCTCTGGCACTTCAGAGGCCAGTTGTATGCTAGCAAGTGACGTCTCATAACATTTTTCATGCTCACACCAGGTCTTCGACAACAGGTACTTACTGCCTTTCTCCTTGCATATATCCCACTTATAGGCAAAAGGCCTTTATAATTTGGGGGGGGCGAGTTTGAATCCCCTAGCCAACATCTCCTAGGCAGAATAATTCATTGCCGGTGTCAGAGCTTTCCTGCAGTAATATATTTTGCTTAATTACACAACTTATAAACACTTTACTATTGAATTTGGCTCTAGATAGAGAAATATCCTTTCACAGTTCCTATGCCTATCAGTCAATTAATAAAGGGTAGTTATGACTGTTTTATAGGAAATTACCACTGTAACAATTGGCTCTAGTTTACAGTTAGGGAGTGGTTTCATTACCATCATGTTTTCCTTTTTCCTATAAAGGGGAGAGGTAGGAAGGTTTCTCAGTATCTGAAAGGTAAACTTCATTAGGGCCCATTATAAACAGTTAACCCCAATATAATTCAGAGAGATGCTCAGTGTCTGTGACTCAGGCGGTCTGAGGTTCCTCTTTTTTTAATGTTCAGATGGGTCAACCTCTCTGCTGGCATTTCCCAGTCCATCCTGCATAGCCATAAGTTGTATGTTTTCAGGCATTTAGATTGGTGATTTTTACCTGTGGGAACATAAAATTCTCCTCCCATTGTTAGTCTCAAGATCAGAAAAATTGAAAATTTATCAATAGGATTGGAACACAGAGTTTTCCATTTGTATCCCAGAAAGGATACTACCCCACCTCCCACCTCCCTCTTTTTTTTTTTTTTTAGGTTTTTATGTTTTGACCTATAGATGCCTAAGTTGTATTACACATACCCATAAACAGGAGCCAAGGCATAAGCTTTCATTAAATTTACCCAAACTGTTTCTCATTGACTGTATGCTACTTATTTGGGAAGGAAATTTAAGCTTAGCTACTTTAAATTGTCCTAAAAGTAAAAGAAAGTGTTATAATGTGATGTTGTATAATTCAGAAAAATATAGAGGCCATTTGTGTACCTTAGCCCTATTTTATTGATCTCTGCTCTTATGTTTGTTATTTTCTCTTGCCTTTTGGGTTTAGGATTCAGCTGTTGTTGCCTCTCAAGTGCTTGGATTTTTCTGGGAACTTTCATTCAATAGTTCCCCCTGTTGGCCTACCATCACATTTTGTGCATGTGTATTATTTATTACCATGTTGTTTGGAAGGCTTATTCCTAGAATCTGATGTAGATGAGGCTCAGCTATAGGCAAGACAGCAGTCAGTCTTCAGGAAAGAGGAAATAGCAGGTAAAGTTATTAAGGAAGAAACTCTTGGATCACATAAAAACATTAGCCATCACGATCTGGTTCTGACTTTTTCTTTCAACCTCTATATCTGACATAACATTTGTATGTGACATATAATAGGATGATTGTAGTTAAATTAAAATAATCAAGAACATTGTTCAGTCTAAGGGAGCAAATGTAACATATTAAGGTAACGTAAAAATTGAGACTATGTTTGCCCCTGTATTTACAGTTTTCTGTACTCTATGAGCTATTTTACTGATATTAGGAATATTTAAATGAATCTATAATCTTGTAATTTTTTTGGTTTCTCCTTAGGTCAGTTAAATCTTATAGCTATAACTTTACAGAATGCCTAGCTCTAACCCTAGTACTTCTTATTTGTAGATAATGACTTCATTTGTTATTATACTGGTATTATACCAGATTTAGATTTGAAAAAGAGAAATGAGATATGCTATAGAAGAAGTTAAGAAATATGGTATTCTTTACACTTTTCAAATAAGAATGTCTTCATTTACATAACAAATAACATTAATAGAGCTCAAACCTGTTAGAAAAATCAGAATTTTATAGGTCTTCAAGTCTTAACTAAAATAATAATTGAACTATCTATATTTTACTAAGGAAATGGAAAAAATCTATTTTTAAGTCTACATTTTGGCTACTATGGATAGAATAGTTGTGATCATGGTACAGAAATCTTTATATTCTTATTTTTTTTTTTACTCTCTAAGGATCTAGTCACTGGAGTAGAATTCCTAAGTCCTTTACCTTTCTGAGAATCAAACTGCTTTCCAAAATTTCCAGACCATTTTGTGTCAGCAATGTCTGATAGTTCCAATCTCTCCTCATCTTTATTGACATTTTTTATTTTATTTGCTAATGTATTTTATTGAGTTTTATGCATTTCATAAAATAGGTCTTAATTAAGGTTAGAGCTCCTTCCCCATCTCTCCATTGGATTTCATACATTCTATCATATATGTTAAGTCTTATCCCATAAGGCATTTGTGGCCAGATGTTCCTTGGTGCAAGCTCATCCACTAGATTTGAGTCACTCCCATAAAAAGACCTATTTTCCCTCACCCCACAGTAATCAGTTGCCAATATTTCCTAGGCAAAGGTTGAGGCCTTCTGCCCATTTCCCCAATTCCATGCTGTATATTTGTCTTATTGAGTCAGCATGGGTCTTGTGCATGCTGTCATCATTATTATAAGTTCATATGAGCAAGTTCCCAGGGGCCTGAAAGCTTCTGTTTCCTTATGTCCATGAACCACCCCTGGCTCTTACAATATTTATGCCCCCTCTCCACAATGGTCCTTGAGCTATGGGTTGGTGAGGTTGAATATAGGAGTCCTATCCAGGGACATACACTCTGCAGTCTCTTATTATCTGAAACTTGGTCAGTTGTGGCCTTCTGTGTGTATTACACTGTTTCATGAGGAAGCCTTGCTGGTCTGCTATGTTACATGAGCCTTGGCTTTAGAGGTTCTACAGTATATGTGTCACTTGGGGTTGGGCATCTCTCAGACTGTGACCACAGTTGTGTTCTCTGCAATAGCCTCCATTGGTTGTAAAAATAAGGCTTATTTGGTTAGTGGTATGCAGTATCCTTTTCCATAAATATAAAGATCTATATTTAGAATACAGTAAGAAATTTCACTTGTGTAGAGATAGCAGAGAGACAGGGTTTTCTCTAGAATCTATGACCTCTCCAGCCATGCCTATTTGGCTATATTTAGAGTGCCACCCATGAGTTCTCTCACACTGAGAGTGCTTTGAGGCATATTACATCTCTGTTGATGTTCTCCTAGATAAAAGTGAGACTACTCCACCACTGGAGTTTATTGTGCTGGTCATTCTGTGGTTATTAGGCTTTGAAGCTGTGCTTCATTGATTTTCCATTGATTGATTTTTCTCCCTTAGTAGCTAAAATTGTGAGAGCTAGTCTTCAGGGAGAGGCTTCCTGGTCAGTTCCAGTTCCCTTGTTCCAAGTCCTGTGTCCAAAGTATGTCCTGTCTCCAGCAAGAGGGTCTTATCCTCAAGTTCTGGGGGGCAATCAAGGGCTATGGCAAGAGTTTGGATAATGTATACTACCCTGACCATTAACCATAAGGGAGGTTTCTCCTGTCTGCCAGTTTCTTGTTATATTGCCTTCAGGTATACACATGCATTCATGTTCAGATATTGTATGTGTATTTTTCGGGGGGGGGCGGGGTGAGTAAATACAGTTCCTCTGGCTTTTCACATCATCTAAGCTTTATTTTTCTCACCTCTCTCTCTCCCTGTCTATCTGTCCTCTTTCCTCCTGATTAAACTCCCTCCATTTTCCATGGGAGTAAAGGAGAAAAACTCAAGTAGGGGTAGATAATGGGAGAAAAGTACTATCAAGGGAAAAACAACAATAATTTAAAGCCCACGTCATTTGCGAGGGCAGCATGGTCTCTGAACTGCTGAGTCTGGATTTTACATGTTTTACTCATAGTTTTTTTTTTGTAGATACTCAAATCATTATTATGAAAACTATAGTAATTTAGTTCTTATTTTCAAATACTGTTACCAGTTAGTTTACTCTTGCTGTGGTTTTTACAAACATAAAATAAAACTGAAAATAATCCATATAGGAAGACTCCTTCTGTTTCTGTTTTTAACAACAATTAATGTATTATTTTCTGATTTCATTTTTGTTTTGCTTGGTACTCTCATTTTGCACAATTGGCTTTGGGCTTGTGATCCTCTTGATTCAGCCTCTCAAGAAGTACAATTATAGGTTTGTCCTTCTATACTAAAATAACATTTAATGACTTTGGTATCTCAACAAGCATTAGGATTTTTCTAGAAAGCATTTTTACCATTTTAATGATCATTTCTTACTTAAAATCAGTTTTATTAGCTTACAGAAATTACTTGTAGTTACAATTTCCTATTGTTTTTTTTTTACTTTTTTTATTTTTATTTTTATTGATGCTTTGTGTATTTCATACATCATTTTCCAATTTCCTATTGTTTTATGCTGTAAATTGTGTCCTGCTATTCCAATATTCTTTAAAAATGTATTTTATTATTATTTGTTATTGTGTGTGTGTGTGTGTGTATGTGTGTCCACACAGGTGTGCACAGGCAAAAAAACACTATGGTTCATGTGTGGAGGATAGAGCACGATTTGACTTTCTCCTTTCTCCTTCCTCCCTGGGTTTGAGGGCTTGAACCCAGGTCCTCCACTGCAATAGCAAGCCAACTCATTAGTCACAAGTTGCAACCTATTACATCTACGGAACAGATTAAATATAATAACTTATTAATCTTACTTTTACTTTTTATTGAGCGTTTGTACATTTCATGTGACAGTTCTTTATAAAATTTAGATTACATTTCCCCATCCCTGCCCTCCAAACTCCCCATATATTCCACCATACATGTTAAGTCCTAACCAATCAAACACTTCTACCTAGATGTTCTTTGGTGCAAATTCATCCACTGGAGTCTAGTCAGCATATCCGGATAATGTAAATAAGGTTTGATCTCCCTCACCCAATAGTAATCAGTCTCCAATACTGTGGCTAAAATCCTTTCTGGGAGGTACATGCTGCATCATGCCTCCTCCTCCCTGGTCCCAAAGACAAATTGAGGTCCTAAACTCTCCAAACCAAAGTTTGGAAAATTCTAGTGAGTTTAATTGGGCTTGCTTACAGAGTAAATGGGTGGAGAGTTTACCTATAGGAATCTCCATTCCCCCTCCCCTCCATGGCCATATAGGAAATTCTCATCCTGGCATGGACCCTGTGACCTCTGTCCAAGATTTCAGCTGTGGGAGAAAGCCACCTCATGATGTTCTCTGTATATGTACCCTTGCTCCCACCCCTTATACAACCAAATCCACCTGGCTGGTTGGAAGGGGTTGCCAACTCCCCTGTCTCCTCCTTTTCCCTCAGAGGGCCAACAGTCAAGTTTATAATCCTGGATGGCCAGGGGCCCTAACCTTGGAAGGCATTTGATGTCCAATGTCAGTCTTTCTTTTAGAGGACCCTCCACGCTGCGCTCTTCCTCTTCCTCCAGCTCTTATATTCTTTCTGCCACCCTCTTCAACAAGAGTCTGTGAGCTTTGGAGAGAGTGAAAGGTAGGATGATCTGTTTTCCATTGTGGTACAACATCGAGCTCTTGGGTCTTTTCATTGTCTGTTTCAAATGGACTGTTGGGCAAGTTCAGAGGTATTTCTCCTATTAATAACACACAAATAGGAAGAAACAGCAACATCAAAAAAAAAAAATACAGTGACTGCTACAATAACCCAACCTATGGGCTCAGATACCATTCCTTGGAAGGAACTCTTGTAGAGGCATCACGGCCATCTAACAAAACAATTGTAGCTGGGCGTGGTGGCACACACTTTTTTTTTAAGGGATTCTACAATACAATGACACAGTTGTTTGCAAATAGCATTGACGTCACTCATTATGTCATACAATCAGGTAATTGGTGCATTTTGCAAGTATCTATGTCCAAATTTTGAACAACCCAAGGTTCCCATAGACCAGTTGGAGAAGCTTGCAGACATGTTGATCAATCAGGAGTCCAGACTATATTCCTGTGGTCTCATGATTCACCCCTATCTCTCCACAGCCCTTACAGTCTACCACGCCTCCTCTTTCGCAGTTTGTTCCCTGGGCTTTGGGAAAGGGGCACAAGTGGGTGAGAAGAAAACAGTCTAATTTCTTTGGAGTTGTCATTTTGGACTCCAGTCTGTTCAGGTTGTTTACCTTCATGGATTGACAGCTTTCCCAGTGATACCCTTTTTAGTCATATTAACAAAGCACAAGCTATTGGATGTAAAGGCATTTAAGCAGTACCACTTATTATGTCAAGCTAAGCTGTGAGCATAGACACAGATGCTTGGATGGCATGCTAATCCGCAAACTGTGGTTTCTCTATAAAGGGTGACAAGTTCTTACTGTGGCTCACAACATCACCCAACCACCCAAGGACACAAGCTTGTGGCATCAGCTGTGAGTTATTCCTCCAAGGAGAGAGCTAATAGCCAAATAGATTTGGGATATATATAGACACTTGGCTGCCACTGTTGCACAATATCTCCAGGCTGTTGAGGTGTAGCTGATATTGACGGAGGAGTCTTGCTTGTCTCAGGGAGACCAATATTTTTCTATATTGCTTTAGTGGCCTTTGGTAACGCTCTCTAGCCTTTTCAGAGGCCAGGTGTACACTAGCAAGTGACGTCTCATAACATTTTTCATGCTCACACCAAGTCTTCGACAACAGGGACTTACTGCCTTTCTCCTTGCATATATCCCACTTATAGGCAAACGGCCTTTATAATTTGGGGGAGCGGGTTTGAATCCCCTAGCCAACATCTCCTAGGCAGAATAATTCATTGCTGATGTCAGAGCTTTCCTGTAGTAATATATTTTGCTTAATTACACAACTTATAAACACTTTACTATTGAATTTGGCTCTAGTTAGGGAAATATCCTTTCACAGTTCCTATGCCTATCAATCAGTTAATACATTATGCCTGTTTTATAGGAAATTACCACTGTAACAGTTGGCTCTAGTTTACAGTTAGGGAGTGGTTTCATTACCATCATGTTTTTCTTTTTCCAAAAAAAGGGGGGAGAGGTAGGAAGGTTTCTCAGCACCTGGAAGGTAAACTTCGTTAGGGTCCATTATAAACAGTCAACCCCAATATTATTCAGAGAGATGCTCAGTGTCCGTGACTCAGGCAGTCTGAGGTTCCTCATTCCTTAATGTTCAGATGGGTCAACCTCTCCGCTGGAATTCCCCAGTTCATCCTGCACAGCCATAAGTCGTATGTTTTCAGGCATTTAGATTGGTGATTTTTACCTGTGGGAACATAAAATTCTCCTCCCATTGTTAGTTTCAAGATCAGAAAAATTGAAAATTTATCAATAGGATTGGAACACAGAGTTTTCCATTTGTATCCCAGAAAGGATAGTACACCTTTAATCCTAGCACTTGGGAGGCAGAGGCAGGCAGATATCTGTGAGTTCAAGGCCAGCCTGGTCTACAGAGTGAGTTCCAGGACAGCCAGAACTTCAGGGAGACCCTGTCTCAAAAAGACAAAAAGAAAGAAAAAAAAAAAAAACAATTAACAATTGCAGTGGCTTCCCTAGTGGGACCTATAACTTCCCCTGCCACTGTGAGTCAACCTGGCTTACAATACCAGATGTGTGTTCCTCCCTCAGGAGTAGGCTTTTAATCCAATTGGAAATTTGGTGGTTCTATATATAGTGAACAGGCCACTATTATACCAGCAGGAAGATCTTGTTTAGCATGTTGATAGTTCAGCACATGGGGTCTGTCATTAAGCAGAACTGTAGGGGACAATTCTTCCCCAGCCATCTGCATGCGTAATGCCTTCTGGCACTATGAAAGCTACCCATCCTGTGGCAGGGAGTTTCCAGCTTAGTACCAGCTTAATTTTGCCCTCTCCAGCACTCACGCTATGTGAGTATCTTCAACAATAGGGTCTTACTGTCTGCTTCCAGTGTGCAACCAACATTAGTAGCAGTAGCCTTTATTATTTGTTGGGGGGGGGGCTCTGGGGCCTTCCTGGCAATGGCTCATAGGTGGGACAACACACTGCTGATACTGGGATTTTCATTTAAAAAACATATGGGTTCTGGAAGGGCTTGCTTCTATCCTCATAGGGTAGGGTTCCCTCTATGCTTAAAGCTTTAACCCTTTTTTTCCATAACCTTTTTTTATCTTTCAATTAACCCTGTTCCAGTAGGGTTCTAGAGAAGCTGGAAATACCATTGAATCTAGTCATTCTCAGCCCAGGTTTTGTACATCAGTATTGTGAAGTGAGAGCCCCTGTCACTATCGATCCTCTGTGGGCACCAGACATGACATCGAATTGGATAAGACTTCCCCATTGCTCACTGGCAAGGAAACGGCCTATGTAAGGCCTGTGGTTGTGTCTACACGAGGTGAGAGCATAACTGCATCCTTCTCTAGCTGGCAGGGACCCTATAGAATCTATTTACCAGTCCCTTATAGGGGAAGCTGACTTAGCACATGTCTTCATCATGGCATCTACCCTTGGGGCCATAAGCAAGAGCAAGCCTCACAGGACTGGACAGCGTGCTGAACATCAGAGCACTTGACCAGGACGCTAGCAGCTCTGGTTATTTTCCATCCTGTTTGGGCTTCCCTGTGGCCAGACTTGATATGGATCCAGTGAGTTGCTTCTAGGGGTCCCTGGGGGCAGATAGACCTCACCTTGGTAAGAACATCAGCTTCCTGAGTCCCTGGAGATTTCACCAAGCAGTAGGCTACCACATAGTAAACCGCAAGGGGTACCTGTTCCTGCAGCCCCTTGTTATATATTTCCTTTCACATTGGTCGCCCCCATATGGGCCATCCCATCACCTGTCAGTTTTCTCTCTCCTATTGGGACATCCATAAGGTTAGGCCTTTGAGCACTGCCCAACTGTCAGCACAGATGGTTACTGGCTAGGGCTTCTGGGTTACTACTATCTATACAACTCTTTTTTTTTTATTAATTTTATTTCCGTATGCGTATGAATGTACTGTCTGCGTGCAAGTCTGTGCACCCGTGTCGTGCAATGCCGCGGAGGTCAGAAGAGCGTCTCGGATTCTCCTGGAACTGGAGTTCTCCTGGAATTGGAGTTACAGACGGTTCTCAGCCGCCATGTGGGTGCTGGGGATCGATCGATCCCTGGTCCTCTGTAAGAGCAGTCGGCGCTCTTAACCGCTAGGCCATCTCTCCAGCCCTCATGTTTAGCTTTTAATTGCAGTCCAATGACATTGTCCAGAGCATCACTGGGGCTTAGCAACATCTTCGCTGCTTTCATTAGCTATTCCTTTGAGCACTGCCCAGCTGTCAGCACAGATGGTTACTGGCTAGGGCTTCTAGGTTACTACTATCTATACAACTCTTTTTTTTTATTAATTTTATTTATTTCTGTATGTGTATGAATGTACTGTCTGCATGCAAGTTTGTGCACCCGTGTCGTGCAATGCCTCGGAGGTCAGAAGTGGATGTCGGATTCCCCTGGAACTGGAGTTCTCCTGGAATGGAGTCCCAGACGGCTCTCGGCCGCCATGTGGGTGCTGGGAATCGAACCCGGGTCCTCTGTAAGAGCGGTCGGCGCTCTTTACCGCTAGGCCATCTCTCCAGCCCCCTATACAACTCTTAATTCAGCCCACTGACTGCTCTGTCCTTCTCCCCTGACCAGCCATGTAGTGTCAGTGTTATCTGTATTGTCACAGCTGTCCATTCTTATTTGGCTCCCCTGTGGGTGGCATCAGTGTACAGGCATCAGTAGGAATTGGGGGATTCCCTTCTAGCACTTTGCCTAATCTTGCTGGGAGGTCACCTATAGGAGGTGAAAGAAGAGGCTTGGTATCTTGAAATAACACCAGCCCTACCTAGTACTGCCTCTGTGACACTGGTGATCAGGCTTGCTGATATTGCCCCTTGCTGTTGTAAACATTTGTGCCACCTTTGCAACATTTGTTTTATGCTATCTCTGACAGAGGTTTGGCTAACAGGCCCTCCACCCATCCTTTTATGTGACATCCGGTTTTTACATTAACCTAGGTGGGGTTGGTAATGGATTCCACCTGTTGCAATGCTTTGTATACAGCCAGCAGTTACTGTTCCAGAGCTGTGGACTAGGATTCTGTACCTTACCAGGAATGGGACCAGAATCCAATTGGGATGGTCTGCTCAGGTTGTGGTTGCCATAAGCCTCACACATAGACCTCAGAACTCGTGGTGACTTCCAAGAGGAAGGGACACTGAAGTACTGGGGCACAGAGCTGTTTAGCTTGTCCAACCAGTTTATTGGCCTGCTCAAAAGCCTCTACATCCTAATCCCATGTACCACTTCTTTTTATTAAATTATACAAGGGACAGGTATCCTGAGCAAAGTGAGGTATAAAAATTCATCAATACCCCCAAAGCCCCCCAAATCCCTGTAACTACTTTGCATTTCTTGGTATAGGTTGTCATAAAATTTCTTCAACAGTCATGCTGGACATCATGCGAATCCTACTTGGCCATAATATTCCTAAAAATGTTACCCCTGTACCACTGGGCCCTTGTATCTTGTGTGGGTTGATTTCCCATCCTCGCTCCGCCGGGTGTACTTGCATGTCCTCTGAATGAGCTTCTAAATCTGTAAGTCACTCAGAGGTAATCATTGTATTGTCTACTTCTAATTCTAAATCTGTAAATCACTCAGAGGTATTAGCAGGAGGAGGGTAGATATTTGCCTGTTTTATAATTTTTTTTTTTTTGGTCTTTTCGAGACAGGGTCTCCCTGTAGCCCCAGCTGTCCTGGAACTCACTCTGTAGACCAGGCTGGCTTTGAACTCACAAAGATCCGCCTGCCTCTGCCTCCCAAGTGCTAGGATTAAAGGCATGCGCCACTGTTTTATAATTTTTAAAAAGGATGTTTGGGGCTGGAGAGATGGCCTAGTGGTTAAGAGCACCGACTGCTCTTGCAGAGGACCGGGGTTTGATCCCCAGCACCTACATGGCAGCTGAAAACCGTCTTTAACTCCAGTACCAGGGGAATTCGATGTCCTCTTCTGACCTCTGTGGCATTGCACGACACAGGTGCACAAACCTACATGCAGACAGTACATTCATACACATAAAATAAATAAATAAATAAATAAATAAATAAATAAATAAATAAATAAATAAATAATTTTTAAAAGGATGTTATAAACTGGTATTAGGCCAAGGAGCCCCACAATTCCTCAGCACAGCAACCCCACCCTTCCCTCCATGGTTTGACCCTTTGTGGGATTGGAGTAGGGGGCTCTGCTTTGTAGCCAGCTGTCCCTTCCTTCAGAGCAGCTGCCGGTCCAGTCCAGGAACAGAATGGCCTTCCCTCTCCCTTTGGAGTCACAGACTTGGCAGAGTCAAGCTCCACTTGAACCTAGCTCAGTAATATCCTTTCCATGTGTTTTATATTGTTTTGATTTTATTTTATTTTTGATTGCCCTTTTTGTAGAAATAAAAATTGACCTTAGAATTTATCAAAAAAAAAGAACACATTAGCAAGGTCTACTGCAGTATGGAAGGACCCTGTTTCCTGCACCAGGTGTTCTGTTAGGAGTGCAATATTGGGCACCTCTGCAGGGATGGAAGGCACCATTTTATTTATCTGTCATCTACATTCCTTCTCCAGGAGCCCTCTGGCTTCCTGATAGGCCATACTGGGCTATTGAAAGGGAACTGGGCTGGGTGGATAATCTCTACCCTCTCTAGCTCCTGGCTGGTTTGTGTGATTTCACCTCAGAAACCCCCTCCACCCTCAGCCAGCTTGTACTGTTTGATATTCGCTAACCTTAGTGAGTTGGGAAGTTTGGCTCCCATTTTTCCTGCCCTGGAGTAACCGCTTTCACTGTTCCCACCTCAGCCAGAACTCTCCAAGAGTGGTATGCAGGGTGTGTCCTACTAGGGCATCCACCCCTAGAATGTTCTCTCCTAGAAGGGAGATGCACACCTTGTACTCCTGGGAGACCGGGGGTGGGGGGGGGGGATAATTGCCCACTCCCAGAGTGAGTTTAATCTACTTTACTTGTATGTTTTTTTCTTTTCTTTTTCTTTTTTTTAATTTTATTTATTTATTTTATGTGTATGAATGTACAGTCTGCATGTAGATTTGTGCACCTGTGTCGTGCAATGCCGTGGAAGTCAGAAGAGGGTGTCGGATTCCCCTGGAACTGGAGTTCTCCTGGAACTGGAGTTACAGACGCTTTTCAGCCACCATGTGGGTGCTGGGGATCTAACTCGGGTCCTCTGCAGGAGCAGTCGGCGCTCTTAACCGCTAGGCCATCTCTCCAACCCTCACCTGTATGGTTATATCCCCATACTCATCCACTGCCACCCACTGACCCTGATGCTTTTGAGAGTTATCATGAATCATTGTATATTCTGCTCCAGTATCCACTAGAGCCCATGCACTTTAGTGGACCAGGAAATTCTCAGTTCATCATGGGGAGAGGAATACTTTTTGTCTCTTATTCTTCTTGACACATTCATCATTCAAGAATGTGTTGTTTAATCACCATGATTCTGTGTATTAACTAGAGCTTCTTTTACTGTTGATTATAAGCTTCATTGATTTCTTCATCTTATGATATTCTTATTCTTAGACATGAATAAGCTATTTTATGTCCTATTTGCTTTGTTTTCTATTTCCATTGGCTTTCTCTAATAATTTGAAAATGTTTCTCTACTAGCTTATCCGTTCACATTTTAAATCAGCTGCTTTTTTAATTTTTAAATTTATTTATTCACTTTGCATAAGTCTGTGTATCTCTTTATATGTGTGCATGCACATGATGTACATATGAAGGTCAGATGACAAATTCCGGGAGTTGGTTCTCTCCTTCAACATGTGGGTCCTGGGAATTGAACTTGGGTGTCCAGGCTCTGTGGAGACCTCCTTTACTCACTGAGCCATCTTCCTCGCTGCATTCACAATTTTTTTTATTTTATTTATTTCTGTATGTGTATGAATGTACTGTCTGCATGCAAGTCTGTGCACCCGTGTCGTGCAATGCTGCGGAGGTCAGAAGAGGGTGTTGGACTCCCCTGGAACTGGAGTTCTCCTGGAATTGGAGTTTCAGACGGTTCTCAGCCGCCATGTGGGTGCTGGGGATCGAACCCCGGTCCTCTGCAAGAGCGGTCGGTGCTCTTAACCGCTAGGCCATCTCTCCAGCCCCTGCATTCACAATTTTAACAATTATCTTAAAACCCAAATTATCTGCTATTTAGTCAAAATTAATATCAGTTTGAGCATTCTACACAACAAAATTAAGAATACTTTATGCTCCCAATCCCTGATAGATTTCTAAATCCTAGATATTTTAAACCACTTTAAATGAGTCCACATTATTTTTCAGTTTTCTGAATATATTGCTTTCCCTAATGTTGACAAAACTGCCATTTACAATCACTTTGTCATCAGACATATAGAAAAGCCTATGTATTTTACTAGACTCATTGTTCAAAATGATATATTTCAAAATCTTTTCTTTGTTTTAGATCTCTAAATTTAGTATTATTTATACTGGAATGTCTCCTTTAGTAATTTTTGAATCAAAGCATAGCTAGACAAATTCCGATTCCTTAACATCCTCCAGATATCCTTTTTTCATCATATTAATATCATTTCAGAGCATAGGATTGCTACACCACCGTGCTTCTTCCTCGTAAGCTTCAGGACATTGTTCTGACTTCTAGTGTGGCTTATGTTACCTGGTTCTTTTCCCATTTTAAGTAAAGTTTTCTGTCTGTCATTCATATATATAGTATATAGTATAATATATATAATCTGTTCAAGGAGGCCAGAAGTTTCCCAAATATGTGTCTTGATTTTTCTCTTTTTCATCACTTCTGCCTGGCATTTCTGAGCCCTTTTGATCTTTCTTTCAAATAAGGGAGCTGAAGATGATTTCTTTGATTATTGGTTCCACCTCCATCTGTGTCTTTTCCTCCTTCACAAATACTGATTATTTGCATATTATATCTCCTGGGACAGTACGCCAGGCTACTTATCTTTTGGCCATGATTTACATTTCTCAGTGTTTCTCCTTTGTGTTGAAGGTAGTTCCTCCACTTAATCTTCTGATCACAAACTGGGTTTTTAGCAGTATTGATTCTAATTTTCACTGTTAATGGTCCCAATCACCACAACTGGAGCCACCTGCGCTCCCAGTTCAGCTTTGTTTCCTTCCTGAGAGCTCATTGTTGGGAAATGAGAATCTCCTCCCCACATGCTCTCAACCCAGCTCTTCAGCAGTCCTGGATTGTCAGGCAGTAATGATATGCTAAGTGTTTCCAACAGAAGACAGGAGGTAGCAGGCCTGAATCTCATTGTTTCTACTGAGGCTGTGAGGAGGCTTCTCCACTACAGACTACTCTCACGACTATGTGGGAAAAAAAAAAAAAAAAAACATTGAGGGACTCTCTGTTCAGATTCATAGCCCATTTTTTAATTGGGTCATTTGTTTCTTGATTGTTTATTTCCATTCTTTATATATTCTGGATTTATATCCCGCTAAAATTGTTTTTAGACAAATTCCAGATTCTTTTTTATTTGGTCTTTTTGAGACAGGGTCTCTCTTTAGTCTTAGCTGGCCTGAAGTACACTCTGTAAACCAGGCTGGCCTTGAACTCACAGAGATCCACCTGCCTCTGCCTCCCAAGTGCTGGGATTAAAGGTGTGCAACACCACACCTAGCAAATTCCAGTTTCTTAAAAATACATAATGTTAGCAATTTGGCATGATTTTTATTCTTCAGATTATTTTCACACATATACCAACATGATAAGTATAAAATTTATAGCCAAAAATCATAAATGTTTTATGAAACCTCAACCTACCTAATATGAACATTTGCTCTGATCAACTTCAAAATTCCTCAGTGCAATGCACTCAGTGGGCCATACAACATGTTTGCCTATCTCTCCCTTCTAACTCCACAGACTGTACAGCCATGTCTTGTCTTTTAAAGCTTGTGGCCCTTGTGTGCTTCAACCAGCCTCCTACTTGAACAACTGTACAAATTCCCTTACTCTTGGATCCTCTCCAAAACAAGAGTAAATCTGGTTTCTTCCCTCCCCTCACTTCCTGTGTGTGTGTGTGTGTGTGTGTGTGTGTGTGTGTGTGTGTGTGTGTAAGGAAAGAGAAAGAAACCCTTTTGAACATGTTACTTTACCCCCTCCTTTTCCTGACAAAGTCAAGCCAATCTCCTTTCAAGCTTTACAAATGTGTCATTCTTTTCACACTAACAAGGAAGAACAAACTGGTAGTCGTCGTAACAAATTATTGGTATTAAAGTACCAGCCAAATACAAAACAAAACCTCACATAGCAATAAAGCATATCAACATCTTATTCCTGCACTAACAGATGTGCTGGGACTCCTGTGTATGTTCTGTTTTTCTTTCACTAATATTGAAAAAGTGCCCACCATCTATCTGAAATTCAATTATCAACATCCATATTTTGTTTGAAATCTTTCAACCATCTGTCCTTTGCAAAGTGGCTAATCAGCCTCTCGACCTGTCTGTTTGCCTTCTCAAAAATCAGCATATATTCTAAAAGATCATATATCCTACATGATAAAAGCCCCAAGTTTCAGGAGTTCCAGTGTTTTGTCCTCTGGAGTCTAGGGCTTTGCCTGGCATTTATTTGTCTGCTTGTTTGCTTTTTCAGTACCTTCAAACAATTTTTTTTAATTATATGAATTTAGGCTGGGCACGGTGGTGCACATCTTTAATCCTAGCACTTGGGAGGCAGAGGCAGGTGGATCTTTGTGAGTTCAAGGCCAGCCTGGTCTACAGAGCAAATTCCAGGACAGCTGGTGCTACAGGGAGACCCTGTCTCAAAAAGACCAAAAAAAAAATTATATGAATTTGTGGGATGGGAGTATGTGCTAAAATGTTAATGCAGGTGCCTGTGGAGTGCAAAAGATGGAGTCTGCTCCTCTGGAGCTGAAGTTAGAGGCAGTTGTGAGCTGCCAACAGGGGTAACGGGAACAGAAGGCCAGTCCTCTGCAAAAGCAGTACTCTTACATGCTGAGCCATGTCAGCCCTGCACCCTTCAAATAAAATTTTTAAATATTTTATCATCTACCGGAGCTCAAGGAGAGAGATGATATAATTTTCCAGTGCATCTGGAAAGCAAAACCTCATTCAAATACTTTTCCTACATGATGACCTGTAAACATTTGTAAAATTGAGATGATCAAAGGTACTTTGATCAGGCCACCATGTAGGACAAAACCCTTTGTTTTGGTTTGGTTTGAACAGATCACTGTATCACTATTGCAGAAGCAAAGTGAGGTTACAGGTAGCACCCAAATACCTTTGCCAGCTGTGATATCTTCTAACTGAGGGAGAGTGCCTACAAGATCCATGTTACATGGCTACCAATCTCCAAGCGGTGTTATCTCTGGTCTACTCCAGGTTAAGTAAATAATGAACGTTTGATCCCCAAAATCACTCTCCGCCATGTTTCACTAACAGTGAGAACCTGGAAAATCCATTTATTTGAAAGCAACTATGTTGTTATGATGTAAATCTCTTAATGGGCTCTAGAATCAATCCACCACTTACTTTCAGACTCCATAATTACTGTATATGACTGGAAATTATGTATGCATATTTTAGAGTAATATAAAATTAAAGGATTTAAATATGAATTCCTAAACATAAAAAAAGACTGAGAGAAAGATGCAAGGATAGTTATGGCAGAGTGCATGATCTGGGATGGGGTGGGGGAAAGGGAAAGGGGAATATGTCTAAACTGAACTGAGAAATGATGTCTGAAATACACAAAACATCAATGAAAGCATTATATATATAAAAGAATACATTTTTGAATAGGCTCTGAGTGTCTCTAACCAGGCCTAAACTCCAAGCTGCACTGAGAACACATACAAATGGCCCCATCCAGCTTCCTGATGATTCAGGACATTATCAAGGCGGAAATATTTCATTGTGTCATATATCCCTCAAATCAAGTTTTGCATTTAGCAATGGAAAGAGATGAATAGGCTGTTATAAAGATGGCTGGGCCCTTTAAACTGCTAATATCTATAGACAGTTAATACTTAAAGGCATGTTTTAACTACAACTATATCATTGTGTGTGTGTGTGTGTGCGTGTGTGTGTTTTCCTGAGAATTCTTCTATCTCTGCCTCTCATTTCACTGTAAATATGGGGATTACAGACATGCAATACAGTGTCTAGCTTTACTCAGGTTCTCAGGCTCCAAACTCAGGTCCTCATTCTTGCAAGGCCAGCATCTCCCCAGCCCCACAGGTTTTTCAAAGTACAATCATATTGCATACATTATCTTTATGTATTTATTTATAAGAGAGTCTCATCTACCCCAAAATAGCCTCAAGCAAAGACTACCTTGAGCTTCAGATCCTCCTGCCTCAACTTCCTCAAAGCTGGAATTACAGGCTTGCACACCATACCCAGTTTTTAAGAGGCTGAAGAGCTGGGGATGGAACTCAGTGAGGGCTTTGTGCATGCAAGGAAAGCACTGCACCACCTGAGCTACGTTCCCAGCACTTCACACACATTCTTTTGCAGTTTGATTTAATATACTTCTCAGTTCATTTTATATAAGTACATATAGTCCTGTCTTGTGTCCTTTGCAGTATAGTGTACTCAAGTACATTGATATGCAACAGATAACTTCTTATATACAGTTTGCCTTTAGCTTACATGATGTGTGTATTTGTGCATGTATTAAAATGTATTACTTTTATTTTATGTGTGTGAGTGTATTGCCTGCATTTAGGTAGGGGCACCCCTGTTGTCCAGTCCTAGCATCGGTCAGAAGAGGCCGCCATCAGATTCCCTAGAACTGGAGTTGCAGACAGTTGTTACCCACCATATGGGTGTCAAAACCCAGTCCTCTGAAAGAGCAGCCAGTTCTCTGTACCAGTGAGCCATCTCTCGGCCCTGCCTAATCTATTTTAAAATGGTATTTTAAAGCTGTATTTGACTTTGCTGTTTTTTTAATTTTCATTTTTAAAATACTTTATTTGTTCTTTGAAAATTGCACATTTTTATATTTTTATTGTTATTAAACTTTTTCATACATCATTTCTCAATCCAATTTAGACTAATTTCCCTTTCTATGCCCCCCACCCCACGCGAGTTCATGCATTCTGCCATACATGTCTTACATCTTTTTCTAGTCTTTCCAGAGTTTTTCTCAAAGCAGAGGATTACTGTTTGGGGGAGAACTTCACTGTTTTAGTCTTTTTTTCTGTCTGGGTTCTTTTTTTGTTGTTCCCTCCAACTTGTATTGCTTCAACATATATATATATATTGCATATATGTCACACCTGTAGTAAAATTATATCATCTGAAAACAAACTGTATGATTTTTCCAAATCATATTTCAGGACTCACATTTTTCAATTTTGATTTTATAGTACTCTAAAATAGGCGTACATACACTCCACCCATGTACCAAAATTCCAGTCTGAAAATAAATGGTAAGTTAACTCTGGAACCTGTCTAGAGATTCACAATACAAGAACACAGTTGTTTTAGATCACGAGGAATATAGCATTAATGTTGCTCAGTTTGCCTTACAACTAGGTACTTGGTGCTAGCATCCACAGATGAGGGATACCATTTGTCGTTTGTTTATCTGGGACTGTGTTAATTCACTTAACACAATATCTTCAAGTTTCATCCATTGACCTGCAAATTTCATGATGTCATCTTTCTTTACCACTGCATAGAACTCCATTGTGTAGATGTACCACATTTTCTCTATCCACTGGTCGGTCAAGGGGCACTTGGGTTGCTTCCAGCTCTTCACTATTGTGAAGAGAGCTGTGTTCCTGCTGGCTGGGTCTCTTTGCCCCCACAGCTGCACAAGCCAACAATCCAATGACTTCCCTTTAGATGTTGTTCTCAGTAATCAATTCCAAAGTCTGAAAATAAATGGTAGGCTAATTCTAGAACCTGTCTAGGGATTCACAATATAAGATTCTCACCTTTGGTTTATTCTATTTCTTCATTGTAAATAGGTTATCTTAATTCTTTAAATATTTTTATTAATTTATTTATTGAACACTTTGTACATGGACATAATGCTTTCTGGCTACACTGACACCTCTGTCCTCTCTTCATATTTTCCATGCCCCACTAAGCCCCATTCTGACTTCCATGTCCTTTTGCTTTGCTTTTGATAATAACATTTCTCTTATAGGCTTGGCAAGAACAGTCTTACTATATATTTAATTTAAAAGAATAATATAACTGAGAAATTGTTTTCCTAGTTCCATAGATTAATGGCTACAGAGATTCAAGCCTTGACATAGGCGGCATGACCAACATCCTTCCTGAAATCATATCCTGGCCACATGACCAGCCTGTACAGGCTACATTGACTAGGGGCTTAAAAATTGATCATATCACTTACCTTCTTCTGAGTTAGCCCCCCCTCAGATCCCCCCAGGCAGTTATTCTGAAATGTTATTACCTCTCTTAAGATTACTCATCCAGTTCTTCAGTGTATAGCAAAATATTGCCTTATAGTCTACAGGGAAAATAGAAACATTTGAGCAGAATTCTCACATTAATTTACCCTAACCTCTGACTGACCTAAAATGTTCTCACCCTTCCTACTACTGGGTTGCCCCAGATCTTTTTCTTTCCTCCATGGACTCCATGATATGGTCATATGCCTTTTGATCATCACAGCATCAATGCATTAAGTACCCAGGGGATTAAAACACATGCAAGATTAGCATATATGCCACATACACACATATTATATATACATATATATATATATATATATATATATATATATATATACATTGAAACAAAAAAAAAGGAAAAGCTACTCAAATACTAACAAGGCTATACAAAAAATACAGAGCTTCACAAGAAAGTCCCAGAATGACAGAGTGAGCAAGCCTTCAAACCAAGGTCTCTCTCAATATCCATTAATATTTTCCATAACATTACCAAAAGCTTTTGATATTAGCTGTTTTCTTTAGAATGTACAACAGAGTACTTAACAAACATTAGCAAAGCTCTAAATCTTAGTTTTCATTAAGTCTGGGGCATAGATTAACAAATATATAGACTCCATGTTATTTAGGATTAAATAATTTTTCAAGATTAAAGAAAATATGGTATAAAAAGAAAATTGTAGACTCAAGCTAGAAAGGAATGGAATTCATTCTTTTCAAATGTGTCAATGTATTTTTTTATCTTTCTGATTGGTATCCTTCCTTTGTATTAGATCTCCCTTTTCTCATCTGGCCACTTCATAGTCTGTTTTGGCCATTAGTCACCCCCTAATGACCATCAGTGGTCACCATTATACTATTAGAGAAAAACATCATTTCTTAGTTACTTAATACTATTTATTAGGAGCTTTTTTCTCTTTAAAGTAGGATATGTGTGATGTAGAATGGTTTTATATAATTGGTGATTATGTATATAAAGCTCAAGAAAAAATTTTGAGAAATTTATGCCAGAATCACAACAGCATCTGTGTCTATTATTCTGCAGATCATATTAAGTATTAAAGCACTGCATTTCACTCAAGTATCAGCTACACAAGGACAAGAAAGTTCGATTTGAACAGGAAAATGATGAATTATAAATAATTTGATCACAATATGTTTTCTATAAAACACTTAACTTTTCTATAGGACTAGGTAAAAATATTTATTGCTAATAATTGAGAAGTTTGGGGGAATCTCTTTGTAAATCTATATGGCATCTGTATAAAGCATTGTCTGAGGTAGTAAATGGGGTGAACATGGATTCTAATCCCAGCCAGGCCACTTACACACTGTATATTCTTCTGCAAATTTCTTGAATTACTTAAAGATTGAGTTGGGCTGGGGAAATGGCTGTTAGGAAAGTGCTTGCCACATAAACCCAAGAACCTGAGCATTGTCCCTAAAATCCATCCTAAAACAAAACATAAGAAATTTACCACTTATAATATCAGTGCAGGTGAAGTGGAAACAGTCAGATCCCTGGGGCTTACTGGTCAGCCTGCCTAGCCTAGCACCTGAAAAACAACATCCAAGGCTGACCTCTAGCCTCCCATGCTCACTTACACATGTGATTGTACACCCCATACACACATATGTGAAACCTCACATGCACAACTACACCCCACATACAACCATCATGTTAAGTCTCAGTTTCTGAGTAGCATGATATGAATTTCTACCTGGTACACTCCAAGTTCAGAAAATGAAATGAGCTCATGTTCACCATGTAGTTTAGCATATAAACCCCTCAAAATATGAACATAGTTAGAATCATTATTGACAATTATTTAACATTAGTATCATTCACAAAACATTGTTTACATGGGCACCAATATATTTTAAATCATATATATTTGATTTAAAGACCATGAAATGCTAAGGATGCTAACATTTATTATGCTTACTAGATGTAAAATCCATATTTTAACACCATTATACTTGTATGGTGAAGATTTATATCTTCATTCTCTAATTTTCATTTTGCTTGCTTTTAAAAAGAAACTACCACGTGGAATCTGAAAGCTAAGATGACCAAGAAGTCAGCGGCAAAAGGCATAAACAGCCAGATGGAAAACCAAAACACCGTAGAAAGCACAGCATCACATCATGATGCTGAAGGAAAACTCATTTGGCAGCAATTATATCTCCTCTCATTTTGCTTCTCTTTTTCATGCTGCCCTCCCTGGAATTATAAAATACCTAATAAGGCTTTCTAAATGGCTGATGTTCTTAAGTAGTCAAATATTTAGAGGTCAAGGGTCTTTAATCACCTAAGTGCTTTTCTATGAATACTGATGTGACAAAGACAAGGTTCATATTTAATTGATTCTAAAGTGACTTTATGCTAAATAATGGTTCACAAAATATTTTAAGAGCCTAGTTGCTCCCAATTAAAAAGTATACATCTTCTTCTATGTCAGAGTTGACAAAGTTGATAGCAGATATGTCAGAGCAAGTCACCAGTTCCCTGAGACTCCATGGATAGAACTGGTAAAAATAATTGTGTCTTATGTATCTGTGCAGCAATAAGAAGAGAGGTAGGAGAGAAGGACTTCTAGGAATTTAAAAAATCTAAATGAATATTATTTGAAAGGGTTTAAACTGACAAGATGTGAGAGGTAATCAAAATATAACAATTTGAGAACCATAACAAAATCACCTGTTTACCAATTGCTAGTACTGAAAATTAATGTCCTGCTAGTGTCATAAATGAATTTCAACAAGTTCTGTCTATCCCTCAAGTCTTTCTATAGGGCATGAATATTCAAAAATATTTTTCAACTACTAGCAATTTTATTATTGCAAGAACTAAATGTAAATCTGAGAAGCTCAATGAACATTAATATACAAAATTATAATCCTCTCCTATCAGCTCATCACTGCAATCATTATTCTAACTAGAAGTGTGCTAGAATAGTCTAAAAGCCAAAAGAGAATAAAATCAGTGATTTAAATCAGTGGTCTTATTACCTGTTAACAGAAACCACCAAAAGAACTTGATTTTTAAGAGAATCAGAACAGCTGGAAAGAAAGATAAGGAGGAAACGGAACCTGTGTTGAATGCCTAGTCTCAATGAACCCTTTTGGGACGTTTAAAGAGAAGAATGTTGTTTTCTGCAAGGACGTTTTAATTCCACCTTTATTGAGACAGAAAAGAGCATGTATGATTTCATTTCTACAACAACCACTATGACTACAATAGACATTTATTAAGCCACCGTTGCCAAGAAATTGCTCATTCAGGTGACAGATCATTGTTACATTAAACAAACTCCTGCGTACATGAAATTTTGCCTTCCATCTCAGACATGTTGTAGGTGTCCCATCTAATTATTATTTTGATAATTATAATAAAGGCTACCCTATTTTTCCCACATATTTAAACATAGTATAGACATAGGAATATATACTTTCATATACACTATATGCTCACTGCTACACACAATTTTTATTTTTCCTGTTTGCAGATAACTAGGGTAGTTTGGGGATTTTTTATTTTTTTGTAAAATCAAAAGACAATCGGTCAAACCACCAGAAGAGTACTGGGTTTTGTAGGACCAGTGGCAAGATGAAAGTAATTACTCTTATTCCTAAAATTTTTAACTATTCAATTACCATGTGCTCAGTTGAAACTAAAAAAAATTAATTTTCCTTATTAAGAAAGATGTCTTTACTTCTTTCAACATGTTTAGTGGTTAAGAGCACTGGCTATTCTTGTAGAAGTTCCAGGTCGAGTTCCTGGCACTCAAATAGCAGCTAACAGTCTTCCTTAAGTCCAGTTCCAAGGAATCTGACACCCTCTTCTGGCCTCTGAGGGCACTGCATAAGCATGGTACACAGACACATACATACAAGTAAAACACTCATACAAATAAAATAAAGATAAATAAATAAAGACATCACAGACAATATTCTCAACAGTACATGCATCTTAAAGATCTCAATTCTAAAGACTCTCATAAGCTTGATATGAAAAATTAAAATGAAATAATTGAAGAATAATGAGAGCCACAAATGCAAGCACCTAAATGACTGCAAAAGTCTCAAAATTACAGAAAGGAAATCTTACTATAGTAGATGTCATTAAAGAATCATCAAACAGTTCCAAGAAAGAAATTTAGGACCAGAAACTTTTTCAAGACCATATTTTCATTCTTTGAAATTACCATTTTGCTGAGAATTTTCTGGCTTTCTGATCAAATTTCTATTCATTATATTAGTATCCACTGTGTACCATATGTCCTCAGTATTTGAAAGAGGTACACTAGAAAACTTTTTAAATCTTCAGTTCACAAATATTACAGTATCATACAATTTTCCTCATAAACCAAAATAAATTTGACTAAATAGTTTAATTTGTCTTTTTCACTTTCAATAAGATTCACTACATAGAAGACTACATTGAGATGTACTGTTGGCAGTGAGGTATCAGCTGCTAGATTCTCTTCCCAGCAAAGATAATGAGACACATTTAGGTGCCACGCCTATGGGTTGTTCCTGAGGGCTCATATATAATCCAAAAATGAGCAATTTTTAAAAATTCACATACTCTGATCCTCCCCAGGAATTCTGAAAAAGACAGGGACAATTACTTTTTAAAGTGTTTTCTATAGTAGTGTGATGTCTGCTCTGCCTGCTAGAATCATAGACTAGAAGAGTTACCAGCTCCAAATGTTTCATAGACTCCTATGAACTCTATACTGACTTATCAAACTTTACTTTTCTATATACTTATGAGAGACAAAGGTGCAATCTCCAGTACCTGTAATGGCACAGCTGCTTCATTATCAAAACAAGGCACGGGATGGAGACATAGCTCAGTTTATGTTTGTGGAGCATGTGGGAAGCCCTGTGTTCAGTTTCAAGTACTACATAAAGCAGACACAGTGGCACATGCCTATAATCCCAGCACTTCAGAGGCAGATCCATACAGATCAGGAGTTCTAGGTTACTGCCAGTTACATAAGGAGTTTGAAGTCAACCTGGGCTCCATACGATCTTGTCTCCAAAAAGCAGAAAAAGTAAATATCAAATGCTTACATTGAATTTCTTCAAGAAACTGGCTTTGACGTCTTCATGGAAAGCATTTTAGTCCTTAAGAATTGTTTCAAGTATGTTCTCATCTAGTGCTGCAGAGAACTTTAGTATTTGGGAAAGATAATACAGCTTTCCATTTCCATTTATGTATCATCTGTAATCATATGGTGAACAAAGCTGCTCACAGAAGAGCATTTCAAAGGATAAGATAATTCAGAGAAGTTGTAAATTTATTTCCTTAAGCTAACTTCCTTTAAAGAACTAAATTGTTGCTTCTCATAAAATGTTACAGACGTTGACCTGTTAAATGCCCAGCTCCTGACAATCCTAATGGCACTCGTTCTCTCTATGTATATCTGAACAAAGATTGCTTTATAGAAAATATGCTACTGAATCTCTGAAAAGGAAGTCTCTTTCATTGGAAATATTACTTCAAGAGAATTTATCAGAAGCTACAAATTTTTTGCTCAAAAAGAAGAAATAAGTTTTCTGGAACAAAATATGGAATATTTTTAAATGTCAGTTATTCAAAGCTTACTAGGTAGCAATTAATGAAAATTCAGGAATAGGGGGCTGGAGGGATGGCCTAGCGGTTAAGAGCGCCGACCGCTCTTACAGAGGACCCGGGTTCGATCCCCAGCAACCACATGGTGGCCGAGAACCGTCTGAAATTCCAATTCCAGGAGAACTGCAGTTCCAGGGGAATCCGAGACCCTCTTCTGACCTCCGCGGCATTGCACGACACGGGTGCACAGACCTGCATGCAGACAGTACATTCATACACATTCAGAAATAAAAAAAAAAATTAAAAAAAAGAAAATTCAGGAATAAATGTTTCATTTTTATTAAAATGATGAAATAATCTCTATAATTGATATATCAGATTACTACAAACTTTATGGACTAAAATAACATACATTTGCTCTCACACAATTATGGATGAAAATCTAAAAATCAGTTCACTGGGCAGAAATCAGTACAGGACAGGGTCATGCTTGTTGGAAGACTATCAGGGGAATATGTTTTGTCCCAATTCCAGGGCTGCATTTATTGCATCCCTTGGTGGATTTGGCTTGCTTTCACATCAAGAGAAGGAACAGAGCAGCTCAAATTTTACTCTCCTCTATATTCATGTGGCTTTCTTGCTGTTACCAGTAGTCTTGTGATTATATCCAGAGTGCAGCTAAATGATCCAAAGTGGTCTCCACAGCCTCCAGGACCTTCACTGAGTCACCTCTATGAAGAGCCTTCTTCCAAATCAAGTGGTATTTATAGGTTTCAGGGATTAAGTTCTGTGCATTAGCTATTTTTTTATTTACATTAAAATATTGGACAAAGGCAACATAAGGAAGGAAGAGTTGACTTTGGCCTATGGTTTGAATGCACACACAGCCCACTGTATTGGGAAAGGCACCACAGCAGGAGCTTGTGGCAGCTGTGCACTGTCATTCTGCCTTAGGAAGCAGAGCAATAAATGCTGATGCTCAGGTCACTTTCTTGCTTTCATTTACTCCAGCCAAAGAATGTTATTCACCTCATTCACAGAAGCCCCTCACTCCTCAGCCTTTGTTGAAATACTCTCATAGACATGTTTATTGCCATGTTGATTCAAAACCAATCAATTTGACAATGGATAATAATTATCACAACCTGAGTATCAGTGAGGGCCACTTTTCAGAGCATTAAAGCTAAAAGGATGGCTCATACCACATGTGGTGGAACATGCCTTTAATCTCAGCACTCAGAAGGCAGAGATAGCCCACTTCTGTGAGATCACATCCTTCCAGCCTGCTCTGCATAGTAAATTCCAGGGCAGCTGGGGCTACAGGGAGGGCTAGTCTGAAAACATTTAAAAAGGTGAAACATGTCTAGGAAATTTTGGTTGATTGGTTGATTGTTAACTGATCTAGTCATGTTTTTAAAGGACCCTCTATGCATAAAGTTAAAGGAAAAGGAATAAAAATGCAAAATCAACTTGACCATATATATAATTTTAAACATATCCATTATATTCTAATTAACATTTAAGCAATTTATGTGAAAAATATATGTGATAGTACTTTGGACAACTAGTTAAAATTCTTCATATAAAATTGGGCCTGTGCCAGTCACCACTCTTCAAAAAATCTTCTTTTTCACAAAGTATCACAACTAGTCACACACAAACATTGCCTATGAGCTTCCTAAGCCTAAGTGACACATCTACAAACAACCTCTACAGGTAAGGATCATAGAACATAGAACAAGGGTTAAAGAGGACACCGATGAATCTCCCAATTCTCAGTAATTAAGCTTCCTCATGCAACAGAAGGCCTGGAGCACAATGACCAAAATGTAGAGTACAAGAGCATGCAGAGTGTGGGTCCTTGGACAAGAACCCTATACTAAACTTCACCCACCCAGGGCTCAGGGACCATTGCAGAAAGATTATAAAACTAGGGAAGAGGTACATGACCATATGGAAATAGCGTCCTACAAACTCCTGAAACCCTGCTCATATGAACCTACACCAAGGGTGTCAGCATGCGCAAGACCCATGCAAACTCAAAAAGACAAGAACCCAGCATAGAACTGGAGAAATGGGCAGCAGACCCCAATCATAACTGATGAAATATTGGCAGATGATTACTGCTGGGTGAGGAAGAGCTGATCTTCTTAAAGCAAGGCCACTAGACCTCAGTAGATGAACTTGCACTCAGGAAGATCTAGGGAAGCTAACCTGAAAAATAGGCCTTAACACAAATGACAGAATGTATGAACTCCAGGGGAAGCTGGGGGGGGGGGTCAGTGGGAAGGGGATATAAATATTATTAAGATTTATGGAGATGTTCCATATGAAATACACAAAAATTAAATTTAAAAATTACAAAGCAGACAAAACAATTGGATTTGCATAATACCAATAATTTCAGAAAATCAAAATCTATCTTGTTAGAAGAAGCAGTACAAATGCCCAGTTGAAGAATATAAAAATTATTCAAAAGTAATAAAATAAATGCTAGTTACAATAGGGAAATGTGGTTGGCTGCCAATAAAGTTATGTTATTTATGGAAAATACTACTTGATTACAGTACATACACCAGGAGCAGGGATTTAAATTGCAGTATAGGGCTGGAGAGATGGCCTAGCGGTTAAGAGCACCAACTGCTCTTGCAGAGGACTCAGTTTCGATCCCCAGCACCCACATGGCGGCTGAAAACCATCTGTAACTCCAATTCCAGGAGAACTCCAGTTCCAGGGGAATCCTACTCTTCTGACCTCCGCTGCATTGCACGACACGGGTGCACAGACCTACATGCATACAGTACATTCATACACATAAATTAATTAATTAATTAAAATTAAAAAAAATAAATTGCAGTATATCCAGAAAGCCTTTTAGACATACATAGAAAGCCTTTTAAAAATTATCTTTCTTTTAATATTGCAAAAAAACTTCATTTGGTATATTTTTCTATGTATAAATGCTCTCAATGTTCCTAAAATTATTTTTAAGTAAAAATACACAAACAGAACTGATTTTGAAAAAATATAACATGTTCTATGTGACCGTGTAATATACAAACATTAAATAGCTATCTTATACAAATAGTTTTAATGACAGGAAAATAAATATTCATAGTAACATGGTAAGATTAATGGAGAGAGGAGAGATAAATGATGCTTAGCTGGTATGAAAAACTAGAAAGAAATGTATTAGTTAAAAGGTTACTGAAACATTACAATATCTCTCTACATGTGTCAAGATGAAAGCTATATAACAAGAAACAGTGCCAGACAGAAGAAACCTCCCTTCAAATTGTTGCTCAGGGTAATCCAACCAAAATTACACTGGCTATTCCCCAGAGCCCTTGATTTGTCTCCAAAACTTGAAGGTAAGACCGTATTTCTGATGACAGGACATACATTGGACATAGGACATGGAACAGTGGAGCAGGAACTGACCAGGAAGCCACCTCCCTGAAGGCTAACTCTCACAGTTTTGGAGGGCCCTATGCAGGACACTAAGGGAGGACATCAACCAATGGTCCAACCCCAGCTTTATGTCCTAATAACCATAACAATGACTAGCACAGCAAAGTATATTGGAGTAATAGTGGCACTTTTATCTTGGGGGTAATAGACAGCTACTTAATTGGACTTAAAGCTCACTCAAATGGAGGGAACTCAATTGTGGTACTGTAAACATAGCCAAATACACATAGCTGGAGAAGTCATAGATCTTAGAGAAAACCCTAAGTCTGTCAGAACCCTAGACAAATATAAATTCTTACTATATGCTAAATGTGGGTCCTTATATTTACGGACAAGTAAACCAGTCACCACTCATCAAAGAAGCTTCTTTTGCAAGAAATGGAGAGTATTACAGAGTTCCACAATTGGTCACAGGCAGAGAATAAGAGTCTGTGACATGCCAAACTCTAAGTGACATCTACAATGGAACAGCTAAGCCTCAAGGCACATAGTAGAACAAGGGGTACAGAGAATACTAATGCATCTCTTGACTCTCACACCAATGAAGCTCCCTCATGCAACAGAAGGCAAGGAACACAAAAGGACACAGATGACCAAAGCAGAGAGAATCAGTCTGCAGAATGCTGGTCTTGGAACAGGACTCCTATTTTAAACTCCACTCACCTAGAGCTCAAGGAACAATGTGGAAAAGGTTGTATGTAGAAGGATTATAAGGACCAGGAGAGGAGGTGCAGGACCCATGGAAACAGAGTCTTACAGGATCCTGGAAATTTGCTCATATGAATTTACAGAAATTGTGTCAGCACACATAAGACACATGAAGATTCAAGCAGTCAAAACCCCAGCATGGAACTGGGGAAATGGGCAGCAAGCCCAATCTTAGCTGAAGAACTACTGGCAGCTGCTTACTGCTGGGTGAGGGAGAATTGATCTTTTTTTTTTTTTTTGAGAGTTGATCTTTAAGTAACTCTAAATAGACTGACTATACTTCAGTGGTTGAATTTGCATTAAGGGATGTCTGGGGACACTAACTTGACCAGATACCATTAACACAAATGACAGAATGCTTGAGCAGGGGATATGAGAGGGTGCAGATATATGAACAGGTGTAAAAATGATTAAGATATTTTGCATGAAATACACACAAAATTCAATTAAAAATAGTACTACAGAGTTCAAATTTAGATACCAAAATATTCAAACTGAAACTCACATTGTACATAGTTCTCAAATATCATTGTTCAACTCTTTCATGGTCAAGTGAATTAAGTCAATAGTACAACTTTGAACAGGAATATGATCTTGACCATAAAAGCAGCAGAGAAGAGAAACAAGGGATAACCAAGGCATGAGAAAATTCTCTGAGCAATCTTGAAAGACCTCTGAGATTGCAACTTTTAACCTCAGCTCAGGGGACTGGAGGGAGGGATGGAAAGAAGGACTGTGAAAGCCTTAGCAGAGCCACTCACAAATTGGGTCTTTTTCGCTGCCTGTCTCTAATACCTCTAAGCTCCCTTTATTCACCTCTTAAGGTCAACCATACACTCTCTCTTGCTTTACAACAAGCAACAGACAATATATGAGATTGTTCTTTATGTGAAGAACACATATATTGTTATATATGTGAAGTTCTCAGATGAAACACTACCCATGAAATAATAGAAAAATTCAAGACAGAAGTCTGCAATAATCACATTAAAGCTCCCTTCAAATTACAAGGCTCCATTAAATCAATTGCAACATTCTTGCTCTTACCATATTATACAATCATAATGAACATGATAAATACCTGGCATTTACAGAGTTTCTTCCATCTAAATATTCCCACAGAGCTCAATCAACTTTATGTGCAAATTGATTATGAGCTGTACACAGGTGAGGCAGAACAGGCAGAATCAGCCGCACTAACAAGGTGTTTCTCTGTGCTCTCCACCAGCTCCTTTTATCTAGGCTTATTAATTGGTGCAACATGAGCCAAATGCTTTTCGAAATAATGAACATGCAAGATAATTCTAAGAAGCTTCTTAATAGTCTAGCAAAAGGATTTAGAAAATAGAATAATTTGATGTTTTAGTTATCACCATTTGCATTTTAATGATTAAGACATTTTAACAAGAAAGGACCAGTTTTATGAGTCATCTGGGTATGGACATGGAAACCTTCTGCCTGATATATATATATATATATATATATATATATATATATATATATATATGGCTCTTTACAACACAATGAAAACCAGATATCACACTCTCATACTATCACAAATTTAAACCTCAATAACAATCAACAACTACTTTATAACACTGGCAATTGTGCTGGGCATGGTGGCAACTGCCTTTAATCCCAGCAAGCCAGAGGCAGAAGCAGCCGAATCTCTGTGAGACTAAGACCAACCTGTTCTACAAAGCAACTTCCAGGCCATCTAGGGCTGCAAAGGGATTCTTCCTCAAAAAATTATTAATAATAATAATAATAATAATAATAATGCTCACAACTACCTGATACTGAGATAACAGTGTCTATATGGTATCCACTGGCTATGTATGCCTGAGAATGATTTAATTTTTGTGTTTCTTTTTGAGACAGGGTCTTCCTGTAGTGAGAACTCAAAATGTAGACCAGGCTAGCCTTGAACTCACAGAAATCCACCTGCCTCTGCCTCCCTATTGCTGGGATTAAAGTTGTATGCCACTATGCCTAGCGAGTGTGCTTTAAATTTTAATTCATACAAATTTACATTTAAATCTGATGTTCAATTATATGACAGTGAACTTGAATAAGAAGTAGCTATAAGTAAATTTAATTTTGACAATAAATTACATAAGATCTAAAAATAACTCATATTTTTGCATGTGCCTTGTGCGTGACATGTGTATGCATGTCCACATGTGTGGGTGTATGTGTGTGTGTGCAGTTGCACATGTGCGCATTTGAATGTGAGTGCATTTAGTGACCAGAGGTTGACACGGAATATTTTTCTCAGTTATTCTCCACTTTATATATTGAGGCAGAGTCTGTTCCTTGGACTCAGAGCTCATAAATTCAGCTATTCTAGCTAATCAGCTTATTGCGAGGATGCCCACTCTCTCCCAAGCACTGAGGTTACAGCCAGGCTGCCACACCTACCTGGCATTGACTTTTACCTGGGTTCTGGGGAACTGAATTCAGGTCCTCATGCTTGCGTGTCAAGGGCTTGCCACGCTGAACCATCTTTTCAAGCCACAAGTCATATATTTCTAAGAAAAATTTAGAGCCTAAACTGAGATGTGCTAAAGTAAATAATTCACATACTATTTCAAAGAATTGACAAGAAAAGAATGAAAACAAAGTTAATGGTTTTACACTAATTACAAATTGAAACCATGTTAGACATATTAAGTTAGACGAAATGTGATGCTAAAACCTGTTTAACTTGATTTTCAATGTGGCTTTTAGAAAAATTTGTTACCTATGCAGCTCACAACCCTTTAAATAAAAATTTCTGTTTCCACTAAACTACACTTCTTTTTTATTTTTTTAATTTATTTTTGTATGTGTATGAATGTACTGTCTGCATTCAGGTCTGTGCACCCGTGTCGTGCAATGCTGCGGAGGTCAGAAGAGGGTGTCAGATTCCCCTGGAATTGGAGTTCTCCTGGAACTGGAGTTACAGACGGTTCTCAGCCGCCATGTGGGTGCTGGGGATCGAACCTGGGTCCTCTGCAAGAGCAATCGGTGCTCTTAACCGCTAGGCTCTCTCTCCAACCCCAAACTACACTTCTTGATTGCAGGAGTCATAACATCTTTCAGGTAGCCCTCAGTGCAGCTGAGGAACGCAGTGCCATATTCCTCAAGGCAGAGTCTGTTCATCGTCGGTCCACTCTAGGACCACCATGGAGTCTGTTCATCGTAGGTCCACTCTAGGACCACCATGGAGTCTGTTCATCGTCGGTCCACTCTAGGACCACCATGGAGTCTGTTCATCGTCGGTCCACTCTAGGACCACCATGGAGTCTGTTCATCATCGATCCACTCTAGGACCACAATGGAGTCTGTCCATGTCGGTCCACTCTAGGACCACCATGGAGTCTGTTCATCGTCGGTCCTCTCTAGGACCACCATGGAGCCCATTCTTCAGCCCCCTCTTCTTTGCTGTCTCAGTGCCTGCAGTTTTCTGGTCTCTGTTCTCTGCTGCTTCATCTCCAAGCATTTTCCATTTCAAGCCCCTCATTCATGATGTCTATCAACACACATCTATGTTCTCCACTGAGCTGCTAAAAGAAATGTTTGAAGACATTTTCCAGCCCTTCGTGACCCATGGACCATTCTCACACCACCATCTTGAGGAAAGTTCAAAGCCAGTGCATCTCTTCCTTCCTTTGCTCATAACCTTATGGATTTCCCGAGCCATTTCTTGACTACATGTTTTCCTTTGCATTATTTCCCTCATTCTAATTTCAATGACTTGCTGTTCACCACTGATTTCGACAAAGCCTCCTTCCTTATCATACATAGCCTGTTTAGTCCACTATTTCCCCTCAACAGCTCATTTTTTCACACACACCCCCACCTTGGTTGACCAGGCTTCTTCCTGATTCAGGCCAGGAAAAGTGAGCCAAGGACGAGGCTACTCAGAACTGGAGACACTGATCAGTAGTTAAGAGCATTGGCTGCTTTTGTAGAAGACCCATGTTAGGTTCCCAGCACCCACATCTCATCTCATAGCCTTCTTAAACTCCAGTTCCAAGGGAATCCAACACCCTCTTCTGGCCTCTATGAACAGACATTGTATAAATATAGGTACACTTACATACATGCAAACAAAACACTCATAACACATAAAATTAAAATAAATAAATACAATTTAAAAAAAGAAAAAAAAGAAATAGGCTTCTCTGAGTCCAGGTTCCTTCTCAGGCTGGCCAGAGTGGCAAGCTCCCATTCTACAAATCAAAGTTTCCAATAATCAACAATGCTGATTAGTGAAATGGTGAATAATGTGATTTCCCAATCATATGGATTTCTAATCCAAAACTGAGTTTGACTTGTGTACCTATATGATCTCAGAACACGACCTTGTATTTACATGTTTTTGCAGAACTCCAACCCTTCCTTCCTTTGTTCTCTATCTGTACTCTCTCCAAGCTCCTGCCCAGAACACGCCTTCCATGAGTCTCTGCACTGGAATGGCACCAACCCACCACTTCCTGTTATTAATACTTCATAATAGAATAGGGAGAGCCTGAGGCCCAGGCTCCTGGTCTACCCCTCCTCATGCTTCCCTTGGAGATAAAGCTATTGCTACTTGGTTTCCCTCCAAGTGTGTGCACACCATATGTGACCGAAAATGTTGTCATCAAAGCTATGTAAGCGCCAGATATTGTTTTTTCCTGGCAGAGATCTGTGATACCTACTCATGTTAAATTGACCTACATTTTTTTCTGCTCTCCTTGCTTCTGATTTCCAACAGAACTCTTCTAGTTCAATTTGATATCTCGACTCATTTCCACAGCATCATTAGATGCAGTTCTATGCTTAGTTTATTCTCTGGGAAGAGTCTGTGATAACTTCACTTTCACCAACAAACACACTCAGCACATATTCTAAAAACCATCCCTCCCTGGACATGTATCTTTTTAGAACTCCCTCCTCTCTACCCCATGAGTAACTCCTCAACCTCATGTGATCTGCAGTCTATCTTTAAGCATTGATGGAAACTTCTTATCTAGATCACTAGCATTTACCTGACCGGTAAATTCACCCTGTGTTGCTCATCTCTTCACTGTCTACTATTTCTAACTCTCTCATCCAGCTTCCTTGAAGGGGAGCTACCCTAGCTTTAGAGTTTGGCTTGGCTACCACTTCTTCCTTCAGGCTCTCTTTGCCTTCCATCCTCTGTGACTCACTGCTCTTAGTAATGACTCTTAAATATGCTTCTGTCCAATTCACACCTCCAACTGTGCATCTTTAATCACTCTGGGACAACAATCAGTAGGCAACTATCAGGCATTGGAAAGTTTATTTGTATACTTGAACCTCCATACACATGGAATCAACCAACCACATAACAGAAATACTTGGAAACATATTTCATACATAATAAACATTCATTGATTTTTGTTGCTTCCTTTATAATATAGTACAGCCCTCATTTGTGTATCATTTACACTATAATAGGTATTACAGATAATCTAGAGATGCTTTATAATATATGAGAAAAATAAGTAGTGCAATTAATTTGCCATTTCATACCAGGCACTTGAGCATCTGCTGATTGTGATGTCTACCAAGGTTCCTGGACCCAATCCTCAATGGGTTCCAATGACAACTCGACACCACTAAACATGCCATGTTTCTCCATTAATTCATCCTTTCTACTTTTTCTGTTGTATTTTATATTTCATAATCACCCTCATCTTCGCATTTGAAGCTCAGAAAGTATTTTAGGACTTTGGATATAGCTCAATGGGAGAGCATTTATGTACAAGGTCCTGGGCTCAAACACCTGCATGGGCGGGGGGGCATTCTCTTTCTTCCCTCTCCCCCCTCCAAGTAGTGTTAAATTTTGTCAGTTGATTCTGTGTGCCTCATTCAACCTCGGTGCTTAAATCTGAATTTCTCACTGTCGTTTTATATCCAGCCATCAAAAATCCTTACCTGGAACATATAACAGTTTCCATCCCCTTCCACCCTATCACTAGTGTTAACTCTAAACCCAAACCTCATTGTCTCATTTCATTCCTCTTCTCAAAGCAATGGTTTTACTTCCTTTAAAGACAAGAAAAACTATACTTTATGAATGGGCAGCAGTGGATTTTCCACGTTGCCTCTCTCCTTGCCAACTGTTAAAGCTGATACTCAAGCCCCATATAGTGTACTGTATCAAAATTATTTCCTACCAGTTCCTGACTCCATGCCTTTCCCACGCTGTCCCCTGAGTTTTGGGTGCTCTGACTTCATTTCCCCGCTATTGAATTTTTAACAGTTTTTAGGTAATGTTTTCCCTAATAGATCTGCTAGAGGATTCCCCTTTAGAGGAAATTTATCTCTGCCTCTATTACTTTCTCCTGCACTTTCTATAGTGATGCTGTCACTGCAGACTGCAGAGTTGGACTCTGCACCAGTCCCCCTACTGAACTGAGGGTTTTGAGACCCAGAAGTCATGTTTCATTTAACTTCATATCCCTCGGAGTAAGCAAATGCACAGCCAAGGTTTACTCAGCTTCTGAAATAGAAGAAACTGGATTATAATGGAAACCGGTCTTTCTTGAGGAACTGCAAGATTCTAAAAGCTCTAGCATTTTCCAGACTCATGGCAGTGGTTTTTAATTGTATGGCATAGCTCTGGGAAATTACAATCACACTCCCTTAAGAAACATAGCCTCCCCTATATTCCTTGCCCTCTCAGTTTTTGCTGTTTTAAGTAAAAATGTATAATTGTATATCTACATAAGTTATAATAAAAATGAAATTCTTCATCTACACAATTGAGTTCTATGCAGTGGTAAAGAAAGATGATATGAACTTTGCAGGTAAATAGATGGAACTCAAAACCATTAAGTTAAATGAAGTAACACAGTCCCAGAAAAAAAAGAGTGAATGGTTTTCCTCATTTGTGGATGCTAACACCAAATCCCCAGTTGAAAGGTAAGCTGAGCAATGTTATTGTTATATTTCTTTTTTATCTGAAAGCAACTGTACTGTTATAATGTGAATCTCCTAATGGGCTCTAGAATTGACCCACCACTTATTTTCAGATATTGTAATTACCATATATGGGTGGAAGATATAGATTCATATTTTAGAGTAATATGAAATTAAAGGGAAAATGCGAATGCCAAAACGTATTTTGGAATTAACATACAGTTTATTCTTGGAGTCATAATTTTGATACATATGTGATGTTTATATAAGCGTATTTTGGAGCAATGCAAAGGGGAAGGAACAACAAATAACATCAAGACCGGGTCAAGGAACTGACTTGATACACTGAAATTCTTCCCAAAACAATGAGGACTGCAGAAAAAAATCCTTGGAAAGACTGAGAGAAAGATGCAAGACATGTATGGCAGAATGCATGAACTGGGGAGGGGTGGGGGACAGGGAGAGGGGAATGCATCCAAATTGGAGTGAAAGATGATGTATTAAATACACAAAATATCAGTTAAAAAATGAAGTTCTATATGCTTTCTACAACTGAGTTCAGATAATAGCTGAGATAACATTTCATATAATAGCTCAGTTTCTTTTCCATTTTGCCCTATTAATTCAAGTAACAAATAGCTGTTAAGAGCATCAGATTAGCCTAGAGTTATGTTCAACAATGTGCGCTTTAAAAGAAAACAAAATTCAGACCAGATGAGAGTTGGTATTCATGGAAATGAGCCTCAGAAAGGGAAGCTGCCATGAGCAGACGGACAGATACAAAGATGGAAGAATGTAATGGCTGAGCAGGAGCAAGCCGACAATTGCAATGCACATTAGTGAAGAGCAGAGAAGAGCAGACTGACCAGAAGATGTGTTCAGGCTAGAAACAATGATGTGCTAGCCATTCTTTCCAGTGGAATCAGATGAAGGAAACACAGAACATAAGAAAGGCAAAACGGAGCTGCTGCAGAGAAAAGGGAGAGGAAGGGGAAATCCTGGGGAGGAAATAGAGAGGGTTAGAGATACATTAGTTCAAAGTCGTACTGAAAACACACTTACAATAAATATGCAAGTGCATGTACAGCTGGAGGCTATACGAGGAACAACACAGTGCCAGACATGAAAAGCCTCCCTTCAAATTACTGGCCAAGGCAGACCAAGAGCCTCCTATAATAACACAGGCTATTGTTTTTCTCCCAGAATGTGAAGGTAAAACCCTATTGCTAAAGACAGACCACACCTAGGGCACAAGACTTGCAATCAAGCTGGAAATAACCTAGAAGTCTCCTCCCTGAAGACTAGTTATCCTGGTATCAAAGGATACTATGCAAGCTCCCAAAGAATAAAATCAATCTATAGTTCTACCCAGCTGTAAAGCCTAATAACTACAACAATGACTGATTCAACAAACTATCCATATTGGTGCAGTAATGGAATGTCTATCTTGGGAGTAATCAGTAGCTGCCTAATTGGATCTAAGGCCTGATCAGTGGGAGGGAGCTCATGTATGATACGGTAAAAATATAGCCAAATATACATAGTTAGAGAGGTCATAGATCCTAGAGTAAGCCCCACTTTTGCCATATCCCTAGACTAACACACTATTACTATATTCTAAAGATACATCCTCATATTTACAGGCAAGTAAGTGTACCTCTCACCATTCATTAAAGAACCTTCTTTGTGAAACACATGGAAACTAACCTGGAGTTCCACAATTGTTCAAAAACAGAAAGTAATTGTCTCTGAAACACCTAGCCCTAAATGACTCATTTTCAATGCATTCTGTACACATAAGATCAATCCTTCTTTCAGCTCTACCAAAGAGGTTGCCTTATGCAGCAGATGGTGATTGACACAGAAACCTACAACTGTCCAATGTGCAGAGAACAAGAGGCTGCAGAGAGCTTACTTCTGAATAGGGTACCTGTTTCAAACTTACACCTCCCAAGGCTCAGGGATCACTGCAGAAAAGGGAGCAGAAAGATTGTAAGAGCCAAAGGTGGGGGATGAACACAAGAGAACAGAGTTTCAGACAGCCGATCAGTTATACATATGAATTCACAGGAATGGTGGCAGCGTTTATAAGTTGCACGCAAACTCAAACCAAACAAAGTCTCAGCATAGACATCAAGAAGTGGGTAAGAAATCCCAACCCAACCTAAGGAGCTTTTGGCCACAGGTCACTGTTGGGAGGGTGAGTCAGTCTCTTACAAGGATAGGATTCTTTGTAGGTTGAGCAGGCACTAGTGGATGGACCCTGTGCTGAGGGAAATGTGGGCACGTTCAGACTCTGTAGGCCACATTGTATGTATAATGGAGTACATTGAACTGGGTAGGGAGGGCAGTGGGGAAGTGCAGATGATGGAGGAAATCTAAATATCATTAAATTACATAATATGAAAGTTGCAAAATTTCAATAAAAATTTTAAAACAGCAGGAGCTGCAGCAATGAAAAGGAGGAGGAAGGCTGACACTTTGGAGGGTCACCTGCTGAGGCACAGAATATTCTCTCTGGAAGAGTTCTCTGTAAAGTCACAAGATCACTAGCTATATGAAAAACAGAAAATAATCAAATAAGCAGTCTGGTGACCACATCATGGGTGGCATGTTATGTGACCTAGGACATCCTCCTAATTTAGTTCATCGCACATGGCATGTGTATGTTCTTCATAATTTATAAGCTAAAGAAGCCATTTTGTACGCCTATATGACCATGTTTTGCAAACAGTGTGCAAATTTTCCTTAGGAATTTTTAAATTCAAGACAGACAAAGAAAAGATACAGACAATTATATGAGAATACTTCAAAAACCTATAGTCTACTAAATTTGAAAACCTAAGAGAAATGGATGAATATCTGAAATCCTGGAAATCATTGAAGCTTAACCAAGAAGATATTGACAGCTTGATATTTGAGTAAATTGAAAATGTAATAAAAAAACTCCCAAATAAAAGAAGCCCAAGCCCAGATGGTTTCACAACAGAATTCTATAAAACATTTAAAGAGGTCTTACAACCATTATTTCTCAAACTGTTCAGAAGGAGGCAAACAGAGGGAACTCTACCAAATTGTTTCTATGAAGCCACCATTACTCTAATACTAAAACCAAGCAAAGATACAACCAAAAAAGAAAACTTTAGATCCAGCCCATTAATGAACACAGATGCAAATATTCTCAACAAATCACATACAGAACCACATCAAAAAGATCATCCATCATGACCAAGTTGGAGTCATACCAGAGATGTAGGGATGGATCAACATATGTAAATCAATAAATAGCATAAAACACATAAACGGACTGAAAGAAAAAAACCACACGATCATCTCAATTGATGCAGAAAAAGCCTTTGACAAGATCCAGCATCCCTTCATGCTTAATGTTCTCAAGGGAATTGGACTGGAGGGAACATTCCTCAACATAATCAAAGCCATATACAACAAACCCACTGCCAACACCATTCTAAATAGAGAAAAAATATAAGCATTCCCCTTAAAGGCAGGAACCTGGCAAGGCTATCCCTGTCACCACTCCTCTTCAATATAGTGCTTGAAATGCTTGCTAGGGCAATAAGGCAAGAAAGGGAAATTAAAGAAGTACTAACTGGAAAAGAGAAAGTCAAACTATTTCTTTTTGCAGATGATATGATAGTTTATATAAGGGATGCTAAACACTCCACCAGAAATCTCCTAGAAACAATTAAGTTTCAGTAAAGTGGCAGGATACAAAATTAACCTAGAAAAATCAGTAGCCTTTCTTTATACCAACAACAAGCAACTGGAGAAGGAATATAAGGAGACCTTCCCACTCACAATAGCCTCAAAAAACATAATAAAATACCTAGGAACAAACCTAAACAAAGACACCAAAGATCTCTACAACAAAAATGTTAAACCCCTGAAGGAGATTGACGATGACATCAAAAGACGGAAAGACCTCCCATGCTCATGGATTGGAAAAATTAATATAGTAAAAATGTCCATTCTACTCAAATTAATATACATATTCAATGCAATCCCAATTAAAATCCCCATAAGTTTCTTCGCAGACTTGGAACAAAGAATCCTTAAATTCATATGGAAAAACAAAAGACCCAGAATAGCTAAAGCAACCCTGGGTGAAAAGTACAATAGAAGGGGGGAATCACTATACCAGACTTCAAACTATATTACAAGGCTATAGTCATAAATATAGCCTGGTACTGGCACAAAAACAGACCTGTTGACCCATGGAACAAAATTCAAAATCCAAACTTAAGCTCAGCCACCTCATATTTGACAAAGGGGCCAAAAAGACTCAATGAAGGAAAGATAGCATCTTCAGCAAATGGTGCTGGAAAAACTGGACCACTATTTGTAGAAGAACAAGATTAAACCCTACCCTTCACCCTGTACAAAAATCAACTCCAAATGGATCAACCATCTCAATGTGCAGCAACCTACAGGACATAGCCATAGGAAAAGACTTTCTAAATCCAACAGCAGCCACAAAGGAAATAAGGTCAACAATTAACAAGTGGGACTTCATTAAACTCAAAAGCTTCTATACAGTGAAAGAAACAATCAAGGAAGTGAAGAGAAAACCCACAGAGTGGGAGGAAATCATCAGTGATGCATCTGACAGAGCATTAACATCCAGAATATAAATAAACTACTCAAAATTTTTTGTTAGTATTTGAAATCCCCAACTTTATGAAAAGTCAAAGAGTAGCTATTTAAAAGTGTTTTGGGGGCTGGAGAGATAGCCTAGCGGTTAAGCACTGACTGCTCTTGCAAAGGAGCTGGGTTTGATCCCCAGCACCCACATGCTGGCTAAGAACCGTCTATAACTCCAGTTCCAGGAGAACTCCAGTTCCAGGGGAATCCAACACCCTCTTCTGACCTCCGAGGCATTGCACGACAAGGGTGAACAAACCTACATGCAGACAGTACACTCATACACATACAAAAATAAATAAAATTTTAAAAAATAATTTTAAAAAATTGGCTTTGAAAAAAAATGTGCTCAACATCATTAACAAGGAAATGCAAATTAAAACCATTCTAAGATATCATCTCACTCCATTAAGACTGTCTAAGATCAAAAAAACAAAAGACACCAAATGCTGGAGAGGTTGTGGGGAGTTTACATTCCCACTTCTGGTGGGAATATAAACTATTATGGAAAGCAGTGTGGAGAACCTTTAAAAGACTCAAAATGAGCAGACCACCTAACCTAGTCATACCACTCCTGGGTATATACCTGCAAGACGCATCCTACTGCAAAGATACATGCACAACCATGTTTATTGCAGTTCTCTTCACAATAGCAAAGAGCTGGAACCAACCCAAGTGCCCCTCAACTGAGGAGTGGATGACAAAAAATGTGGTACATCTACAGAATGGAGTACTATTCAGTGGTAAAGAAAGATGACATCATGAACTTTGCAGGGAAATGGATGAAACTCAAAACCATTATGCTAAGAGAAGTAACACAGTCCCAGAAAAACAATGAATGGTAGCCCTCGTTCGTGGATCCCAGCACCAAATCCCTAGTTGAAATGTTACATTTCTTTTTTAATCTGAAAACAACTGTGCTGTTCTAATGATCTAGAAGTAACTTACTACTTATTTTCAGACTTTGTAATTGCAGTGGAGGGCATGTATTCATATTTTAGAGTAATATAAAATTAAAGGGAAAAATATGAATTTCTAGCCAGGTGTTGTGGGGCACGCCTTTAATCCTAGCACTTGGGAGCAGAGGCAGGTGGATCTTTGAGTTAAAGGCCAGCCTGATCTACAGAGTGACTTCTAGGACAGCTGGGGTTACAGGGAGACCTTGTCTTGAAAAAGACCAAAAAAAATGTGATTTCTAAACATATTTTGGAATTAACATACAGTTTATTTTCAGAGGTCATAATTTTGGTATATATATGAGGTATATATAGGCATATTTTGGAGCAATACAAATGGGAGGGAACAACAACAACAAAAAGACTGGGTCAAAGAACTGACTGAAACATTCTGCCCAAAACAATAAACCCTGGCAAAGAAAAACTTTAAAAGAATGAGAAAAAGATGCAAGACATGTATGGCAGAATGCATGAGCTGGAGTGGGTTGGGAGCCATGGAAATGTCAATGTATCTAAATTGGACTGAGAAATGATGTATGAAAAATGAAAAACATCAACAAAAATATTTTATGAAAAAAGAAATTTTGAAATTAATGTATGAATACATTGTAAAATGAATGTCAACCTCCACTGAAATCTATAATAAATCTTCTCAGCTTTTTCCAATAGTTTTCTTCTATCTCGTTCCTCCCATTTTCATCAGGGAACTAAAATACAATGTGAATGGACAAACGTAGGCAAAGCCAATCTTACTGCTAGACCACACTGGGGCTCTGCCTTTTCTAGAGTGTAAGTATGCACATTCTAAAAGAAAGGAAACATCCCAAAGTACATTTATTTCCCCCTGCTCAGTTAATAATATACAAGCTTCCTTGAGCCTGTGCTGGCTACTTTAAGGATCTCAGAGGAAAAGTAGATCCTTTGTTAAGAATGAAAAATACTCTTCAGGCACATCTTTAGCCAAAATCTCAGCACATGCAAATGACAGTGTGTGAAAGAGGCATTTGGGCCGGGTTTAAAAAGATGACCATAGAGCTTTTTTGTATTATGGTTTTTTTTTAACCTGTTGGATCACAGACATACATAAAGCTGTGTGTCCCTTACCTTGGAGATTATATGAGTAGCGAGATTAATGGAGAATGATATATGAGAATATATGAGAATAAAGGCCACAGATTTCATTTGTATAAATGGGAATTTTTTAACTCCTGGATTTATAACAGAAAGAAAACTAAGATGCAATTGATTTAATAAAATTGAAGATAATATTTTATTTTCTTTTTTTAATTTTTATTTATTTTTGTATGTGTATGAATGTACTGTCTGCATGTAGGTTTGTGCACCCGTATCATGCAATGCCTCGGAGGTCAGAAGAGGGTGTCAGATTCCCCTGGAACTGGAGTTAAAGACGGTTTTCAGCCACGATTTGGGTGCTGGGGATCGAACCCAGGTCCTCTGCAAGAGCAGTCGGTGCTCTTAACAGCTAGGCTATCTCTCCAGCCCCTGAAGTTAATATTTTCTAAGATTACAATCATTTTTGAGATTTCTGAAGTATTCCTGAGCAGCTGATAATGCTTTATAGATTTCTTATGTGTGAGTACATACACACACACACACACACACACACACACACACACACACACCCATATACACCAAAGCCATGAATCTAAAGTTACAGACTCTTAAAAATTATTTTTTCTCTTTTACCCTATTTGTATTTCTTTTGATCCAGACCATAGATCCCTATGCTTTAAAATTAGACTAATCAACCTCACCATCAACTAAGACAAAGCCTTTATTTTACATGTTTTTGGAAAATGTCTACTTTGTGATACGAATCATGCTAATTGTTAAGAACGCATTGATTATTTTAACTGAATGACTGAAAATTAAACAAATAAGCAAATATCCCACCATCTTATTCCACATGACGTCAGTGCATAGTATGGGAAACAGTCATCAATCAAATAATCAAAATAAATGTAATGCAATCATTTTCACATGAGAGCTATGGTATTTTGCAGCAAAATATAGAATCCTACATCTTTGGTGAATTAATGACAGGCTTCCCAAAGATGTAAAATGTGTACTTGTAACAGTGAGCAGGACGTGCTGAACAAAACAATGAATTAGAGTGGGGCAGGGTGAGGATGAAGCCCATAATCAGTAGAGGAGATGCCTTGTGAGATTTTCTTAAAGGTCCTCAACAATACAAGTGAGGAAAGAACAGAAACTGCAGGTGGACGTCATGGCTTTACAGCACACTGAAGAAATCAGAATCAGCAAGAGACACCAGAGCAGAACATTGTACACAGGACAATTTGTTGTATTTGCATCTTAACTAAAATAAAAATCTGTAAAAAAAGGTTTCCAGGAGATTTCAGAGATGAGATTCTACGGTTAAATTTGTTTTCTCTGCATTAGAGCCAAGAGGTGTTTGAGCTATCCAGTAGTGATGTCCATTTGAACTGGGGTAGTAGCTATAAAGATGGCATGTACAAATGGGACCTCATTAAACTCAAAAGCTTCTGTACATCAAAAGAAACAATCAAGGAGGTGAAGAGAAAACCCACAGAGTGGGAGGAAACCTTCACCACAGATACATCTGACAAAGCATTGATTTCCAGAATATATAAACTACTCAAAAAACAAAGAAGAAAGAAAACAAATGACCCACTCAATAGATGGAGCAAAGAGCTGAACAGAGACTTCACAAGTGAGGAATTAGAGATGGCTGAGAAACATCTTAAGAAGTGTTCAACGTCACTAATAATTAAGGTAATGAAAATTAAAACCACTTTAAGATATCATCTTTCTCAAATAAGACAAGCTAGGATCAAGAAAACAAATGACACCAAGTGCTGGAGAGGTTGTGGGGAAAGAAGAACTTCACTCATCCACTGCTGGTGGGAATGTAAACTCATACAGCCACTATGGAAAGCAGTGTGGAGAACACTTGGAAGACTTGGAATGAACTTGCCACCTGACCCAGCCATACCACTCCTGGGTATGTACCCACAAGACTCATCTTACCGCAGAGATACATGCACAGCCATGTTTATTGCAGCTCTCTTCACAATAGCAAGGAGCTGGAACCAACCCAAGTGCCCCTCAACTGAGGAGTGGATAGAGAAAATGTGGTACATCTACACAATGGAGTTCTATGCAGCGGTAAAGAAAGATGACATCATGAACTTTGCAGGTAAATGGTTGGAGCTAGAAGATATCATGCTGAGTGAAGTAACACAGTCCCAGAAAAACAAACGACAAATGGTATCCCTCCTCATCTGTAGATGCTAGCACCAATTACCTAATTGTACAGCAAACTGAGCAACATCAATGTGATCTGAAAACAACTGTGCTCATATATTGTAGAATCCCTTAAAAAATAAACAAATAAAGTAAAGAAAAAGAGACGACATGTACATTAAATGGAAATCTGTACATAGAAAGGAAAATCTGCAGCAGAAAAGTTATCATAGATAGTAGAAAACTGTCATAGAAGTTGGAAGATTCTGCTCTGTAAAAACAGATATCAATGAGAAAACATTCCACACCTATAGAATGGCGAAAATTAAACTCAGACACAAAATTCTGCCAAGGATGTGAAGCAAAGAGGAACTTCTCATTGCTACTGGAGATGAAAAACAGAATAGTCAATTTTGGAAATATTTTACAAAGCTAAATGTGGTTTTTACCTTCAGTCCAGAACCACTTACCTAGGATTTATTCAAATTAGTCAAAGATCATGTTCACTAAAAACTTGCACATTGATGTTTTTACTTGATTTGATTCCTAATTGCTAAAATATGGAAGCAACCAACATGTCTTTCAGAAAAACATAAACAAATTGATGTAGGCAATCCCCTAGGCCTGCTGGGGAATTTCATGGTCCGACCATGAACAAAAGGGGGTAAGAGGTGCGGAGTCGAGACACAGACCCTGGGAATCGAGTGAACACAGGCAGAGGACGAGCTGCCAGGGATCCAATTATTGGGGGCCAGGTTAGGGTTTATGTACTGTTCAAATTCCACTCTCCTCTTAGTGCAGTCGTGGTGTGGCTTTGTGATTGGCCCAGGTCTGCAACTCAGCTGTTTGTATGGTCTCGCCTGCTTATGGCAGGGCAGGTTGATGAGGGACAAGCTCTGCACAATTCTCAGCATACTGGCTACTATAAATTGACATATTCATATAGTGGAATATTATTTAGCAATAAAATAAAATGATGTTTCAAGTGACATAAAAGTCATGGAGGACTGAAATGCATATTTCTTTTTTTTTTGGATTTTTCAAGACAGGGTCTCCCTGTAGCCCCAGCTGTCCTAGAACTCACTCTGTAGACCAGGCTGGCCTTGAACTCTCAAAGATCCGCCTGCCTCTGCCTCCCGAGTGCTAGGATTAAAGGCATGCACCACCATGCCCGGCTGAAATGCATATTTCTTTTTTTTTTAAAAAAGGTACTTGGATTTTTTTTATTTGTTTATTATTTTTTAAGGGATTCACAATATAAGAGCACAGTTGTTTTCAGATCACATTGACGTTGCTCACTTTGCCACACAATTAGGTAATTAGGTAATTGGTGCTAGCATCCACAGATGAGTGATACCATTTGTCGTTTGTTTTTCTGGGACTGTGTTACTTCACTCAGCATATCTTCTAGCTCCAGCCATTTGCCTGCAAAGCTCATGATGTCATCTTTCTTTTTTTTTATTATTTTTAAGGGATTCTACAATATAATGACACAGTTGTTTGCAGATAACATTGATGTTACTCTGTATGTCATACAATTAGGTAATTGGTGCACTTTGCAAGTATCTATGTCCAAATTTTGAACAACCCAAAGTTCCCATAGTCCAGTTGGAGAAGCTTGTATGCTCAGGCATGTTGATCAGTTAGGAGTCCAGACTATATTCCTGTAGTCTCACGATTCACCCCTATCTCTCTGCAGCCCTTACAATCTACCACGCCTCTTCTTCCACAGTTTGTTCCCTGGGCTTTGGGAAAGGGGTACAAGTGGGTGAGAAGAAAATAGTCTAATTTCTTTGTCATTTTGGACTCCAGTCTGTTCAGGTTGTTTCCCTTCATGGGTTGACAGCTTTTCCAGTGATACCCTTTTTAGTCATACTAACAAAGTACAAGCTATTGGATGTACAGGCATTTCAGCAGTACCAATTATTATGTCAAGCTAAGCTGTGAGCATAGACACAGATGCTTGGATGGTATGCTAATCCACAAACTGTGGTTTCTCTATAAAGGATGACAAGTTCTTATTGTGGCTTATAACATCTCCTAACCACTAGAGGACGTAAGCTTGTGGCATCCGCTGTGAGTTATTCCTCCAAGGAGAGAGCTAATAGCCAAATAGATTTGGGATATATAGAGACACTAGGCTGCCACTGTTGCACAGTATCTCCAGGCTGTTGAGATGTAACTGATATTGCTTGTCTCAGGGAGACCAATATTTTGCTGTAATGCTTTAGTGGCCTTTGGTAACGCTATCTGGCATTTCAGAGGCTAGTTGTACCTAGCAAGTGACGTCTCATAACATTTTTCATGCTCACAACTGTGGAATTAATCAAAATATATGCCAATAACCAAAGTATAACACCAAACTCATATGTCTGGAGTTAAGGGGAGATGACTAAGCTGGAGATAAATATGAATTAACGAATCACTTGTAAACAAAAGTTATTTGATACAAAAGTATCAATGAAATTTCCTAGGAGGAAGTTTCCAAGCAGGATGTTTCACTTCTATACTGGCCACTGAACAAAGATAGTTTGTGTTTTGTTTTTATTTTTACGATTAGTAAAATGTAGAGGTGAGAAAAATTTTGGAAATAAGACCCTCAGGAAGCTGGCCAATGACTAAAGACAAGATAACACTAGGAAACAAAAATGTCTATTTTGAATAAAGTTAAAAATCATACAAAACAGAGAAGTTTAAAAAAGTGAAAGTAAATTGGGAGATAACAACTCATGGAAAGCCAAGGCAGGCAATGACTACTACATTAGCCCTGGGATGAAAAGTAAGTTGAGAGTGGTGCAAGCTACTCAGGATTTACATCTGGGGACAGAGGGGGTCATTTAGGTAGGACAGAGTTCAGTGGATATTATTTTGCCATTTTTCACATATATGAAAGACTGCTCTGAAATAGTTGTGTAACGTGCTTTTCAAATTATATTTGCATTGGCTTCTAATAAAGGAAAAATTGCTACTGGGAAATTTGGGAGGGTGTGCAGTCTACAAACAGGAGCAGGAAGCTTTACTTTACCACTTCCAGGTAGATGAGAAATGTTTAAAGTACTAGTTCTTTAGAAGTTCTCCTGCATTTAGATACAGCCTATAGAACTTAAACCCACAATTAAGATTTTTAGTTTTGTGATTTAATAATTTATACAAACCAAGTGTATGCCTAATACTTACCATATCCCTAGGAATACTGATGCAAAGACTATGATGATCCAGAAATAACATATTAAATAATAACTATCTGGGAAAAAACTTGTGCTCACATATTTACTAATATAGTAACCTCTGAAAATAGATTAGCTAAATTCAAACCAACTTTCCTACTTTAAATAATGGAAATAGTACGTATCAGATAACTTCTGAGAGACTGAAGAACTTCCAACACTCGGTTTGGAAAAACAGAAATTCAGCTACATTCAAACTTTTCTAGCTTCTTTCCACTGGCAACATTTATGCATTTCAGAGACAGTGACAAAGAAAATGAGAAGTCATAACTACTAATGGAGGTCCTGATGACTCCCCCCCCCACTTCCTGAGAATTGGCAGCATGAAAGGTTAGTGATTAGGAGTAAGCATGAACTGGAATGAGGCTGTACATGAGTCTTGAAAAAAATCTCAAATTGTTTGTATGTCTAAAATTGGATTAAAGTGTCCTTAAGCAAGAAACCAGCAGAAACAAATGATACAGCCTCCTATAGGAGAAAGCAAAACTACCTCATCTGTACATTGTTTCTACAAACCATTTTCGACTATAATGTCTGTCAAGAAATAATAAGAGTGTGGTGTACGAGAATGAAGAGATAAACAACGAAACAAGAAATTAGGGGGGAGAATTAATGCATATTAGATATAGAGGAGAAGAGAATTGTTGAATTAGAAGACAGAGCAAAAAAACTAACATAAAAGGGAATATAAAGAGATTATCATTGGAGAAAAGGATCAAGAAATAGATATAAAATAGGTATAAAATGCAAAATTTGGAGAGCTGGAAATGGAGGACAGAAGAGAAAGAACTATGAAGAAAAACAATGGCCAAAACTAAACTCATAAAAAACAAAATCAGCGATCATGAAAACATCAAGTACAAAGCCACAGAGATTCAAAAAGAAATTACAAGAAGAAAAATTATGAATAAAAGTCAAGCAATAATTAAATGCCAAATTCCAAACAAGACATATGCAAATCAAGTTCCACAATATATGTTTATAGAAATGTACTAAAAACACTATCTTCAGGAAATCAAAAAGTTTATAACATTAAAAAAACAAATCATCACATGACAATCTCCAAAAGTCTATAAGGCAGATATAAACAAAATTGAGGAAAGAAATAACTATTGTATTAATAGATGCACAAACTTTTTCAGTAAAATTCGATACCATTCATGAAGAATTGCAAATATGAAATGAGGACAGCATCCTCAATCTGATCATATATATGCAAACTTAAAAAACATCACAAGAATCATATGTAAGTTTTGCTGCTAAATAATTTCTATCTAAATGGTTATTACCATCTCTTAGCCTGTGTGTGTGTGTGTGTGTGTGTGTGTGTGTTATTCATGTGTGCACATCTGTGTGAGTGTGGAGGCCAATGTTGATATCAGGTGTCTTCCTCAATTATTTTCCACTTAATATTTTAAAACATTTTTATTACTTTTTATGTGTATGAGTGTATTGCCAGCAAGTAAGTGCACCCATATCATTTAGTGCCCATGGAGGTGAGGAGGTGACATTGGATCCCCTGAAACTGGAGTTAAGGACAGTTGTTAGCCACCACATGGGTCCTGGGAACTGAACCCTGGTCCTCTGGTAGAGCAGCTAGTGCTACTGAGCCATCTCTCCAGCCTCTCCACCTAAATTTTGGAGACAAATTTCTCACTGAACTTGAAGCCCATGAATTCAGCTAGACTGTCTGGCCAATAAGTGCCAGGGATCCATCTGCCCCTGTAGTTCTAGGATTCTGTTCTAGCATGCCTGGCTTTTTGTATGCAGGGGACCCTAATTCAGGGCCTCATATTTCTGAGAAAAGCACTTTCCTGACAGAGCCATCTCCTCAGCCCCTATATTATCTATTCCAAAGGATCGCTCTGAAGGGCATTAGGGGACACAAACCTGATGCGCTGTGTGTGTGTGTGTTAGAGCACAGAAATAAGGCATGGGTTACTAAAAAGAGGTGTAGATCCTGGAAGAGATCTAAATATAACTAAAAAAAGTTGTATGAACGTCACAAAAATTCAATTAAAAATAATTTTAAAAGAAGAGTTTTATTTTTTTCAAATTACAGGCAGAAAGCACATAGCAAACAGAAGCAGTTTAATTAAAGAAAATTCAGTGAAAAAATGTGAACAGGATTAGGAAGACCAATAAGTAAGGATAAGGCATCTAAATAGAAAACAAGTAGCAAGTAAAACAGCCATCTCTGAGCCAGAATAACAAAAGGAAGAAGCACTGATCGGGATGTTAGATGAGGTAGTAGTTAGTGTTCTTTCTAGAAGTCTAGCAATATTACATTTCTTGCCCTGTGTGGTGGTTCGAATGAGTGTCCCCCATACGCTCTAGTTATTCAGACATTTGTCTCCAGTTGGTGGCGCTGTTTTTGAAGGTCTTGGGGGGTGTGGCCGTGCTGGAGGAAGTGTGTCACTGGGGGCAGGCTTAGTGAGTTTGGCAAGCCTGGTGGTCTCCAGTTGCTCTCTCTCTCTGCTTCCTGTGCTCTTTTCGAGATGTGACCCTCGGTTTGCTGCTCCAGATCCAGCCACCATGCCTTCTGCCACAATGGACTCTAATTCCCTGGAACCGTCAATCATAAGCTCAAATAACTCTTCCTTTTATAAGTTCCTTGGTCATGGTGCTTTATCACAGCAACAGAAAAGTGACTAATACAGTAATTTGGTACCAGAGAGTGGGCTGTTGGCTGTGAAGAACCTGACCATGTGGATGTTTGGAGAAATGTGGAAGACTTTGGAACTTTGGGCTAGAAAGGCTGTTGACTACTGGAAGCAGAGCTTAAAGGGCCATTCTAGTGGAGGCCTGGAAGAAAGCATGGCTGCAAAAGATGTGGTTCCAGGGGAAAATAAAGACTTAAGACCCCTATCGGTGACTTTAAGTTGGACTAAATCTTTTCATTTTATATGGTAGGAGCCTTGGGGCCAGGGAGTGGAATGTGGTGGTTTGACTGATGTCCCCATAGACTCTAGGTATTCAGACGTTTGTCTCCCAGTTGGTGGCGCTGTTTTTGGTAGGGGTCTGCGGGGGTGGCGTGCTGGGAGGAAGTGGTCACTGGGGGCAGGCTTAGTGAGTTTGGCCAGCCTTGTGTGTCTCCAGTTGCTCTCTTTCTGCTTCCTGTTGCTCTTGCAAGATGTGACCCTCAGTTTGCTGCTCCCGCTCAGCGCCATGCTTCCACCACAATGGACTTCTAAATTCCTGGAACCATCCAATCGTAAGCTCAAATAATAAACTCTTCCTTTTATAAGTCCTTGGTCATGGTGCTTTACACAGCAACAGAAAAGTGACTAATACACCCTGTGTAGTGGTTCCATGGATGGTTGTTTTGTGACAACTGTCCTGCAAATTTTTGTGGGTTTTCTACTGTAGGTTTTCTTAATTAAATTAAGATAATTATTGATGCAGATGTTGTCCATACATGTCAATGGAAGTAAAATGTAAAATACAGGCTCGGGTGGCTGAATCAGCCGTAGAAGGGTGGTGTGTTTGGACTCCAGGTCCGGACCTGTTAGGAACACTTGGAGCCATCCGACATGGCTCTAGCCAGGTAAAGGCTTAGGGCAGAGTACTTTGTGGTGCTGGACAATTGATTTCGGGTCGGTGGTTTTGGTTTTAATTTCATACTTAATTATCTAGTGCCGTTGAACACTTCTTTAAGATGTTCTCAGCCATCTCTAATTCCTCACTTGTGAAGTCTCTGTTTAGCTCTTTGTCATCTATTGGTGGGTCATTTGTTTTCTTCTCCCTTTGTTTTTTGGAGATAGTTTATATATTCTGGTAATCAATGCTTTGTCAGATTTATCTGTGGTGAAGGTTTCCTCCCACTGCTGTGGGTTTTCTCACTTCACCTCCTTATTGTTTTCTTTTGATGGATACAGAAGCTTTTTGAGTTTAATGAGGTCCCCTTTGTACATGCATTTCTTTATAGCTACTACCCCGGTGGTGGAAGGCCAGGTGGCTGGTGGGGGCAGGTCGGGTCCCTCAGCCTGTGGGTGGCTAGATTCGGGTCCTCAGCCGTCTGGGACGCCCTTCCCCCTCGCAGCCGAAGCAGCCTGGAGCTTGGATCAGAATCACAAATGACTTCTCGCGCGCAAACCATGAAAGCAAGCAAGAACATGGAGCAAAACATTTCAGTGTAAAGGACCTTGGATGCCACCCAGAATACTTACCCAGCAAAAATGTCGATTACAAATGAAGGAAGAGAAAAAATCTTCCATGCCATAAGCCAAGATGATAGAATACATTTCTGGAAAAACCAACTTCTCCAGAAAATACTTGAAAAGAATTCAAAGGGCAGAAGAGAAGAGCAACTATCCTCAAGCACCTAGGGAAAGAAACTAATAAAAACATAATCCATAGGGAGTTGAAACAGAGAAAAAAGTCCAAATGGATAATAAGGTGAAAGGAAGCAACATCCATCTTTCAGTTAATAACCTTAAATAGTAAGGGCTGAACTCCCCAATCAAAGCATAGACGGGGAATGAAGGATTAGGAACCAAATCCATCTATATGCTGTCCTACAAGAAAACCCCATCTCAATTTCAAGGACATGGCACCAAAACTTAAATGAGAGGGATGGAAGAAAATATTCACAGCAATGTACCAAAAAGAAAGCCGGAGTGCTGATCTAGTTCAGATCACATAAAGACTTCAAAGCAAAGAAAGAAATCAAAAGAGACAAGAGGGCCACTACCTCTTTATTAAAGGAACAATTATATGATGAAGATCTCACAATCATAATTCATATATGCACTAAATGGCCGCGCACCAAACTTTCCTCTTTCCTTTGTAAAGACAATCTTCAGAGACTTCAAGACTCAGATAACACCCCACGCACAGTAATAGGTAGGGGACTTTAATCCCCACTAAGTCCTTTAGAAGGCAATCCAGACAGGACAAAGGATAAACAAAAAGAGACATCTGAACTGATGGAATGAAAACACCAAATGGCATCTACACAGAATCTTCAATATTTCCACACAAACACCAGAGAATGACATTTTATACGCATCCCCATGGAAAAAATTTCTCCCCTAAAAAAAGACCAATATATGGACAAGAAAAACTGCAAAAAAATACAAAACAGATTGAAATAATTTCATTGCATTCTCATCAGACCACAGTGCAATAAAGTACCTCATCTCAATCCAGAGTAAGCCCCCTACACTGTACAAGAACACAGGGAGACTAAACAAACTCTTATGAATAATGAATGGGTGATCAGGATGAATAAAGAAGAAGTATAAACATTCAAAAACTGTAAAAAAACAACACAATGAAAAAAAGCAAAACCTATGGGGACACCTTAAAGGCAGTCCCTAAGAGGGAAAGTTTATAGCTCTAAATGCCCACATTAAAAAAACCAGAAAGAGGCACAAGTGAGATCTAACACAGCAGCTTCCAAGTACTTGAGACAGGAACAACAAAGGAACCCTAAACGCAGCAGACACGAAGAAATACAAAAAATCAGGCAGAAATCAATGAAATAGAAACAAAGAAAACCAGTACAAAAAATCAATCAATCCAAAAGTGAGTTCTTTAGAGATAAATAAAAGAAAAAAATACCATTAATAAACAAAAAAAAAAAAGAACAAACTCGCAAAATCAATAGAATCTGTGATGAAAAGGGGAACTATCACAACAGACATGAAAAGATCCAGAAAAACCATCAGAGAATACTTCAAAAAACCTATACATCACTAAAGTTTGAAAACCTTAAAGAAATGGATGAATATCTGAAACTGGACCACCAAAGCTGAACCAAGGAGAGCATCGACAGCTTAAACAGTTCCAATAATATATGAGGACATTGATGATGTAATAAGCAGCACTCCCAACAAAAAATGGCCAGGCCCAGATGGTTTCAAGCAGATTCTATAAAATATTTCAAAAAGGACCTACAACCATTAAATACTCAGTGTTCAGAAGGATGGATACAAATGGAGGGGAGTTCTCCCAGATTCCTTCTATGAAGCCACAACACCTCTAATACAAAACCAGCAAAGATGTGCAACCAAAAAAGGAGACTATAGACCCATCTCCCTAAGGACACAGATGCCAAAAATTCGTAAACAGGATCTGGCAAATCGCATACAGACACATGAAGAAATTCATCCATCATGACCAAGTGGATTCATACCAAGATCTATGCAAGGATGGTTCAACATACGAAAATCATAAATCATCAAGCATATTAAATGGACTCTCTGAAGGACAAAACCCACACCATCATCTAATTGATGCGGAGAAGGCTCTTTGAAAATTCAACTATCCCTACATGGTTTACAAGTCCTGGAAGAATTGGATTGAGAGGTCATTCCCTTAATGTAATCAAAAGGCCATATACAGGAAACCCACAGCCAATATCATCCTAAACGGGGAAACTGGACAGCGGCATTCCCTTTAAGGGTGGAACTAGGCAAGGCTGCCCTTTGTCACACTCCTCTTCAATATAGTGCTGAAACACCCTGCTAGGCATAAGGCAAGAACAGGAAAATTAAAGGAGTTCTAATCGGGAAAAGAGGAAGTCAAATATCCCTTTTGCTGCTAGGAATATGATTGTATACTTAAGGGATGCTAAGAACTCCACCAGTAAGCTCCTGAGAAACGATTAAGAACTTCAGTAAAGTTGCAGGTTACATAAATCAAATCTAGAAAACAGTAGCCTTTCGTTTCACACCCACAATATGCCCTGAGAAGGACTAACAAGGGACCTTCCCCTTAAAAACCTGCAAATACATATAAAATACCTAGGAACAAACCCTAACCAAAACACACCAAGGAATCTCTACATAAAAACGTTTAACCTTGAAGAAGGAAATTGAACAAGACACAGAGATGGGAAAAAAAAAAAACCTCCCATGCCTCAGGATTGGGAACAATCAACAAGTTAAAAATGTCATTCCTACCTAAACTCAATACAGATTTAATGCTTCCCAATACAAATACCCCAAGAGCTTCTTCAACAGGTTTGGAAAAAAAAAAAATCCTCAATTTTTTGGAAAAAAAACAAGAGACCCCGAAATAGCCAGAGCAACCCTGAGCCGCCCAAAAAGAGCAATACAGGGGGATCTCTATACCAGTATTTAAAAAACTATACTACAGGCACTATAGTGCAATAAAAAACAGTTGATACTGGTCACAAAACAAAGATCAGTTGTGACAATGGAATAAAACTGAGATCCCAACTGAGCATCATACAATTTCACAGCACCTCATAATTTTGAAAAGGGGGCCAAGAAGACACAATGGGAGGAAGACAGCATCTTCAACAAGTGGTGCTGGCAAAAACTGGATCACCACTGTGAAGATTAGAAACTAAACACCTCACCTCTCTGCCTTGCACAAAAGTCAATTCCCAGATGGATCAAAGACCTCAACGTGAACCACCAAAAACTCTGGAGGATAATAGAAGAAAAACTTGCGAAGATCTAAAGACATAGTGTAGGAAAAGAACTTTCCTAAATCAGTACAGCAGCTGCACAAGACTAAGGATCGATAATTGACAAATGGGGACCTCAATTAAACTACAAAGCTCCTGTACATCAAAAGAAAAGAAATAACAGGAAGGTAAAGAGAAAAACCACTGATGGGGAAGAAACCTTACTGCGATACACTGGACAAAGTCCATAATTGCCAAGTAAAAACTACTGAAAAAACAAGAAAAAAGAGAAAACAAATGCAGATCACTCAAAAGATGGAGCAAAGACGAATACAAGACTTCCACGGAGGAGAGCTAAAGATGGCTGAGAAACATCTAATAAAAACTGTTCAACGGCCCACTAAAGTTAGGGAAATGCAAATAAGACAACTTTAAGTATCACCTCACCCCGATAAGCTGGCCAGGATCAAGAAAACAAATGATACCAATTGCTGGAGAGGTTGTGGGGAAAAGGGGACACACCTCATCCATTGCCTGGTGGGAATGTAAACTTGTACAGCAACTTGGAAAGTGTGGAGAACCTTGTACAGACTCAAACATGGCTTGCCATTTGATCCAGTCATACACTCTAGGTAATCTACCCACCAGAGACTCATCTACTGCGGTAAATACATGCACAGCTATATTTATTGCAGCTCTTGTTCACATAGCAAAAAGCTTTGGCACACCAACCAAATGCCCCAGCACTGCGCGTGGATAGACCAAAAATGTGGTACAGTACACAATGGAGTTTCTATGCAGCAATAAATTAAAAAACAGAAGGATGATTATCATTGAACTTTGCAGTAAATGGATGGAACTGGAGGAATATTATATTAGTGAAGTAACACAATCCAGAGAACGCACACGACGAATGTATCCTCGATATGTGGATGTTAGCATCACATAACCCAGTTATTAATATTTCTCTGTGAAAGAGGATGCTAATTAAAAGAACAACACTTGAAAGACTGCATCAGAGAAACGACTGAAATGGTGAAACAGGGAGGGGTGGGAGGGGTGGGAGCGGGTGAGAGGGACATGGGTCTATATTCTATTAATGTATATGTAATTTACAATTATATGGTATTTTACTCAAAATTTATATAACAAATACAATAACTTGGGATTAACATATAACAAATGTTCTCTATAATTTTTGTGTTATGCAGTATCATCTTGTAACATCCTCTTTTACCTGTAGGATAATTAAAAGTTAACGAAGGAATTAAGTTAGCTTCCCCAGAAATGTCATCTGCACTCACCCAAAAAAACAAAAACAACGGACACAAATTTGATGAAATTGACTTCCTGATCCCTGCCTATAGGTAGAGTACTAAAACTGCCTTCCTGAGACCATGGGCCAAAAATAAATAAAAATTTAAAAAAAGGGAGCCCAGTTACATATTAAACATTTTTGTCCAAACTTTCAATTTACATTTAAGTACTAACTATGGGAAAAGAATTTGTATGTCCCCACAGGTCAAAACGACACAACTCAAAGGCAGAGAAAGAATGGATACAGCTTCCGACGTGTAGAGTTTGTACCAAGAATACCAGCAAGAGAAAGTTCACCATATTAATACTAAAAGGACTACAAGCCTCAGACTGCTATAGGCAGCAAACATCACTGAGGACCATAGGTGTAACTACTGTTTAAAGTGAGTCTAATAATTATACCTTCTAGGTGCGCACAGTTTCATATGAGAGACCTCCTTAACTCTTTTTCATTTAGAACAAAGAAAAACAGGGTGTATGAAGTCATCCTTAATGGTAAGATTTAGAGCTGACTGTATGGAAGTAATGCTCTTATAAAACGGAAAAAAAAAAAAACACGCTTTATTCAATTGACTAATTATACATAGTGAAACTGAAATAAGGATTATTGTCTTAATCCAGAACACAAACACTACTTAGTATTGTTGTTCTGAAGACAATACACTTAAATACTAGTACTTTAAGTAGTTCATATAATTCATGAAAACAAGAGAGCCACTGATAGCAGCAATGGATATGATATCTGCCAAGAGCAGAGTGCTAGCCAGGACCGGAAGCCCCCCCATCACAAAAACGGTTAAGGCTTCATTGCCGTAAACTGGGCTATCTGCAAGAAAAAGAGGTGGTAAAGGTCTGCCCTGCTGTCCATAACCTAATGTAACCATGGAGGTTGTTATTCGAGATCAATTACAGTTAAGTTGGTTCTGGAATACCAGAGAGTTGTTACCAAAGGCCACTGAACAATAAAGCAACTGTTGAGTCCCTTGATCAACGCAAAACTCCGCCACCAAATCAGCTACACCCAATGCTTGGGATACTGTGCAGAGGTGGCTAAAGCCATATGTCTTTATACCCCAACTTTATTTGATTATTAGGCTCTCTCTTGGAGGAAATAACTCCATGGATATGTCGCGCACAAGCTACTCACACTTTTTAGTGATGGCGAGATATATGCCACAGTAAGGCCTTGTCCTCTCTCTCAGGGAAAAAAGAAAAGTATCCAGGGAGTAAGACACCAATCACACATCTGTGTCTATACACAAAGTAACCTACCATAAAAAGCTACAATGTTAAAGACATATATATATCTAACCGTTGTGATCTCATTAGTAGTATTGGAAGCCTGTCCCGGGACAACGGCGAGCCCATGAAAGGAAACAGCCAGAGCTGCATAGAGTCCAAGGATGACATCTCCAGACAAAGCTAGACTGTTGTGCTTCTTGTCACCTGTGCCCACTCTACTAAGGAACAATCTGTGGAAGAGGGGGAGTGGGGGAGTGGNCCACTCCCCCACTCCCCCTCTTCACAGATTGGTCCTTAGGTAGAGTGGGTCACAGGTGACAAGAAGCACAACAGTCTACTTTGTCTGGAGATGTCATCTTGGACTCTAATCAGCTCTGGCTGTTTCCTTTCTGGGCTGCCAGTTTCCCAGGGACAGGCTTCCAATACTACTAATGAATCACAATCGTTAGATATATATTGGTTTTAAACAGTACTTTTTTTATGGTAGGTTACTTTGTATAGACACAGATGTGTGTGAATGGTGGTGTCTTAATCCCTGGATACTTTTTTTTTCCCTGAGAGAGAGGACAAGGCCTTACTGTGGCATATAATATCCATCACTAACAAGGTATAAGCTTGTGGCAAATCCAGAGTTATTCCTCCAAGAGAGACCTAATAATCAAATAAAGTTGGGGTATAAAGACATATGGCTGCCACCTCTGCACAGTAATCCACCAAAGCTAGTTGGGGTGTAGCTGATGTTTGGTGGCGGAGTTTTGCTTGAGGTCAAGGAGACAACAGTTGCTTTATTGTTTCAGTGGCCTTTGGTAAGCAACTCTCTGGTATTCCAGAGACCAACTTAAGACTTGTAAGTTCATCTCGAATAACAGCCTCCCATGGTTACATTAGGTATTGACAGCAGGGCAGACCTTACCACCTCTTTTCTTGCAGATACCCAGTTTACAGGCAAAAGCCTTAACCGTTTTTGTGAGGGGGGGCTTCTTGGTCCATCTAGCACTCCTCTCTTTGGCAGATTAATCCATTGCTGATCAGGGCTCTCTTGTATAATTATATGAACTACTTAAAGTACTAGTATTTTAAGTGTATTGTCATATTCAGAAACAAACCCAATACTTTAGTAGTATGTTTGTTTCTGGATAAACAATAATCCTTTTTTATATTTCCTATGTATATTTCAATGAATAAAGCCGTGTTTTTCCAGTTTTATAAGAGATTACTTCCATAACGGTCAGCTCTAAATTTACCATTAATAGGATGACTTCATTAACACCCTGTTTTTCTTTGTTCTATGAAAAAGAGTTAAGGAGGTCTCTCATATGGAAACTGTGCTGCACCTAGAAGGTTAAGTTCAATTAGCAGACTCACTGTAACAGAGTTACACCTATGGTCCTCAGTGATGTTTGCGTGCCTGTAGCAGTCTGAGGCTTATCCTTTTAGTATTAAGTGTGTGACTTTCTCTTGCTGTATTCTTGGTACAACCTACACGTCGGAAAGCTGTATCCATTCTTTCTCTGCCTTTGAGTTGGTGTCGTTTTGACCTGTGGGGACAATACAATCTTTTCCCATGGTTTAGTCTTAATGTAAATTGAAAAGGTTTGGACAAAAATGTTTATATGTAACTGGCCCCATTTTTTAAATTTTATTTTATTTTTTGACCCATGAGTCGCAGGAAGGCAGTTGTAGTACTCTTACCTAAGGCAGGGAATCAAGGAGTCAATTTCATCAAATTTGTGTCCGTTTTTTTTTGTTTTTTTGGGTGAGGTGCATGACTTTTTTGGGACGCAACTTAAAATCCTTTAGTTAAATTATCCTACAGGTAAAAAGAGGATGTACAAGCTGATACTGCGCATAACACAAAAAATTATAGAGAACATTTGTATATGTTAATCCCAAAGTTATTGTATTGTTTATATAAATTTTAGAAATACCATATAATTGTTAAATAAATATACATTAATAGAATATAGACCCAGGCCGTCAGTCTCCGCCGCCCCACCCCTGCCACCCCTCCTTTTTCACCATTTCAGTCGTTTTCTGATGCAGTCTTTAAGTTGTTGTTCTTTTAATAGCATCCTCTTTCACAAGAAATACTTAAAACTGGGTTAGTGAGCTAACATCCACATATGAAGGAAACAGTCGTCGGTGGCGTTTCTGGATTGTGTTACTTCACTTAATATAATATATCCTCCAGTTCCATCCATTGTACCTGAAAGTTCAATGATAATCATCCTTCTGGTTTTTTTTTTTAATTTATTTGCTGCATAGAACTCATTGTGTACATGTACCACATTTGGTCTATCCACGCGCAGTTGAGGAGCATTTGGGTTGGTGTGTCCAAACACAGCTTTTTGCTATGTGAACACAGAGCTGCATAAATATAGCTGTGCATGTATTACCGCAGTAAGATTCTGGTGGGTAGATACCTAGAGTGTATGACTGGATCAAAATGGGCAAGCCAAGTTTGAGTCTGTACAAGGTTTCTCCACGACTTTTCCACAGTTGCTGTACAAGTTTACATTCCCACAGCAATGGATGAGGTGTGTTCCCTTTTCCCCACACCTCTCCAGCAATTGGTACATTTGTTTTCTTGATCCTGGCCAAGCTTATCGGGGTGAGGTGATATCTTAAAGTTGTCTTATTTTGCATTTCCCTAACTGTAGTGGGGCCGTTGAACATTTTTTTAGATGTTTCACAGCCATCTTATAGTTCCTGCCGCTGTGAAGTCCGCTATTCAGTTTTGGCTCCATCTTTTGAGTGAGCATTTGTTTTTCTTTTTTCTTTGTTTTTTCAGTAGTTTGTGTACTCTGGAAATTTATAGGACTTATGTCCAGTGTAATCGCGTAAGGTTTCTTCTCTTTCCACGCAGTGGTTTTTCCCTCTTTACGCTTCTGTTAATTGTTTTTGCTTGCTTCTTTTGATGTACAGGAGCTTTTATTTAATGAGGTCCCATTTGTCATTATCGACCTTAGGTCTTGTGCAGGCTGCTGTACTGATTTAGGAAAGTCTTTTCCTACACTATGTCTTATAGATCTGTCGCCAAGTTTTTCTTCTATTATTACCATCCAGAGTTTTTGGGGTTTCACGTTGAGGTCTTTGATCCATCTGGAATTGACTTTTGTGCAAGGCAGAGAGGGAGGGTTTTAGTTTTAATCTCGACAAGTGGTGATCCAGTTTTTGCCAGCACCACGTGTTGAAGATGCTGTCTTCCTCCCGCCATTGTGTCTTCTTGGCCCCCTTGTCAAATTATGAGGTTGCTGAAAATTGTATGAGCTCAGTGGGATCTTCATTTTATTCCATTGTCCCAACTGATCTGTGGTTTTGTGCCAGTATCAAGCTGTTTTTTAAATTATGACTATAGGCCGGTAGAATAGTTTAGTTTGAAATCTGGTATAAGATCCCCCCCTGTATTGCTCTTTTTTTGGGGCGGGCGGCCAGGGTTGCTCTGGCTATTTTCGGGGGGTCTCGTGTTTTTTTTTTCCAAAAAATTGAGGATTTTTTTTTTTTTTTCCAACCGTTGAAGAAGCTCTTGGGGATTTGTATTGGGATTTGCAATAAATCTGTATATGAGTTTAGGTAGAATGTACATTTTACTTGTTGATGTTCCCAATGCCATGAGGCAATGGGAGGTTTTGTCCCATCTTCTGGTGTCTTGTTCAATTTCCTTCTTCAAAGGTTGAAAGTTTTTATTGTAGAGATATCCTTGGTGTGTTTTTTGGTTAGGGTTTGTTCCTAGGTATTTTTATGATTTGAGGTTATTTAAGGGGAGGTCCCTTTTAGTCTTCTCCAGAGCAAGTATTGTGGGTGTGGAAAGAAAGGCTACTGTTTTTCTAGATTTATTTATTAACCTGCAACTTTACTGAAGTTTTTAATCGTTTCTAGGAGTTACTGGTGGAGTTCTTAGCATCCCTAAGTATACAATCATATCAGCAGCAAAAAGGGATATCTTGACTTCCTCTTTTCCCGATTAGAACTCCTTTAATTTCCTGTTCTTGCCTTATGCACTAGCAAGGGTTTCAAGCACTATATTGAAGAGGAGTGTGACAAAGGGCAGCCTTGCCTAGTTCCAACCCTTAAAGGGAATGCCGCTGTCCAGTTTCCCCGTTTAGGATGAGATTGGCTGTGGGTTTTCCTTTATGGCTTTTGATTACATTAAGGAATGAGCCCTCTCCCAAGCCATTCTGTCCCAGGACGTAAACATGTAGGGATATGTTGAATTTTTCAAAGAAGGCTTTCTCCGCATCAATTGAGATGATTGGTGTGGTTTTTGTCCTTCAGAGGAGGTCCATTTAGATATGTACTTGATGTTTATTGATTTTCGATGTTGAACCATCCTTGCAAGATCGGTATGAATCCACTTGGTCATGATGATGATCTTCTTCATGTGGGTCTGTATGCGATTTGCAAGGATCCTGTTTAGAATTTTTGGCATCTGTGGTCATTAGGGAGATGGGTCTATAGGTCTCTTTTTTGGTTGCAGCAATCTTTTGCTGGTTTTGGTATGAGAGTGTTGCTGGCTTCATATAAGGAATCTGGGAGAATCCCCTCCATTTGTATCCATCCTTCTGAACACTGAGATAGTATTAATGGTTGTAGGTCCTTTTTGAAATATTTTATAGAAATCTGCTGTGAAACCATCTGGGGCCTGGCATTTTTTGTTTGGGATGCTGCGTATTAAATCATCCAATGTCCTCATATATTATGAAGGTCTGTTTAAGCTGTCGAGTCTCTCCTTGGTTCAGCTTTGGTGGTTCACAGGTATTTCAGATAATTCATCCATTTCTTCTAAGGTTTTCAAACTTTCGTGGAGTATAGGTGTTTTTGAAGTATCTCTTATGGTTTTTCTGGATCTTTTCATTGTCTGTTGTGATATTCCCCTTTTCATCACAGATTCCTCATTGATGTTGGAGTGGTTGTTTCCTGTTTTTTTTTTTTTTTATTACTGTAAGTATTTTTTTTTTTGTCGTGTTTTTTTTTTATTTCAAAGAACCAACTTTTGGATTGGATTGATTTTTTGTATGGTTTTTCTTTGTTGTCTATTTCATATGATTTCTGCCTGATTTTTGTTATTTCTTCGTATGTCTGCTCGTTTAGGGTTCTCATTTGTTGTCCTTTCTCCAAGTACTGGTTAAGCTCTCGTGTAGATATTCCTTGTGCTCCTTTCTGTTTTTTTAATAAGTGGGCATTTAGAGCTATAAACTTCCCCTCTTAGACTGCTTTAAGGGTATCCCAGAGGTTTTTGTTTGTTTTTATCATTGTCGTTTTTTTAACATTGTTCGAATGTTTATATTTCTTTCTTTTATCTTCTCCTTCTGACCTTCATTATTTCAAAAGAGTTTGTTTAGTCTCCCATTGTTTTGTGCAGTAGGGGCTTCATCCTGGTATTGGTAATGCGTAACTTTTATTGCACTGCTGGTCTGAGAAAGCAAGAAATATTTCAATCGTTTTGTATTTTTTGGAGTTTTTCCTTTTCATATATGGTCTATGTTTTTTTTTTCGGGAGTTAAAATTTTTTCCATGGGTGGTGAGATAGAAATGTATTCTCTGGTGTTTGGTGGAAATATTCGAGTAGATATCTGTTGAGGCCACTTGGTGTATCATGATGCCATCAGCTCAGATGTCTCTTCTTTGTTTATCTTTGGTCCTGTATTTGGACTTTCCTAAAGGACTTAGTTTGGGGTCTAAAGTCCACCTACTATTACTTGTGGTGGGGGTTAATTTGAGTCTTGAAAGTCCTGAAAATTGTCTCATTACAAAGAGAAAGAGGAAAAGTGGTGCGCGCATTTGTGCATATAATTCATGAATTTGAGTCTTCACAATAATGTTCCTTTAATAAAAGATGTAGTGGCCCTCTTGGTCTCTTTGATTTCTTTATGCTTTAATCATATGTATCTGAGTACTAGAATAGCACTTCCGTGCTTTTTCTTGGTAGCCATTTGCTTGGAAATATTTTTTCTCATCCCTTCAATGTTAAGTTTTTTGGTGCATGTCCTTGAAATTGAGATGGTTTTCTTGTAGACAGCAATAGATGGATTTGGTTTCCTAATCCATTTTTTCTTCATATCTCAGTCTATGGTGTTTGATTGGTGGAGATTAGCTTCATATTTAAGTATAACTGAAAGATGGGATGTGTTGCTTTGCCTTTCACCTTATCCATTTGGACTTTTCTCTGTTCAACTCCCTATGATTATGTTTTTAATTAAGTTTTCTTTCCCTAGGTGCTTGAGGATTTGACTCTTCTCTTTATCTTCTGCCCTTTGAATTGCTTTTCAAGTAATTTTTCTGGGAGAGTTGGTTATTTTCCAAGAAATGTATTCATAGCAATCTTGCTTATGCTACTGGAAGATTTTTCTCTCCTCCTTCATTTGGTATCCGGACATTTTTGCTGGGTAGTATCTCTGGGTTGGCATCCATAGGTCCTTTACACTGGAAATGTTTTGCTCCATGTTCTTATGCTTTCATGGTTGCGGGCGAGAGTCATTTGTGATTCGACCCGAGCTTCCGGGCTGCTTCCGGCTGCGAGGGGGAAGAGGCGTCCCAGAGCGGCTGAGGACCCGAACCTAGCCCCCAGCAGGCTGAGGACCCCGAACCTGCCCCACCAGCCACCTGGCCTATGCCACTCACTCCTGGAGGGTAGTAGCTATAAAGAAATGGCATGTAACAAATGGGACCTAATTCATTAAACTCAAAAGGCTTCTGTTACTCAAAGAAACAATCAAGGAGGTGAGGAGAAAACCCACAGAGTGGAGTAACCTTCACCACAGATAACATCTGACAAAAGCATTGATTCCAGAAAGTATACTAATACTACTCAAAATAAACAAAGGAGAAAGAAAACAAATGCCACGCCAATAGATGACAAAGAGGCTAAACAGAGGACTCCAAAGTGAGGAATTAGAGATGATGGCTGAGAAACATATTAAAGAAGTGTTCACGGCACTAATAATTTAATGTAATGAAGAAATTAAAACAAACACCGACTGCGAATCAATTGTCCAGCACCACAAAGTTCACTCTGCCCTAAGCCATTTACCTGGCTAGAGCCATGTCGGATGGCTCCAAGTGTTTCCTAACAGGTCCGGACCTGGTAGTCCAACACACCCGACCCTCTAACGGCTGATTTCATGCCACCCAGCAGCTGGTATTTTTACATTTTACTTCTTCATTTACATGTATGGACAACATCTTCGCATCAATAATTATCTTAATTTAATTAAGAAAACCTACAGTAGAAAACCCACAAAAATTTGCAGGACAGTTGTCACAAAACAACCATCCATGGAACCATCTAACCAGGGTTGAGTAAGTCACTTTTCTGTTGCTGTGGATAAAGCACCATGGACCAAGGAACTTATAAAAATGAAGAGTTTATTATGAGCTTACGATTGGATGGTTCCAGGAAATTAAGTCCCATTGGTGGTGGAAGGGAATGGCGGCTGAGTCGGAGCAGCCAAAAACTGAAGGGTCCAATCTTGCAAGAGCAACAGGAAGCAGAAAGGCAGACGAACGTGGAGACACAAGGCTGGCCAAACTCACTAAGCCCTGCCCCCAGTGACACACTTCCTCCACACGCCACACCCCGCAGAACCCTACAAAAACAGCGCCACCAACTGGAGACAAACGTCTGAATACCTAGAGTCTATGGGGACACTCATCAAACCACCACATTCCACTCCCTGGCCCCCACAGGCTCCTGACCATATAAAATGCAAAAGACATTTAGTCCAACTTCAAAAGTCACCGATAGGGGTCTTATGAAAGGAAACAACCTGAACAGACTGGAGTCCAAAATGACAACTCCAAAGAAATTAGACTGTTTTCTTCTCACCCACTTGTGCCCCTTTCCCAAAGCCCAAGGAACAAACTGCGGAAGAGGAGGCGTGGTAGATTGTAAGGGCTGTGGAGAGATAGGGGTGAATCATGAGACTACAGGAATATAGTCTGGACACCTGAGTGATCAACATGCCTGTGCATACAAGCTTCTCCAACTGGACTATGGGAACCTTGGGTTGTTCAAAATTTGGACATAGATACTTGCAAAATGCACCAATTACTTAATTGTATAACATACTGAGTAACATCAATGTTATCTGCAAACAACTGTGTCATTGTATTGTACAATCCCTTAAAAATAAAAAAAAATAATAATAAAAAAAATGTAAAATACAAAACTGGGCATGGTGGCACATGCCTTTAATCCTAGCACTTGGGAGGCAGAGGCAGGCAGATCTTTGTGAGTTCAAGGCCAGTCTGGTCTACAGAGTGAGTTCCAGGACAGCTGGGGCTACAGGGAAACCCTGTCTTGAAAAAAAAAAGATGTAAAATACAGATAAAGACATAACCAGTGTAAAGACAATTATACACCTACAGGCAGATTAATTTATAGGATGGAGCATGAAAGCAATTTTCCAGTATTTTTAAGGAAATGGAAAAAAGGAAGACAGTGGAAAGGAGAGAGACAAGGAGAGAGGGGGGGAAGAGAGGAGGGCAGAGAAAGTTTAGATTTGTCCCTTCAGGCCTTATTTACAGATTTTTTTTCACTCTCCCTCCAGAGTGCTTTATGATATTTCCATAATACCTCAGCATTTTGCAGCCAAACCTCAAAGACTACAACAGTATATATTCTATGAGAACTCAGAGTTTCTGGATACCCCACTGCCTGCCTTTAGGTATAGTAGCTCTGATTTCCTATACTGAAATATATTTTGATTTACCTGTAACATTAGATTTATTAGGGATTATTTTTAAGTCATTTTTGTGAATAAAGTATTCAAATCCCAAAATGTAGTATGAATAACTCAAGGTCATAAATAGATTGTAGCATGTCTGATATCAAAGCACATGATTTTGCTAATATTTCACATTGGCTGAAATCATTACATTTTCATGGGGAAAAATTGAATACAGAGTATTCAATTCTCCTGCCCCAAAGAAAACACTGTTATTTCAGGAACCATAACCTGTCTGTCTCTTCATTTGATATCTGTTGTCCATTGAACTGTGCTGCATCAAGCTTACAAGCCCTGCTTATGCCTCTTGAACTTTATCCCTTAACACCTTAAGCCTGTTGGACATACCCAACACTGATCTAACCAGCAGTAAGTGGCTATCCATCACACTCTATGACTAGAAAAGAGATTCCAAAAGAGAAAGTAAAGTGTATTCTATTTTACTGACTTGATAAAGTTTTTCACATAATGAAACAATGAGTACCTGTCAGTTAAATTATTTTATAAGTATTACTTATTATTTTTATATGCATGAGTGGTTTGCCTGCATATATGTAAGTGTACCACATGCATACAATACCCTGCAGAGGTCAGAGGAGGGTATTCGATCCACTGGAACTAGAGTTACAGATAGTTGTTGTTTTTTTTTATTTTATTTTATTTATTTTGTATGTGTATGAATGTACTGTCTGCATGTAGGTCTGTGCACCCGTGTCGTGCAATGCCACGGAGGTGAGAAGAGGGTGTCAGATTCCCCTGGAACTGAAGTTAAAGATGGTTCTCAGCCGCCATGTGGGTGCTAGGGATCGAACCCAGGTCCTCTGCAAGAGCAGTCAGTGCTCTCAACCGCTAGGCCATCTCTCCAGCCCGAGTTACAGATGGTTGTTAGCTGCCATATGAGTGCTGAAGTCGAACCCAGGACCTCTGGGAGAACAGCAAGTGTTTTTAATCACTGAGCTATCTCTCCAGCCCCTGTCAACTAAATTATTAAAAACTTTGGAGATATTTACATTCTCAAAGGTAAAATATCTTAACTAATAGCTCATAGAGAGTATGTAAATGAGTAACTAAGTAATGTACCTTCAGTTTCTGGTGGCAAATAGTTCACTTAAAATACTGTCATGCCTGGCACGGTGGCACATGCCTTTGATGTTGAGCTTTATTGCACTGTGGTCTGATAGAATGCATGAAATTATTTCAATCTTTTTGTATTTGTGGAGGTTTCTTCTGTGTCCCAGTATGTGGTCGATTTTGGAGAATGTTCCCTGGGGTGCTGAGTAGAAAGTGTATTCTCTGGTATTAGGGTGGAATATTCGATAGAGGTCTATGAGATCCAGTTGGTGTATCATATCATTCAGTTCAGATGTCTCTCTGTTTATTCTTTGTCCTGTTGACCTATCCAAAGGACTCAGTGGGGTATTGAAATCTCCCACTATGAGTGTGCTGGGGTTAGTCTGTGACTTGTGGTCCTGGAGAATTGTCTTTATAAAGTTTGGTGCACCAGAATTTGGGGCATATATATTCATAATTGTGAAATCTTCTTGGTGGATTGTTCCTTTGATGAAAATGTAATGGCCTTCTTTGTCTCTTCTGATTTCTTTTACTTTGAAGTCTATTTTATCCGATATTAAAATAGCAACACCTGCTTTCTTTTTGGTACCATTTGCTTGGAATATTTTTTTCCATCCCTTCACTTTAAGGTGGTGCCTGTCCTTGAAGGTAAGATGTGTTTCTTGTAGACAGCATATCGATGGATTCTGTTTCCTAATCCAGTCTCCCAGTCTATGTCTTTTGATTGGGGAATTTAGTCCATTAATATTTAAGGTTATGACTGATAGGTTTGTGTTGCTTCCTTTTGCCTTATTATCCATTTGCGGTTTTGGTTTAGGTTTCTACTTCTGCAGTTATGCTTTTATTGATTTCTCTTTCTAGGTGCCTGGGGTTGGTTGCTCCTTTCTTCTGTTCTTTGAATTGCTTCAAGTATTCTCTGAAGGGTTGGTTTTCCAGACATGTATTCTTTCAACTTGTTTATGTCATGGAAGGTTTTTCTCTCTCCTTCAACTATAATTGACATTTTTGCTGGGTATAGTAACCTGGGTTGGCATCTATTGTCCCTTAACACTGGGAATGCTTTGCTCCAGGTTCTTCTTGCTTTCATAGTTTGCATTGAGAAGTCAGTTGTAATTCTGATAGGTTTCCCCTTATAGGTCACTTGTTGTTTTTCTCTTGTGGCTTTAAGGATTTTGTCTTTGTTTTGGGTGTCTAGCATTTTAACTATGATGTGGCGTGGAGAATTTCTTTTCTGATCTTGTCTGTTTGGAGTTCTATGTGCTTCTTGTATTTGTATTGGTTTGTCCTTTTTTAGTTTGGGGAAGTTTTCATCTATTATTCTGTTGAAGATCTGATCAATACCATTCTCTTGGGATTCTTCTCCTTCCTCTATTCCTATGATGCGGAGGTTTGATCTTTTCATAGTGTCCCACAGTTCCTGGTTGTTCCACTTTTGTGTATTTTTAAATTTTTCATAATCTTTCCTTGAGGTTTTTAGTTGTTCTGTGTTATCTTCCAGGTCTGATATTCTTTGTTCTGCTTCCTCCATTCTGCTTCTGAGGCTTTTTCCATTCCTTTCCTCTTGATTGGATGAGTGTTTGATTTCCTTTTTCATTTCCTCTTCTGATTTCTTTAGTATTTCTACTTCTTTTTGGAGCTTCTCAATCTCTTCCTGTAGCTCTTTGCTTTGCTGGTTGGTTTCCTTATCTTTTTCAGCATGGGATCTTTTCAGTGTTTCTACTTCCTTCCGGAGTTTGTCATTCTCTCTCTCTAGGTCCTTCTTGAGTTCTTCATTCTCTTTTCTCAGTTCTTTGATTTGCTCTTTATAATCTTGTAGTTCTTTAAATATGTTCCCAATTGTGTTTCTGATATCTGTGTCCTGGGGCATCCCCAGAGGGATCCCACTGTAGGAATCTTCCATAGGGTTGGTAGAGCTTGGTGCAGGATTATCCTGCCCCTTTCCCGTGTTGTCTCTTCTTCGTGTTCCTGGCATATGGGCTTCTCCTTGCCTGTATTCCAATGTGAGTCCTAAATGCCTCTTCACTGTATTGAAGGCTTGCTTTGCTTGCCTCCTTCAGATGCCTTCATAATCCCAGTTGGGGGTGTGCTCTACCTGCACTTCCGCTGGTCTCAGGAGATCTCAGCAGTGGCACACGCCTTTAATCCTAGCACTCAGGAGGCGGAGGCAGAGGCAGGCGGATCTTTGTGAGTTCAAGGCCAGCCTGGTCTACAGAGTGAGTTCCAGGACAACTGGGGCTACAGGGAGACCCTGTCTCAAAAAGACCAAACAAACAAACAAACAAAAACAAACAAAACAACAGTGTCATGTAATGGTTTGACATAAAAAAAAATGTTAGATTAACGGAAATTGAAAGCTGCCATTTTAATCCCACATGCTGATGTTCACAGCCTGCTGGCTAAACATACCTATAAAACAAAATCCACCTCACAGAAATGAATATTTAAAACAGTTGTCGTATCCTTTGCATGTATTCTTTCTGGAAGATGAACACAAGGTACTTGTCATGGACATTTTAAGATTGATTCATGGTAATTTAAGTAAATAGAACTCTATACTTATAAAAGTAAAGAGTAAAAACTACAGACTCTCTTAAACATTATTCAAGGACATCATTTTGAGGGGCTGGTGAGAAGATTCAGTAGTTAAGAGCACTGACTGCTTTTCCAGAGGATCTCAGTTTGGTTCCCAGCACCCACTTGGTGGTTAACAGCCATCCATAACTCCAGTTCCAGGAGAACAGGTGCTCCCTTCTGGCCTCTGTGGGCATTGCATGTGTGTGGTGTACTTACATCCATGCCAACAAAATACTCATACACATTCTATATATGAATATTATTTCGAGCCTATGCATGCAGGAAAAGCACTCTAAGTAATCAGCCATTCCCATAACTTCCTAAAAATATCATTCTTGAGCTAAAGACATATAGCTCACTCACAGAGTGCTTACCTAGCAGGCACAAACTCTGTGTTTGATCCCCAATGCCAAAAGAAAACTATTTATAGCACAATAGCTTATTTGTAGCATCAAGTAGTTAAACCACCAGTTACACAAATTCTATAACAGCTTAAACATGGTTACTTCACAGACTGAAGTATCTGCTTCATTCTAATCGACTTACAACCCAGACATAACCCAAGCAAGAACATCGGGCAAGTTTGGTTCACTGGGCCCCTTGAGCACACAGGGTTGACACATTATTGTGAAAAGGGACATGACCGGGGACTGGAGAGATGGCCTAGCGGTTAAGAGCACCAACCGCTCTTACAGAGGACCAGGGTTCGATCCCCAGCACCCACATGGTGGCTGAGAACCGTCTGAAACTCCAATTCCAGGAGAACTCCAGTTCCAGGGGAATCCGACACCCTCTTCTGACCTCGCGGCATTGCACGGTCACGGGTGCACAGACTACATTGGGCAGACAGTAAACTCATACAACAGAAAGAAAGTAAAAGTAAAAAGGTAAAAAAAAAGAAAAGGACATGACCAAAGACTCGGGCCTCTTGAAACGCATCAGTATTAGAAGAGTTGAAGGAAGGATTCTATAGCTGGTTACTTCCATATATAATATATATATATGATATATATAATATAGATATATATATCCCAAATTTAAATGTTTTAAGCCTCTGGAAATTGAATGTGTCATGTCATTTCTGCTAAAAGTGTTTCTAAAGGCTGTTTAAATTTTGTTCATATATGATAGGAGTCTTTTCTAAATTACATCTTTGTGCCCTATTTGAAATAACACATTGGATTTCTAAAAACTTTTTTTTCCTTAATGATGGAACTTCACATTAAGATGTGAATTTAACTTTCCTAAATTATACCAACCACATAATGCACATTTCTACCTTCACATTCTTGGCTGGGAAAAACTAGGTAATATAAATGAAATTACAATCTATTAAATCTTTAAAAATTAATGTGAACAAAATCCATGCAGAGAAAAATATCAAAATTTCAAATGAAATCCATCAGTGCTACTGATTTTCCTTTTGGTTCAGGCTCTAACCTAGCTCAGCACAGCACTGAGTTCTCCTTAATATCATTTACTTTGTAATAGAGCAAATTTTTACATTCTCTTTTTTATCATTTTTATGGATTCCAGAATTTCATACAACGTACTTTGATCACATTCAGACCCCTTCCCTGCATCTCCAGCCCCTTTCCAGTATCTAACCCCTCTCACCCTGGTTTCATGTCTTCCATTATTATCTATTATTTTCTTTAATTCTAATCTGTGCCACCCAAGTGCTCCTGGTGTGTATTCATGCCCTGGAGTCTGGTAAACATACCAGGCCAGGCATCACACCACTTTATAGTCATCATATACTATAGAACTTGAGATGCAAACATAAAACTGTAATATGCTAATTACTTGAGGACCTGAAAGGCAACATCATCTTGTGATTGAATATTACGTGAGCTGGTAATGGGGTCATCGAACATCTCTAAAACAAAAGTAATTTTTTAGTGAATGTGGAATTTGAATATTTTTATCTAAGTCTTCTAACTGTCCCCGTGGAACAGTAGCAGCAAACAGGTGCAATGCATAGAAGCGTCTGAGCTAAGGATGGAGCACAGCCTCTGGGTATTCTCCATCGATCAGGAAGAAAATTAATTGGATTAAAGCTTTTTAGCAAAGGGAGGTCAGCAAACGAGTTTCTTTCCTTTCTGTTTCCACACCAGCCTTATCCAGTTCAGAAAGGGCAGGATTAAGCTCTATGTATCAGATACAGGCCTTTTCATGAAAAATGCAGAGTGAGATGAGAGGTCCTTTAAGTTCCCTGGAGGATTTCGTGATGAAAGGCCACATGCACCAGGGAAAACTCATTATGGCTCATCCCTCTTCAATTATCTAAGAATTTCCCTCTGTGATAAAGGAATCATCAAAGAACTGGTACTTAACGGATTTAACATGTTTTTTTAAGTCATAAAAAATTAAGGGGTCCATAGAGTTAAATAAGATTGAAGGTGAGGCATTTGTCCACACTACTAACAAGGTTCTTTTCTTGCCTGTGGAGTCAGAGAAGTACATTTATCTGTCTCTAACCAGGTACCTTCAACATCTACTTTTGTAAGAACAGGCAGCACATCAATAATGGCTGCCTGGTTGGAAGTGTAAACAGATTCTATATTAGAACACTCAAGCACAGCTCAGTTAAACCTCAACACAGCAAACACACAGAAGCTGTGCAACTGCTAATTTGATTTAAAATTAACAGAGTAATATCTCCAAGCATGGACTTGGTGGTTTGGAATCTTTCTTCTGTTTTGAGGTTCCCTCAACCCTCTGCACTTCCAACCTTATCGACTCTCTTACCCACATTTCTTCCAAAAGATCAAGGAACATACGCAAATGGAGTTTACTATAGCTCGGTAGCCCTCTGGATCCAGACAGCATGTCTTTGGTCTTCAGTTACTATTTGAGATTTTTCAGTCTGTCCACCACTACCCCCCAGTGAGAGGGGGTTATGCTTCTGTTATCTGAAATGTATAAGAATCTACACAAATAAAAGCAAAAAGAGCAATATCTCCGAAATATCTCCAAACAGATATGAAATGTTTATATTTTGAGTGATAAATCTCAGTAAATTGGCAACAATTTTTACAAATATAAAAAACATAAATCTATAAAACACAGGTATCTGGAAAGTGCAAAATTATTGGGAAGCCAAATAACACAATTCTGCCTCATGAACCCTTTAAGCAGCATCTCCTCAGCTCCCACCTTCACTACAATGTCTAGTAGCAACCATGGTGCCCTCTACTTCTATGAGTTCCACGATTCCAGAGTCTACATAGAGGGGGAATCATGTAGTATTTGTCTCCCTCTGCCTGGCTTATTTAATTTAGTATACTATCTTCTTGGTTCATACACATTGCTGCAAATGGAATAATGCTCTTCATTTATTTTTTTTAAATGGAATAGCATTCTATCATGGATATCTACCTATATACCCCATTTTCTTTATCCATTTACCTATCGATGGATAACAAGGACAGTTCTGTATTGGGAATCCATGCTGCAATTAACACAGGAATGCAGATGTTTATCTGACATACCAATTTGATATCTATTTCGCTGTTTCAGTCTTCCAGGTCTCTATGAATCCCCAATTCCTGTATCTGCCAAGATCCAAACCGAAACCTGTGGGGTCCCTACAATGATGGGAGTTCTCTCAGACACTGCTGCCCACAATTCTAGCTCTTCTCACAGGTCTATGTATGTTTGGTCCACACACTATTTATTACACTAAAAAAACAATAATTTGCCAATCTTGAGTTATGAACTTAAGTAAATAGCCAACAGTCCACCTTGAGAAATCATATAGTGTGACAATATTCGAACTGATTTCTATATTGGCAACATTGCCTGGGCCTGGGTATAAAGTGCTAGCTTTAGAAGTATACATTATTTACATTGCCACAGTCATTTGTAACATATTTTGCTCATTGATATTTGTGTTAGATACCCTCAGATATTGGATTTATAACACAGCTGGTGAATCATTAGATTACTACACAAGGGATTAGGATCTAATAGTCTTATTATTTAAAACCAATTACAGAGAGTAATAGTTACAATCATAGTATTTACTGGGTGCTTACTATACACTAACCACAGTTTAAAGATTTTACACACAGTTCTTTCAGGTACACATTACTATGGTCCTTCCTGCAGAGGTAAAGAAGCTGCAGCACAAGCATGTGAGGGATTTTCCTGAATATACAGAATAATATACAGAAATAATACCCAAGCTTCTCTGAAACAATTAAGGGCTATATAAATGTAACATTAGTACCATTATTGTTTATGCTGTTGTGCATTCATTCCAACAGTTCGTCCATCAGGAAGTTACAACTCTTTTTTATTTATTGTTTGTTATGTGTATGAATGTACTGTCTGCATGTAGGTTGGTGCACCCGTGTTGTGTAATACAGTGGAGGTCAGAAGAGGGTGTCAGATTCCCCTGGAACTGGAGTTAAAGACCGTTCTTAGCCACCATGTGGGTGCTGGGAATTGAACCCGGGTCCTCTGCAAGAGCAGTCAGTGCTCTTAACCATTGAACCATCTCTCCAGCCCCATGAAGTTACAACTCTTACTACAAAAAAGTACAGATTAGCAGAAAAGGCTCATCATTAAATGTTCTTCCTACACACATGAAGTTTCTGTGCAAATACAAAAATGTAAGAAACTTACAAGGAGTAAATTTCATAGGAGTTCAAATCATAGTAGATTTACTGTAAAAGATATTGACTTAACTTTATAAGTTATGTTAAGTAATTAAAATTATAATTTACCTATTGTTTTATCTTCATAAAGTGATGATCATTTTATAGAATATGGCAGTATTTATTTCCAAGCTATTCTGATTGGTACCAGTATTTGAGGCTAACTTAACCAGCCCTTAAACCTAAATGACTTCCTCCCATCTTTTTTCCTACAATAGTTGAAATCCATTTCCCAACAACAGGGGGGAAAAAACAGTTTTAAAAGGTTTTCTTCAAATAAAACCTCTTCCTTCTCTATTTGCATTCCTTTGAGACTTCACTTGATATCTCCAAAGGCAGAGAGTAAAAAGCACAGTCTAGATGATAGTAATGGATGTAATATTTCAGTGCTTCCATAGTGTTAATGACTGACAGTATTTCACTTTACAGTTTGCGAATTTCATTCACATTTTCTCTTTTAATCTTCACAATGGTCCTGTAAGATATTAATGCATGGATGATTGGTAACCTCTCCACATTATAAATGTGACTTATCTTGACACAGAATATTATGGCATATAAAATAAAGGGCATCAGCTGTGAATTTCTGAATTATTTAGATTGTTATTATGATTTTATTACTTGGGTCTAGATGGGCCTTTATGCATCCTCTGAACCAACTACTTTATTTTCCAGAAAGGAAACCAATTTCCAGAGAGTTTGTGGCAGAACAGGGCAAGAAACACTGTGTCCTGATTTCCATTTTAGATATCTTTCTACTATCGCATACCTTATTTTCTGAGAATAAAATGGTAAGAGAATATAGTTTCCCTCAGTTTGCAAAAGTAGGTCCTTATCCATAAAGGAGACATTTCAAACAACCATGAACTCTAACAAGTAGAACATCATCAATATTCGTGAAAACAGAACTTTTCTTCTTTGAAGAAAAGGAAGATAAAAGAAGTCATAAGTCTTGCTTCACAGACTCTGTTTTTCTCCTTTGTGTGGAAATGTTATTTAGATTTTATTATTTTTTAATTATCATTGTGCATATTCATTTGACCTGGTACTATATTACATAAAGACACTTTCATATAAGTGTATATTGTATGGTGAGCAATTTTCAATAGCAGAATCTCACTTCTGAAAATGAAAGTCATGCCAAATATCCATTTTTGTATATTTTAATAGTCACGGCTTATTTGCATTGCTCATGTAACTCTTCAGTGTCTCCTGGGCAGAAGTGCAATTCTGTTGCCCGAAGTTTTGTGTACAGTATTGCTGATCATTACTTACTGAGGTTCATGCTGTTTAGAGGTATTCAGTGTAAAGAAATCCATTCCTATCAGCTACTCTTCTAGCCTCTTAACTCTTGTAGCTATAGATGGTTTGTGCTCCTAAGGGAAGCCACTCCACCTGTGCTTGGCTCTTGCTCTCTGCCACAATGCCTTTCTTCTGGCTAGCTACCAAAAACACATGAGCATGCTTCAGCTTTTTCCATTTTGACCATTAAAAATTCCTTTGATGCTAAATACCTCCCCAGCTCTCGCTACATTTTACCACTCTGCCTGACAGAAAAACTCTAGGGAGAGTACACTGACGCTTTCTAAATTTCATATTCTCCCTTCTCTATTGACCTATAAACAATGAACATGCTATGTCAAGACCCCTAAGAACCTCCACATTGCTAAACCCAGGAATCAATTCAAATGCTTCATATTATTTCTTTTCTTTTATTTCTTGTGCTGGATAGCTTTCGTATCAAATTGACACACCTGGGTTGAGGGAGCCTCAGTTGGGGAATTTCCTCCATTAGACTGGCCTGTGGCCATGTCTGCAGGATATTTTCTTTATTGTTGAGTGATTTGGGATGGCCAGCCCACTGTGAGCATCACCACCCCTGGGCAGGAGGTACTGTATTGTATAAGAAAGCAGGCTGAGCATGGGGCAGGGAGCAAGCTTGTGATTCAGCTCCTGCCTCCAGGTTCCTGCCTTGAGTTCCTTCTTTGTGCTCCCTAAGTGATGAACTGTGACCCAGGAGATGCGAGCAAATTAAACCCTTTCCTCCCCAAGTTGGTATTGATCGGAGTGTTTTGTTACAGGAATGCGAACTAAAACAATTCTCAAGAATATCTGACTCAACATCTCCACCACCTTAAAACACACCCTGGTGGGGCTGTGGGGGTTTGGGCACAACAGCCTGCAAATTGGTTTTACATGAGGGATGCTTGTACACATAAATTATCACTTATTGCTAAAAAATGAAAAAAAAAAAAACAGAGAAAGACACAGGACAGTTATGGCAGAATGCATGATCTGGGATGGGGGGAAGGGAAAAGGGAAAAATATTGTCGAACTGAATTGGAAAATGATGTATGAAATACACCAAAGCATAATAAAAAATATATATATATATATATATATATATATATATACACACCCTTCTTATGGCAGCCATGATTGCATTCTTTTTGTTTTTGTTGCCTTACAGATTTACTGATTTTACTTTATTTTTTACAGTACATGGTTTTTATTGAATTGTCGTGCATTTCAGACAATACATCTTAATCATATTTAGACCCCTCTCTCATGTCTGTACCTGCCCCGCAGGCCCTCCCACTCCATTTTATGCATTCTCTTATAGATATTAAGGCCTATCAAGTCAGGTTTGTGTCCCTTGTTGTTACTCCATCCACTGGAGTATGGTCAGCCATCTGGTGTCACTCTCTCCAAGATCAACTTCCCTTCACTTAACAGTGATCAGCTGTCATAGTTTCTCAGCTAAGGTTGGGGCTTCTTACCATTTCCCCATTTCTATACTGGATTTTTGTCTGCTTTGAGTTTGCATGGGTTTGTGCATGTTGTCACCGTTGCTATACTTTCATATGAGCAACTTCCCAGCTGTCTGGGAAACTGTTTCTTGTGGTCCTCCGCCATCACTGGTTCTTACAGTCTTTCACCCTGGGTGGCAGAGGTTTGATATAGGAGTCTTATCCAGCAACTCTGCAGTCTCTTATTCTCTCCATTTTAGCCATGTCTGTAGTCTTGGTTTTACCCCCTCTTCTCCGTTTATTTTTCTTTATCTCTTGGTTGGATATTCATAAATACATATATTTTAGTATGGTCCATCTGCATCATCCAACTGCAAAGTTCATATCTCTAACTACCCTCTCTTCCTTAATGAGCCTATTCATTCCACGTCCTCCTGTATCAGTAATAAGATTCTCAAATATGCTAGCCCAGACTTCTGAATTTCTATATGACATAGAGATCATTATATCTAACTTTTGTTTTCAAATTATATATCTTTTATTTAAAATATTTTATTATTTTTTAATTTCTATTGCGTTTTTGTACATTTCATACAACATTCCTTAATCAAATTTAGACCCCTTCCCCCATCCATGTCACCCAATGTCCCACCAAGTGGGTGGAAAAAAGAATAGAGATAAATGGATCTTGGGGGTTCTAGGGAAGCCAGGGGGATATGTGTTTCCCCCCAAACTCCCTGAAAATGCACATACAGTATCTGAACATGTGTACGTGTGTGTGTGTGTGTGCGTGTGTGTGTGTGCGTGTGTGTGTGTGTGTGTGTGTGTATAAATTGGGGGAGGATATGTGACTGCAATGCCTACAGAAACCAGAAGAGGGTGACATCTTCTTAAGGTAGGGTTAGAGAGTTTTGAGCTGACCTACATGGGTGGTGAGTGCTGAACAGAGATCCTCTGAAAGATCAGCCAGTGCTCTTAACCACCCACTGAGCCAACTCTCCAGCTTCTACCAAAACTTTCCTAGCACTCAACATTCCTTCTGCTTAATCACTATGTAAAATAAGTGGATGAAATCTAACTCCTTATTCTCAGACATCAAAAGAAAACTGTACATCTCTTTTATACCTTCCATCTATCTCTAAAACCAATCTCTCAAACCATTTAACCACACAGTCACTGATTGGTTCCTGATTGTCCTTTTGCTCACCATTTACCCTGACAATATGTATTATCTCATAATAATCAGATTCTCTGGAGCAACTGAACCAATGGAAATAAATAAGTGATAGATTGATGATGAAGACGATGATGATGACAATAGTGGTGATGAGGATTATGATAGAGATAGATAGAGACATACATACATACATACATACATACATACATACATTCATACATACATACAACAGACAGAAAATAGCTAAAAGGGTTATAAAGATTGGCTTGCATGAAAATATAGGCTAAAAAATTCTATGGTCTATTGTATGAACACTAGAAATCTACATACACTATCTCACCAGTGGAACAGTTATTTCAAAGGCCTGAGAACTAGGGTGCCAAGGTGGTGGAGTCAAGTCTAAAAATTTGAGAACCAGAATCTATGAAGAAATATGAAGATAGATATTCTTCATACACAGACACCCAGGAAAATGGGTAAATCTTTTCCTCCAAGTTTTGGTTCTATCCAGACCCTCAGTGAATTGAATGGTACCTAATCACATTTGAGTAAGCAATCCACTTGACTTGTAATTCAACTGCTAACCTCCTCTCCTCCATAATCCCCACACACACAGACCTGCCCATAAATGATGCTCAGCCAGCATCCTTTGAACCAGTCAAGATGACATTTTAGTTTAACCATCACACCTTTCCTGCTTATTTTTTTTCCCTTAAGCACCCATCATCACCTGACATCTAGATTCTAGAAAATAAACTCTGCAAGTGCAGAATCTTCATCTCTACATAGCAAGTTCCAGTCCAACCAAGGTGTTCTAGTTTGTCTTCCATTGCTGTGACAAAACACTCCGACCAACACCAACTTGGGGAGGAAAGGGTTTATTCAGCTTACATCTCCTGGGTCACAGTTCATCAGTTAGGGAGCCCAAGGTAGGAACTCAGGGAGGGAACCTGGAGGCAGGAGCTGAAGCACAGGCCATGGAGGAATGCTGTTCACTGGCTTGCTCCCCTGCCTCATGCCCAGCCTGCCTTCTTATACGGTACACAACAACCTGCCCAGGGTGGCACTACTCATTGTGGCCTGGGCCCTCCCACACTGCTTGACCATCAAGACAATACTCCACAGATGTGGCCACAGGCCAATCCAATGGAGCCAATTCCCCAACTAAGGCTCCCTCAACCCAGGTGTGTCAAGTTGACACTAAAGCTATCCAGCACAACTGATCCCTTGTCAACTTGACACACAAAACACATCACTATTAAACCACCACCTTTCCAGTTCTTATCCCCAAAGTATAATGTTAATATTAATCACAACCTAAGACAGTACAACCTTAAAAGCCCCACAGTCCTTAAAATGTCCAAATACTTAAAAGTTCACAGTCTGTTAAAAGTCTCTTAACTGTGGGCTGCTGTAAAATCCAAAACAAGTACTGTCTTATTTCAAAGGGAAGAATCAGGCACACTCAAACAAAACCTAAGTCCAGCAAGTAGCTCAAGGCTGGACACCTGGGACTCACTCACAATCTTCTGGGCTCCAAAGGGTTTTGGCAGCTCCCCTTCTCTGACTCTGCCATCCATGGCACACACAGCTCATCTCACAGGCCCAGTCCGACTTCATTCCACACATGCTCTTGGTGGTCATCCCATGGTCCTGGCATCTCCAAAAAGCTGGAGCCACCACTGAAACTGAGGTTGCTTCAGACCTCTCCTGTTGCAAAACCTCAGCTTCTCTTCCTGACCCCTGGAATCCTGGGGTCTTCAATGCAACCAAGGCCGCACTCTGACCAGTGGCTTTTCCTGGCCTCTCATAGTGCCAGGCCTCAGCTGCTCTCTGTGACCCCTTCATGCTTTCAACACCGGAACCATAGAGGAGACTCTTACACGTTACCAAGTCCTGCTTCTGGCTTGACATGGAGGCTCGGGCCCCTTCTGGAACATAGCTTCTGTGTGCTGACCCTGAAGAAATTTTTCCCAGATTTCACCACAGTGATGCTGGTCTCTTGTTACTTACAGCTAATTTTTTAGCCCCAGCTAACCAGCATCGATTGTCCCAGTACAACAAAGATTTCCCTTTAGGTTCTGGTCTCTTGTTACTTACAGCTGATTCTTCAGCCCCAGCTGACCAGAACCCACAGATTACACAGTCCTGATGATCTCTGCTCCCCTTTGAAACTAGAAACTTCACAAGCCAGGCCTCCATCTTCTACAACTCCTTCAGCAAAACTGCTCCAAGCTCCACAGCAATGATCTTTAGGCATTCAGTGATCTTCCCAGCCCAAAGTTCCAAACGTCTCCACAATCCTTCCCCAAAACACCAAGGTCAGGTCTGTCATAGCAATACCCCACTCTTCTGGCACCAATTTCTGTTCTAGTTTGTCTTCCATTGCTGTGACAAAACACTCCGACCAACACCAACTTGGTGAGGAAAGGGTTTATTCAGCTTACATCTCCTGGGTCACAGTTCATCAGTTAGGGAGCCCAAGGTAGGAACTCAGGGAGGGAATCTGGAGGCAGGGGCTGAAGCACAGGCCATGGAGGAATGCTGTTCACTGGCTTGCTCCCCTGCCTCATGCCCAGCCTGCCTTCTTATATGGTACACAACAACCTGCCCAGGGTGGCACAACTCATTGTGGGCTGGGCCCTCCCACACTGCTCGACCATCAAGACAATACTCCACAGATGTGGCCACAGGCCAATCCAATGGAGACAATTCCCCATCTGAGGCTCCCTCAACCCAGGTGTGTCAAGTTGACACTAAAGCTATCCAGCACACAAAGCTACAGGGAGATCCTAACTAAAGAAAAATAATAATAAAAAGCGATGGAAGGAAGGAAGGAAGGAAGGAAAGAGAGAGAGAGAGAGAGAGAGAGAGAGAGAGAGAAAGAAAGAAAGAGAAAGGAGGGAGGGAGGAGAAGGGGAGGGAAAGAAGGGATGAGGGCCCCAGATACAGCTCAACTGGTAGAGTGTGCATGCACAAAGCCTTGGGTTCAACCCCACATAAAAAAGCTGTAGTGATGCGTGCCTGGAATCTGGGCACTTGGGAGGTACAAGAAGGAGGGTTAGAAGTTCAGTCATCCTCAGCTGCCTAAGGAGTTTCTGGCTAACTTGGGCTAGGATGAGATCCTGCTTCAAAACAAAGAAACAACAAAATAGAACTTATTTTATGGTTCTTTTTTATTTTTTTAAGTTTTCTTCACTCTGAGATTCCATTAATCACCTGTCCTCATGACCTCCTTATCTACAGTCAAGCTCCTAGAGAGATTAGTCCCTGCCTCATATAACCAGCTGTTTCTCCTTTAATTTTAAAAATTGCATTTATCTATTCATCATGTGGCAGGGAGGGAGAGAAGGAGGAAGATGCATGCACACTAGCATGTACAACATGTATGTGAAGTTCAGAAGAAAATCTGGAGGACTCGGTTTTTTCCTACCACCATGTGGGACCCAGCACATGGTGTGCATGTGAAGAACAGAGAAAAACTTTCTGGAGTTGGTTCTGTTCTTCCACCATGTGGGTCCCAGGGATGAAATTCAGATCATCAGGGCCAAAACACTGGACTATCCATTGAAATCTGAGCCACTGCAACACATACTCTGAGCTTTTTTCTTAAATTATAAATATTATTAAAATATAAACTAAATGTTAAAAGTATTATCAGAAATACTTGCATGGCAAATAGTTTTTCTTTATAAGGGCAGTATGAACAGTGATTACACTTTTTCTAGCTGGTTTGAAGAGCGCTTGTCCACTGAATAAAATTATTTTATTTTCAAGGAAATAGTCTTTTATCTGCATTTTTAAGTATTTTGTAACAGTAATGTTCCTATATGCTTTAAGTAGCCTTTAAAAGTTTTTAAACTAATAAATAATAAAGTCAAATTAGGAGAATCATAAATACAGTTAATACTTGTGAAGACTGAAAGTTCACTTTTTTTTATTTGCATTATTGTTATATAAGATAATCTGTCATTAAACAAAAGAGCATGCAGTCATCCTGAAGATTTCCTTTCTGAGCAGCTGTGAAGTATTTAAACCATCAGTTCACTCATTCAAATAAGCATCAAACATTTCATTCGTTGAATGAATAAAAGATTAATTTTTACATCTTTTCAATAAATTAGTGTTACTGTGAAAAAATCATCTTTTAATGAAAGCTTCAAACGTTGGCCTCAGACTGTCATTCAACAGAGTCTGCAAGAAAATCATTTGGCAGGAAGGAGAATTCTGTGGAGGAGTGGAGAGTGCCAGTCAATTTGTCAGGTGCTTTCTCCTTAATGACTTTAGAGATAAGGGTCAGGCTTTGTGCTGGGAACAGATTCTAAACACACACTTTCCTATTAAATGGTTTTACAAAGAGCCAAATTCCAAACCATTTGGAGCTTTGAAGATAAGGATACACACACTGCCAAGTTCCTATCAACTGAGCTGCCATTGTTATTAATTATTGTAATAATGGCTCACGCATAAGAGGCATTACCCAACATGCATTATCAGCTACAAATGAAGAAACCAAAACAAGAGCACACCAGTCCTTTTCCATCAAGTGACTTCTGTTACAAATAACTACAAATAACTCTTATTTTTGTTTTTAATTTAGTCAAATTGAAATTGGTTTCAAGTTTTTCCTGTATCTAGAAATGACTATTCAAGATTGATAACATTCATTCAATCACCCTTTTGTATATACATGAGGAACCCAATGGAAATGCTGACATATGCACCTCAGGGCCCCACTCTCAAAATATTCAAGAGCCAAGGGATATCTACAGAATGATTTTGTGAGTTGGAGGAAGAAGGGTTCTTACAAGCCTGGGAAAATCAAAAAACCAAACAATTCTTTTTATTTTATTTACTTATTTTTTCTGCTTTTGGTCAGAGTGTTTTTTTCTCTTTATTTTTTTTCATTTTTTAACAACAAGTAATAATTTATGACTACAATCATCCTTCATGTAAAACCAATTTATAAGCAGTTGTGCCCAAACCCACACAGCCCAAGGCTCCCACCATCCAGCTGGGGGGAAGAGGGGGCTTGTATGTTCAATCAAGTTGATCAAATAAGTGTCCAGACTATATTGCTGTAGTTTCACCATTCACCCCAATCGCAGCCCTTACATTCTACCACGCCCCCTCTTCCGCAGATTGTTCCCTAGGCTTAGAAAAGGGGTACAGGTGGACAAGAAGAGAAATAGTCTACATTCTCTGGAGCTGTTGTTTTGCACTCTGGTCAATTCTGGCTGTTTCCTTTCATGGGCTGACAGTTTGTCCAGGAATAACCTTTCAATCCTACTAATGAAGCACAAGCAATTAGATATGTAGGTATTTAAACAGTACTAATTGTTATGGTAGGTTACTTTGGTATAGACACAGATGTTTGGATGGTATGCTAATCCATGAATTATGTTTTTTCTGTAAAATATGACAAGGTCTTTCTGTGGCTTATAACATCTCCTAACCACTAGAGGATGTAAGCTTGTGGCATCTGTGGGTTATTTCTCCAAGGAGAGAGCTAATAGCCAATTAGATTTGGGATATACAGACATATGGCTGCCACTGGTGCACAGTATTTCCAGGCAGGTGAGGTGTAGCTGGTGCTGATGGAGGAGTCTTGCTTGACTCAAGGAGACCTGTATTTGCTTTATTGGTTTAGTGGCCTTTGGTAAAACTCTCTGGGATTCCAGAGACCAACTGTACACTTGCAAGTGCGGTCTCAATGCATCTTTCCCATGCTTACATCAGGTCTTCGACAGCAGGGCCTTATTGCCTCTCTTCTTGCAGGTATCCCAGTTTACAGGCAAGAAGCCTTTACCTTTTGGGGGGGGGGTCTTGGATCCCCTGGCCAACATCTCCTTGATAGAATAATCCATTGCTGATATCAGAACTCTCCTGTATTAATATATTTTACTTAAGTACATAGCTTAAGGAGATTTAGTATTATATTTAGTTCTGAATAGAGAATAATCCTGTTCACAGTTCCTATGTCTATTAGTTAATTAAAGAAGGCAGTTTTACCGGTTTTATAAGAGATTACCTCTATAACAGTTGGCTCCAATTTACAGTTAGAGAATGACTTCATCATCACATTTCTCCTTGTTCTATGGGGAGGAGGTAAGAAAGTCTCTTGTATTAAAACTTTGTGGCACCTAGAAGGTAAGTTTCATTAGGACTCATTATAAATAGTTGTTACAAGTAGGATCCACAGAGGGATTTGATGTCTGTGGCAGTCTGAGGCTTTTCTTCATTTCAATGTTCATATGGGCCAACCTTTCTGCTGGCACTTCCTGGTACATCCTTCACAATACAAAGCTGTATCTTTTCTTTCTCAGCCATTAAGTTGGTGACATTTTGACCTGTTGGAACATGCAAATCTTTTCCCATAGTTAGTTTTAAGATTCGAATTGTAAAGTTTTTGACAAAAAGGTTTCATATATGTCTGTATCCCCCCTTTTTATTTTAGGTTCTTGTTTTTTGACCCATGAGTCTCAAAAAGGCAGTTGTATTATACATACCTATAGGCTGGAATCAAGGCACAGACTTCTTCAAATTCACCCAAGCTGTTTTGGGTGACTGCATGTGGTTAACTTGGGAAGCAAACCTAATTTCTTAAGTTAAATCATCCTACAGGTAAAAGAGAATGCTACAAGGTGATACTGTACAGCAGAAAAATTATAGAGAACATTTGTATGTGCCAATCCCAAAGTTATTGTTATACAGATTTTAAGTAAAACAAATGTGGACAACAACAATTTATATTTCCAATTAACTCAGATGCATTACCATTTTTATCAGAGCCTTTAAACCAATGTTGTTTAATATATACATTTATTTACTTTTACTAAGTCCTAAAACACCATGTAACTTGTAGACAGTGTCTGGGCAAAATTGGATACTTGTTGAATTCATGTCAATTAAATATACATTAATTGAATATACACCTGTGTCCCTCTCCCACCCCTCCCAGCCCTCCCGATTCACCATTTCAGTCAGTTTTCTGATGCAGTCTTTCTGTTGTTCTTTTAATATTCATCCCTCTCCACAATAAATATTTATAACTGGATTATTGGCGCTAGCATCCACATATGAGGGAAACCATTCACCATTTGTTTTTCTGGGACTGTGTTACTTCACTTAATGTAATGTTTTCTAGCTCCATCCATTTAGCTGCAAAGTTCATGATGTTGTCTTTCTTTCCTGCTGCATAGAACTCCATTGTGTACATGTACCACATTTTCTCTATCCACTCGTTAGTTGAGGGGCAAAGAATTCTTTTTAAAATCTTCCCCCCTTTCTTAATGTGCAGGCACATGCCTCCATATTATAATTAGATGTTTTAGGGCTCCTTGTATTCCTTATCTGCTTAGAGCAAAAAGAATTCTGGTTGCATGGTTAGAACTTTAAGGTAGGTGGGTGAAACTTCAAGAAGAAAATGCACTTAATGGAGGATAATAACTGCAGCATGGAGGCCAATGGAGAAAAATATAGTTTGCACAGAGGACAGACAGACTGTTTCAAATGAGACGTTCAGAAGGACAGTATTAGAAGATGTAAAGTTTAAAAAGGTGGATGTGCACAGAGAGAAAGATACAAGACATGTATAGCAGAATGCATGAACTGGGGTGGGGTGGGAGGCATGAAAACTGGACTGAGAAATGATGTATGAAGGACACAAAACATCAATAAAAATATTTTGTAAAAAAAAAGGTGGATGTGACTCCTGGTAGGATGTGACAAGACTCCACAGGATAGACCCACCTCAAGAGTATTTGAGACTCAATTGGCCTTTAAAAGAAGAAAAATAATAAATAGGACGTTAAGTAGGGAGTTATAGTGGGCTACAGAGAAGATGAGGAAGGGATTTGGATCTGATCAGAGTATAATGTATGAAATTCCTGAAGAATTAATAAAAATATTTTTTAAAGTCCAGAACTATGACATTGGTAGTGAGTCAAAACATAATGACTTCTGGGATTCTGTTCTGTAAGGAGCTTTGTCCCCATTCCTATCCTCAACTCTTGGAAGGAAATCACTGTTTGGCCTGCAGGTACAAGGAGGGAGAACCATGCTCCATATTTTTTGAGAGAAATGTATCTACATATGCTTTTAGAATTAAATGTAGGGGGCTGGAGAGATGGCCTAGCGGTTAAGAGCGCCGACCACTCTTACAGAGGACCCGGGTTCGATCCCCAGCACGCACATGGCGGCCGAGAGCCGTCTGAAACTCCAATTCCAGGAGAACTTCAGTTCCAGGGGAATCCGACACCCTCTTCTGACCTCCGCGGCATTGCACGACACGGGTGCACAAACTTGCATGCAGACAGTACATTCATACACATAAAGAAATTAAAAAAAAAAAAAAGAATTAAATGTAGGATATTTTTCTATCACCACTTATTTGCTGATACAACCTAGATTTATATATGTATAAACTCATAAGTATTTATTTTGTACTTTACATTGTAGTCCAATATCAGGGTTTTTACAACATATTTTTATTGAACTTTTGTGCACTTCATACAAAACATCTTTATTTATTTTTGTGTATGAATGTACTGTCTGCATGTAGGTCTGTGCACCCATGTTGTGCAATGCCGCAGAGGTCAGAAGAGGGTGTCGGATTCCCCTGGAACTAGAGCTCTCCTGGAATTGGAGTTACAGACGGTTCTCAGCTGCCATGTGGGTGCTGGGGATCGAACCCGGGTCCTCTGCAAGAGCAGTCGGCGCTCTCAACCACTAGGCCATCTCTCCAGCCCCATATACAAAACATCTTAATCATCTTTTATATCCCCTCCCTCATCTGCCACCCCCCATAGCCCTCCCACCAGATTCCATTCATTCTGCCATATAAGTTAAGGCCTATCAACTCAAGTTTGTGTACCCAGATGTCCCTCAGTGCAAGTTCAGCCACCAGAGTCTAGTCAGCCTATCTAGAGTCTCTCCCTCAAAGATCAACTCTCTCTCACCCAGCATTGATCAGCTGTCAATAGTTATTTAGCTAAGGTTGCTTGCTGCCCATTTCACCAGTTCCATACTGGGTTTTGGTCTGAGTTTGCATGGGTCTTGTGTATGTTGACACCATTGTTGTAAGTTCATATGAACCAGTTCCCAGAGGTATGGAAGAGTCTTTTTCCGTATAATCATGCATCAACCTAGGCTCTTACAATCTTTCTGCCCCCTCTTGCACAATGGTCTCTGAGACATTGCTGGGTGTGAGTTAATACAGGAGTCCTATCTAGCTAGGGACACGCTCTCTGCAATCTCTCATCATACACTTTGGTCAGTTGTGGCCTTCTGTGCACATTGTACTCACTTGCGTGAGGAAGCTTCTCTGGTGAGAGTTGAGAGGTGCTTCAGTATTGTCTCTACCGCCTGTTCGGTGTTCCGAACCTACTGTAGGTGTAGAGGTTCCATTGTAGCCGTGTCACTTGGAGTTACTAGGTTTTTTGGTTGCTCAAATTCTCCTGTGCCAGCCAGCGGACCCTCGTTCACTTGACTCCTTTGGCCTTCCCTTGTCATGCTTCCATCAAATTTTTTCTTCAGCTCTTCCTTAATTTTGGAAATACAATAAGGACTAAGCTCATGCTGTCTCCCTGCCCAACTCTAGAGACAGCCAGTTCTCCAAGTAGACAGCATTATTTTCATCTGAGAAGAATATTGAAAACCAAAGTCTGACTGTGAGTGTGCTGATTGTTAATGGATCTTCTGGGTGCCATTGATTCTAGGTCTTCTCAATAAGTGGACCATAGAGATATATGCATATGCACTCACATATCTTATACACGTATTTATTAGCCATTCATGTCTACATTAAAAGGTACATATTGATGTACCAACTGCAATCGAATACAAAAGGACTCATTTTAAACTTCCTCTTTTGTTTATCTATAACTTCCTATTCCAGTAATAATCAATTGGCTCCCAGTTTCCACACATACAGTTATTTATTTGTTGAACACTAATATATATGTATAGTGTTTCAGAAATGTTACCCTAATGCTCCATGAGAAGTGATATTATCAAATAAAACAGCAGTATTACTGCAAACTTCCTTTTATCTTTTAAAGTCTACACTCACTTCAAAAGTTACTCAGATCAGCATTTTCTTTAGTACATTAAATTTATATTTAAAGCAGTTTTCCATATACAGAAAATTTTCAGAGAAACTATAGAGAACTCCTGAATAGCTTTTCCCCCTGTGCACAGTTTCCATGTTGTTTACTGATGTTGGCATCATACTTTAGTGTGCTACAATGATGGAGAAATATTTAAACACCATTATTGACTAGACATATGGTTTATATTATGTTTCACTCTGTACAATAGAGATTTATAAATACTGACTAATATATAATGCCTTGAATCTTCCCATGCAGGATCATAGAAAATAGTTTCGCCAGCTTTGAAAAAAGAACTCCATTGTACTCCACATATTCAATTCTGCTACCCCAGAGACCCTGTTGAACACTGAGCTATTTTGTATCTCAGTAGTTTTGTCTTTTCTAGAATATATTTGTAAAATATTGAAATTCTTGAGCATATATCCCTTTCAAATGAATTTCTTCTTCTTAGAAATGCACGTTTAAAATTCACCTGTGTCTTTTTGTGACTTGGTAATCTCTCTCTCTCTCTCTCTCTCTCTCTCTCTCTCTCTCTCTCTCTCTCTCTCTCTCTCTCTCTCTCTCTCTGACACAGAATCTCACTAAGTTACCCAGGCTGGCCTTAAACTTGTGAGACTCATGCTGTAGCATCTGAGTGAGAATCTTAAAGGCATATGCTTCCATTCCTATTCTGCAGACCATTCCTTTTTTCACTAGAGATTATTCCATCATATAGATGAAGGACATTTGACCCATTCCACAATGGCAGAACATCTATCTTAGTTCATTCCAATTTAGGATTATTATGAACAAAGTTTCCCTCTGTACATACGTAATTAAGTTACTTGAATAAATATTTGGTTTATGTTTATATTTGTCAAAAAAAGTGAGTTTTAATTTTTTTTAATTTTATTTATTTTTTTATGTGTATGAATATACTGTCTGCATGTAGGTTTGTGCACCCATGTCATGCAATGCCGCAGAGGTCAGAAGAGGGCGTCGAATTCCCCTGGAACTGGAGTTAAAGACGGTTCTCAGCTGCCATGTCGGTGCTGGGGATCGAATCTGGGTCCTCTGCAAGAGCAGTCAGTGCTCTTAACTACTAGGCCATCTCTCCAGCCCAGTGAGTTTTTTGTTTGTTTGTTTGTTTGTTTGTTTTGGGTCTTTTCGAGTCAGGGTCTCCCTGTAGCCCCAGCTGTCCTGGAACTCACTCTGTAGACCAGGCTGGCCTTGAACTCACAAAGATTGGCCTGCCTCTGCCTCCCAAGTGCTAGTATTAAAGGTGTGCACCACCACGCCCGGCAAGCCCTGTGAGTTTTTAACATGATAAGATTTTAGCTTTGTCAAAAGCTACCAATGATCAGTGAGATAGCTCAGTGGGTAAAAGCATTTGCCACACAATCCTAGTAACCTGAGTTTAAATCACAGAAACCCATGTAAAGATAGATAGAGAAAACTGACTCAACAAAGTTGTCCTCTGACCTCCACATATGTGCTGTGCCATGTGCCACCACACAAACATCTTACACACATAATAATATTTTTAACTACAAAACTATGTCCCAAATTATGCAATCTCAGAAGCAATAAATAAGATTATTTTTATTCTTCTGTGTCCTCACCAGTAAGTCATATAGTCACACATTTGGACTTTAGCAATATTAATAGATGTATGAATGTATAATAAATGTGTGTGTGTGTATGTTTGGCATTTTCTGGTATATATTGCCACCCATATATCTTCTTTAGTCAGTTGATAATTCAGACCTTTGCCCATTTTCCATTTTTTTTCACTTTTAAGACTTTTTGTAAGTTCCAGATAGACAATCTAGATGGTATACCTACTTATCAGCAAAGTGACTTATAAATATCTTTTATTTTTCTTATCAGTGTGCCTTAATATTTGTTTTTAAGAACTTTTAAGGTAGTCAATAATTAGATGTTTATTGTATTGGTTTAAGTATAAATTTTCACTTTTGTATATTCTTTAATGACTCAGTTTTAAGAATCTCTATAAAGAAAGTTAGTGTCCCAGTAACTCCCTTAACTTAGTTTGACTCAAAATTCAGGAGCTTGATGCACTGCTCCGTCTTTCAGATCTCAGCTTCCTCGGCCTCCTAACCAAGCCCCTTCTGCTCCTCCTGCTGTTCCTTTAGCAGTGTACCAAAAAAGAAAGCTGGCCCTTTCTGAGGGATATCTACAACTCCAAATTCTTTCAAAGGAAAACAAGTCAGTGAAGTGAAAAGTAAATAGATTCCACACCATTTTAAATGATTGCGCTAATTTTATGTGGCAGTAAACATCAATTTCTTCAGCAGTAGAGTTCAATTATGTTTCTAATTTGCAAATGTTGCCCTCCAGTAGATCTCAAATTATAGGCCTAAGCACTAAGGAAAGGCAAAACAATGACATTGCAATTAGAAATTCCTCTAAAATATTCAATTAACTATTTGGGAAAGTAGTAAACAGTTCACCTTTTTATTGATAAAAGGCATATGAGAAATTTTATTTAGATTGGATTCATAGCTAGTTCTCTGACTGGCCACTATCTACTTTCAATTCCGAGGTTACCATTATATTTTAATTTTCTCTGGGATGGTTGAGACTGGGCCATGTGTAAACACTGCTACAGAAAATAACTATTTCGTCCTCCCTAAAATATATTAAAGGAGTTGTTCTGTTTATTATGAAGAGATTTCTGTATGTGATAGATCCCTGGAAATAAGAAAAAAAAAACATTCTAGCATTTTCTAAGCAATTGTAAGATGATACTTAAAATGTAGCCTTGGCTAATCTTTTTTAATTTTTTCCTGACCATGTTTTGTAACCTTTCTAATCCCAAAGAAATGTGAGTGAACAGACCTCACAGTTACACTCACAGTTACACTCACAGTTACACTCACAGTTTAACTTAGACAATTTGGGACTGTCTCTCAGAACCTTACTTTCTACACCTGAAAAGGAGATGAGGAAAATGTGTGCTTTTTATAGCTATTGTGAGGGAGGCCTAATGGAAATAATAAAGATGAAATTCACACAGGACAATGTTAGCTTCCCCTCCTTTGTTGTACTACATTTTTTTCTTTGAAATATACTCAGCACAAGCTTTTATAGCTCATAGAGATGTCAGTCATGAACTAAGTGTTCTATTCCCATTCTTTGTTAAAAAATATACCCAACCCCATGCACAAAAAACAGCCAGCTGCCCTCCTGCCTGCACAGCCCAAGAGTCCACCCTTTAGGATGTAGCTGTATCCACACAAGCTCCTACCTGACACTGCCCTTCTGCAAAATGGTCCTTGGTGAAGGAACTAACACTTTCACATTTTAAATGTTTATTTGTATATTATTTTTGTATATTATTTGTATATTATTATCCTGAATGTAATGGTGTCTTTATACCCTAGCCTACTAACATCTACACAGATTTTTAGAAAATGCTTAGTAATGGATGAAGAACAGGAAAGGAAGAAGGAAGATTAGAAAGGAAGGAAGTTGTAATGGAAGGCTGCATACAGCTTGAAGTCAAACATGAAAAGCCTTTCTCCCTTTTACAAAAACTCACTTAAAGAGCAAAGGAAATTTTATCATTAGATCAGTGGAGATCTTAAGAAATCTTTGACACGTTAATGTAAAGGAAGTTCTGTTTAGAACACTCCTAGAAATAAATGCCTACCCATGGTCTACATATTACAATCACTCCCCATACTCACAATAAAGTCTTGGAAAATTTTTTGATTCTTCAAATTCTTCGGATTCTCTGAGCCTTCAAATTCTTTCACTTGTCTAAAGATCTTTAAGCCCAGCAAAGGGTCTCCTAGACATCATTTATGTATGTGGCTGCAAAGAAACACAGGCTTCCCTCCACCCAGACAAGTTTGTTCTGCCAGACCTTTAACGTACTCTTACTGGATAAGAAGTAAATTTAAGAGTTCTTTTTTTTTTTTATTGATGCTTTGTGTATTTCATACATCATTTTCCAATTCAGTTCAGGCATATATCCCCTTCCCTTCCCCCCACCCCACTCCTACCCATCCCAGATCATGCATTCTGCTGTAACTTTTCTGCATCTTTTTCTGTTTTTTTGTTTTGTTTTGTTTTGTTTTCATTTTTTTTAACAATAAGTGATAATTTGTGAGTACAAGCATCCTTCATGTAAAACCAATTGGTAAGCAGTTGTGCCCAAACCCACACAGCTCATGGGTCCCACCATCCAGCAGGGGGGGCTTGTATGTTCAATCAAGTTGATCAAATGAGTGTCCAGTCTATATTGTTGTAGTTTCACCATTCACCCCAATCACAGCCCTTACATTCTACCGCGCCCCCTCTTCCACAGATTGTTCCCTAGGCTTAGAAAAGGGGCACAGGTGGATGAGAAGCAAAACAGTCTACTTTCTCTGGAGTTGTTGTCTTGGTCTCTAGTCAATTAGTCAAATCTGGCTGTTTTCTTTCATGGGCTGACAGCTTGTCCAGGCATAACCTTTCGCAATTAGATATATAGGTATTTAAACAGTACTAATTGTTATGGTAGGTTACTTTGGTATAGACACAGATGTTTGGATGGTATGTTAATCCATGAATTACATTTTCTTCTGTTAAGTATGACAGGGTCTTCCTGTGGTTTACAGCATCTCCTAACCACCAGAGGATGTAAGCTTGTGGCATCAGCCGTGGGTTATTCCTCCAAGGAGAGAGCTAATAGCCAATTAGATTTGGGATATACAGACATATGGCTGCCACTGCTGCACAGTATTTCCAGGCAGGTGAGGTGCAGCTGGTGCTGACGGAGGAGTCTTGCTTGACTCAAGGAGACCTATATTTGCTTTATTGGTTTAGTGGCCTTTGGTAACACTCTCTGGCATTCCAGAGACCATCTGTATACTTGCAAGTGCGGTCTCCATACATCTTTCCCATGTTTACATCAGGTCTTCAACAGCAGGGCCTTATCGCCTCTCTTCCTGCAGATATCCTTAAAGTTGTAGATGGGTTTAGGGAGCATGTGGGAAACACCCATCAACCTTGAAAACTTTCCCCAGCCCAACAGCAAAGTTGAGCTGTTTTGGAGGGTGATAGAATAGCAGAGTCCCAAAACTAGCCCTTTGTTTCAGAAAGGGTTGCAGGATGAAGTGAGCCAAGGCTGGAGCTGCTCGGGTCCAGGCCTCAAGTGCTCTGGATTATTCAATACCATACCATGATGTTCTTGGACCTGAAACCAACCTACAAAAAGCAAAACAACAACAAATATCTCCCATATCGCCCAGACTCTTGTGTACTCCCTGTTCCCAGCTCTGACCCTCTCTCCTTTTCTAACTTCAGTTCCTTCCACCCTATAATCTGGTTCTCAATCTCTCTTTGAGTGCATGAAAGGGATCTGTTTTGAGACGCTCCACCTACAAAAGGAAGCCATTATGAAAGCTTTCCGGAGTGCAGCTTATTCATTCAGGAAGTATTTTTGGATATTCATTAATGCTAGTCAGTATGAGAAGTACAAAAGATTGAGACAAAATTCATGTCTTTGCAGAGCCTAATAACTCCCTTACAGTTCATAAAGCTTATTTTCCTGTGTTACTTCATCACTCTCTCAATGAAACCGGTTTCATTGTGTTATGTTTCCATGTGTTATGATGTATGTATGACAACCAAACAAGGTTTTTTCTCTTTCTTCCATCTTTTATCCAGTGTTTGTTTCGTTTAAAGTTAGTGCAATGTCATTTCAGTTAAATCCCATTAGTGTTTAGATATTAAAACTGTCATGTCAAAGTTACCGTATTATTTTAGAAGTTGGCAAATAGAAAGTGCATTTTCAGAATAAAATCACATCAAACCTGTATTCATTTTATCTTCTATTTTCCCTAACAAGGTATATATCTTCCAGCAGAGCTCTGTTATTTGTTTGATTTCTTTTTAATATTTCTGAGGGCTACCTGCATATTTCTCTCTCCCCTGCACATAGAGACAGACACCAAAGCCAATTGCTGATGCTCTCGCAGGCATCAGAGGCAATCCAATGTGACCACTGCCGCTGGAAGCCTTGTAGTCTAAGAAATGTCTCTGACTCCTGCATCCTCTCTAAAGAGAATCAATTATCTGAGAGTGATGCATGTTGTAAGATTCTAGAAACTGAAAATTTGTGGGCCACTTAATCATCCTGTGCACATGCTATGTTGGCTGGCTTCTTTCAGAATAATCTGACATTATTCTTAGGCATTGTACTAAACATTATGATGTGAGAGAAGAAAAACACCAGAGTGTGCCCCCACCATATTGACAGACTCCCACCAATCATATAATACAAGTAGAAAACACCTGCTTATCCTTCCCCCTACAGTCTTGTCTAACTTAAGCTTATATATTTTAGACTGTGATTCAATTATGGTGTCAGATATGTAAATACAAAAAGCACTGAAAACAAGCCTCTAATCTGTGAATTTGAGTCACATTTAAAACTTAAAAATTCAGTTCACTGGGATCTTTATTGAACTGGCTAGCACTGTCTAAAACAATTTTTTTTTGTCAAATTTTCAGTGAACTTGTCAAAACCAAATAGAGGGATTTTCAGTGAGCTTTATTCTGTGTATAAATATAGTTCTATTTATTCACCAAAGAAAACTGCTTCAGGAAGAAAAAAAGCTAAACTATTATTGTATCAAACCATTTTTTTTCAAGCTCTCTCAAGGTCTATAAAATATTTCACAGTGCATTTTGTTGTTAAAAGGATGATGGTGATTCTTTTTAACCGATGATGTGGAAGTAACAGACTTTGATCTGTCTGACCACAAGGAAACATAAAGCACAGCTCGAGCCTTGCTGGCAACCTCTAACTCGAATCAATATTGCAACTATAACCAAACATAATCAAATCATTTGGAGTGTTAAGACCCAGTGGACTGTCAAAGGCACAGTAGGGGTATATAAGGGTTCTTTTGAATCTCTCAGATTGACTGGGGAGCTGCCTCATCTTAATGCCTCTAATTCAGCCTGAAAGCACTCCGAAAGGAGAGGACTGGGATGTTAAGAAGCAGATGACCTTTGAATCCATTTACACCTCTAGGCAAAAACAGCAGTGAGGTTGCAAGGATGTAGACAGGCTATTCTTTAATGGGATCCTTTTGCTGGCTGCACCTGCTTGAAAGATTCTGAGCCACAGGGAGGTTTTTCATGGTGTTTTCCTTCTATCTTCCAGGCAATCTCTGCCTCCAAACAGACAATATTTTTATTTTGCTTTGTTTCATTCCATGTCTCAAGAATAACACCATGCTCTCATCTTTCTGTTTTATTGTCTCCCATAATTAGACCCAGTATCTGGGACCCATGGGAAGTACTGCAGCAGTTAGCCATCAAGTCACTGTGATTAAATCAATAAATAAGGCAGTAAACATAGTTTATGGTTTATTAAAACTGCAATTGATTGTATACTGAAATATTCAGAGACCTCTGAATAAATCATCTACTTAGAAAATTCAATATTTTCAGACAGAGCAAATTTATCCTATAAGCATCATGAAAAAGGAAAGCTGTCTCTTGTTGTCTTATTTGTTTGACCTCATGGAATAAAAGCCAAAGGCTGAAAGGAGAATTCAGAGACGTTCTTCATTCTTGTGAGACTAATCTGTTCCATCTTAAAATGCCTGCCTCTTTGGTCTTGAAACTCTCCCAGATGAGATTCAAAAGGCCTTCTGTCCTATCTCTACATTTCATAAGAACAGTCTAGGGTTTTTTTTTATTTAGTTTACACTTTTTTCATGTGATTGTCTAAACTTTAGAAAGGAAGAAACTTCTAGCTAGAGAGAACCATAATAAATATGCCGTATATGTGTCCTGCCCTCTAAGACTGTGGTGTTGGTTCTTTTACATAAAACCTTCTACCTCCCGCATAGGAAAGATTCTTGCTAAGGTCACCCCTGGTCTGAGTACTGTGTCCCCCACAAGGTCCTTTAAGGCTTCTTCTTGTTGGACCTCATTGCAAAATTCAACACAATTCACCATCTATCTACCCAGTCTCCTCGCACCACTCTGCAGTGCATTCTGTTTCTTACTTCTGTTTGTTTCTTCTGTCCTTTATCCCTAATGAACTCTGATACTCAGTCCTCCATCTTTTCTCTGTTTTCCATAGGTGATATCACTGCCTCTAATGGCTTCATCAACCACTTTGACATTAACTCTTAGATTGATACCTTGGGCCTAAGTTTTATCTGAAGCTCCACATTATACTGCCTCCTGGAAGCAGTAGGAGTCTAGCAATTATCACACACCTAAGCACTTATCTTCCCTTCTAAACATGCTGTGTTCTTATTACCAACACCACTTTCCAGCTAATTGCCAAATTCAGAGGCCTCAGAGTCATGCTACCATCTCCTACTTTCTCATCTACATTAATCGCTTACTACATTTTACTGATTATGCTCCTAAAATGCTTCTCGATATATCTGCATTTGTATTTCTTCAGCATCTGGCTCAGTCAGGCCCTCAGAATCTCTCAGATTGTCTAGTTCATGGGTCACCTCATCATGATTCTTAACCCATCCATTCACCTTCATAAAGCAGATTTAGGTTCTCTTTTCCTAGGCATGTAGAATCACTTTGCTGACTCACTTTCTACATTCGACACAGTTTTAAACAAACTACACTGAACACAGTGGACTTAACTGATTCTGCAGTAGATAGGGGTCATTCCATATAGTATATGCAAAGAGCATCATGATGTAAGGTAAGAAAACTAGGCTGTCATCCCACAATGTGTCCATAAATTTCTTTTCCAATCCTAAATGTTGCTGTATGTAAATTAAAGTGTTGAATTAAAGGATCACTTAAAGGATTTTTACCCTCTGACCTCTTTTTCAGAATGGCAGTTAAATACACAATAATGTAAATAAGGTGTCTTAGTATATAATTTATACATATGGAGAGGTTAATTCTCACTTTAGTTCTCTCAAACAACAAGATCTGTTCAGGAGATAGTCAAATAGACACGTAGAAGAGGGAATCAGTGCTAATTACATAGGGGTTTTCAAACTACTTATAAAAAATAGGTTGGATTATTATTCAAGTTATGAAAACCCATTGTCTGTACTATTTAAATAATCGAATAAACAAATAGAACAGACAAATTGTCTACGCAGAAAAACCCTGAAGAAGTATATACATAATTGTGTATACTTATCCTCAAAAGGGAAAATACCTCTTCATTCCTGACATATGGGTTAGACAGAATGAGTTCCAAACAGTACACTGAGAAAAGAGGGAAGAAAAGAGTAGCTTTACAGTAGAGAACTCACCAAACACTTCCTCATTCAGATGACCGGGTGAACATCAATAGTGACAATTCATGGACAAGCGTTGCCCTAATTTAATATGACAAAAATGGCGTTTTCTGATCTTCTTCCCCAACTCCATAACCCTAGGCTGCTCACGAGTTAAGAGACAAAAACTGGGGCTGGCCTGGTCAATAAAGAACCTATACCCAAGCACAGAGACCTGGGTTGGGCTACCCAAGCATCCATATAACCCAGCATGGTAGCCTGTATCTGCAACCTGAGAACTAAAAAGGGGTGAGGGGGAGATAAAAGAATCCCTGGAGCTCATTGGCCATACAACCCAACAGAATACATGACCTCCAAATGCAGTGACAGACGGTTGAGGTGGCCAGGGACCACAAGGAAATAGTTTCCAGACAGCTGGTCAGTTCCTCATATGGACTCACAGCAGTAGTGAAAATGCACAATTCCAAGCAAGCTCAAACCAGACAGAACAGCACAGACATGGGGAACTGGGTATGAAACCCCAACCCCAACAAAACAGCAATTGGCAACTGATGGTTTCTGGAATGGACAGAGACAGTCTCTTTCAAGGATGTGACTCTTGGTAGGTTAACCAGGCTCCCATAGATTGACCCACACTGAAGGACATTTGGGGACAAAATAAAATAGAGTACATTAAATTGGGCGTGAGGGACCAGATGGGGAAGAAATATAAATACCATCAAATTCTATGGCATGAAAATTGAAAATTTTCAATTAATTTTTTAATTAAAGGTGAAGGATGATAGAGGAAGACATTCAACATCAACTTCTGGCTTACACACACAAGCGCACACATGTGCACATGCACTTGCACATTATGTGCACATACCTATAAAAAAACACAGAAACTTCACATTGAAAGCTATCTTATAAAATTCCTTTCTACTACTCAAGATGTCAAGATCATAATAAAATGAGAAAGGCAGAAACTGTCATTCACCAGGAGCCTAAGTTAATATAATGACTAAATAAAATGTATCTTGGATGAGATATTAAAACAGAGAAAAGATATTACTTTAAAAACTCAGCAAATATTAGCTAAAATTCAAGGGTACAACACAGTATTATTAGCTACAGTCATCATCTTGCAAATTTATACCCTTTGACCAATATTTTCAGCAATATCTCCCTTTAACAAAGATCTCTCTTTGTTGAAACAGATCTCAAGCATTATCAATACATAGATAATAAGTAAATTAGGAAATAAATATGTTTCTTGATTATGGTAGTCAGTTTATAATATATATTTATGTCAAAATATCACATTACATACCTTTTTTAAATATATATTTTTTAAAATTTTATTTATTTATTTTATGTGTATGAATGTACTGTCTGCATGTAGGTTTGTGCACCCGTGTCGTGCAATGCCACGGAGGTTAGAAGAGGGTGTCAGATTCTCCTGGAACTGGAGTTAAAGACGGTTCTCAGCCACCATGTGGGTCCTAGGGATCGAACCCGGGTCCTCTGCAAGAGCAGTCGGCGCTTTAACTGCTAGGCCATCTCTCCAGCCCCCACATTACATATCTTAAATTCACAAAATTTTTATTTGCTAATAATCATATCAAATAAGGCTGAAGAGAAACAAAATATGAATATTAATAGATTTTTATTAATAAAAATATTCCTTCATTGTGAAAAAGTCTACCATATCAATATAACATAACATGTACAGTATTAATATAATATGTTAATAATGGCAAAAACTTAAGTTTGGGCATGTCTTCCTCTACTGTCCTTCTCAATTCACAGTAAATCTGAAATAAAGCAAACATTACAAAATGCTCAAGCTGGGAGAGATGGCTCAGTGGTTAAGAGCACCAACTGCTCTTGCAGAGGACCCGGGTTGGATCCCCAGCACCCACATGGCAGGTAAGAACCATCTTTAACTGCAGTTCCAGGGGAATCTGACGCCCTCTTCTGACCTCCGCGACATTGCTCAACACGGGTGCACCAACCTACATGTAGATAGTACACTCATACACATAAAAAATAATAAATAAATAATTTTTTTTAAAAATGAGAAGATCCATTCATTAGTTTATTCAACATTTTTAATGTTCTTATTGTTACAATCGCTTTGCCATGCACAGAGTAACAACAAATGAAGTCTGTACATAATGCCTACTGCAAAATTTTAACTGCTGAGTGAAGTGGCAATAGGAAAAAAGGAAAGTCAATTATGGTTGAGCATTACAGGAGAATGATGAACAGAACAAAATTGAGTAGGCTATATCTACTTTACAATATAGAACTACATTTATTTATATCTATAAAGAACGAACATTTCATTAGAGGTAGAAAAGAAAATAGAATAGTTAGCAAATTCAACACAGAACATGTAAGTGAGAAAACAGTATTAAATATCCTTGATAGATATGACTCAGGAAATTATTTAGGCTTTGTTATAGACTAAAATATTGTGTCCTCTCAAAGGTCATATGTTGACATCCTAACTCCAAAGCTAATGGTTTTTAGACTTGGGACCCTTGAGATAGAATTAACTTTAACGATGGAATTAGTGTCTTTATAAAAAGAAACCGTATCCTTTCTTCTTTGTGTGAGAAGTCAGCAAGGTAATTGTGCAACCAGTAAGAGGCTATCGCCAAAAACCTGATCATGTTGGAACTCTGATCATGGGATGTTCAACTACGTAGAATGGAAAGAAATAAATATTTACTCGTCAGGTCTACCTAGACAATGATATTTAGTTACAGTAGCCTGAGAAGCAAAGGCAGTCAGCTGTCTACCTGCAGTATCTAGTAGAGTCCCTTGTTATGAGTGATTTAGTTGGCAATCCCATTAGTAGAACTTGAAAGCATTAATCCAAGTGTCTCCAGTAGAAGCCTTCAAACTCATAATAGGTCTATGATTTTCAGTATTTATTATTTTTATTTTATGCATATGAGCATATTGTCTGCATGTGTGTAAGTGCACCTGTATCATGCAATGCCCAGTGAGATCAGAAGAGGGTGTCAGATCCCTTGGAACTAGAGTAATGGATGGTTGTTGGCTGCCATGTGGGTGCTGGGAGTTGAATCTAGGTCCTCTGCAAGAGCAGCCAAGTGCTCTTAACTGCTGAGCCTTCTCCCCATCACCTAAAAGATTTATGTTATAGCATTACCTGAATAGTATCACAGAACAAAACTATCATGTTCATCACTGCCTCTGAAAAGGGTGAGACAGTTACACAGAAATCTTGTAAGCTGCTTTAAAAAGCCGGGAGTTCCAGGCCAGCTGGGGCTGCAGGGAGTCCCTGTCTCAAAAAGACCAAAAAACAAAAATCTGGAAGATTTTGACTCTAACATTATTTAGTAGAAACCTCACATCATGTGGTAGTTTGAATTGTCCTTCATAGTTTCCAAGAATTTAGACATGTGGTCCCAGATAGTGGTCCAGTTTGGGGAGGGTTATAGAACCTTCAGGAGATATAGCCATGCTAGAGGAAGCACATCACTGGGGGCAGGCTTTGACAGCACCTAGCCTTGCTCTCTTCCAAGTTGGCTCTCTGCTTCCTGACCCTGCTTGATGATGTGAGGGTTCAGCTTTCTACTCTGGCCACCTCTGCGTCTACCATAATGGGCTCTTATCCTTTGAGAACTGTAAGCCAAATTAACTCTTTTTTCTATAAGTTGCTTTGGTCATGTTGTTTTATTACAACAATGGAAAAGTCACCAATATAAATGAGAACACAATTTCTAGCTCCACTGAAACACTCTTTGGATCAAACTACTTAGTACCTATCTTCTCCTGTCCCCCTTGACATCATTTGGTTTGCCTTCAGTTCCATCCCAGCCATTGAGGCAAGATTATTTTTAAAAAGGCATTCAAGAATTAGTAACACTGGGGATATACAGCTTTCAACTCTACTGGAAGATCAGAATTTGTGAAGTGGAAGAAATGCAGATTATATGAGACCAGCCTGAAGAACATAATAAGGTTTTCTACCAACACAACATGGTTGTCTGAAAGTAACTGAACTTGGACTTCATGAAATGTTCCATCAACATCTAAGTCAATTCAACTCAAAACACAAAGTTTAAATGCATATACATGGCAGTATTTGCATGCAGCTGGGATTAAGACCTTGTCATTCCATTGAGATCTGGATTGGATGATGCTGAGGACAGAATCAAGGCTTCTCAGAGATCAACAGAGTCCAGAGAAGGTAAGTACTCCATTTACGGAAAGAAGTGACCCACATTTCTAGTTCCTATAGAAAAACTTAAATGCTACACTAGAATCTAAGAATGAACCAACAAAAACTGAGGGCTGAGAAAGGCTGAAAAAGATGTAGCTCTGAGTTTTCTCAATCATATCAGACTGCCTGAACATCCCTAACTCTGGACCCTGTCCATCCTGGAGGAGACCCCATGGGTATTCTCTACACTGCCCAACACCAGATCAGTTGCTCAGTAGATCAAGGCCTTGGGAAATGGGCATTCTCTGTGCACAGATGAGGAAGATGAGAGTGGTCAGGGACAATGGCCACCCAAGAGGTTATTAGGCCCCACAAAACAGTGCACTGGTTTGAAAAAGGCTGTGGGCACCCCAGTAATAGATCTCCTAAGTGTCCACTTAGAAGAAACCAACATGAAATGAATATATGGTAAGACTTGAGAAAATAAATATATAAGATAACTTTTCAAATACTACATGTCTTGATTCCCTCTTACTAAAAGGGCAGTAGTGTCTGCAAATAATCTTACAGAAAAAAAAGAGAAGGGGGAAATTTAAGTCTCATTAAGTAAAGGTAACTACAGAAGATTGGGAGAAGACACATAGCTACACTCTAATTTTGGTCAAACAGAGACTGGTTGTTTAGAACACCTGTTTAAAAATTGCTCTGAAGAAAAAGAAATTTCCCAGCCCCATATCTAGTAGATCGTGTCCTGCGCTAAAGTATCAAATAAAGTCTAATAATCTGTGTGCTCATTCCATTCTTTTAAAATCAACCCAGTCAAACACCATTATTTTCAGGGTCCCACAGTGATTTATCCAGAAGGAATATTCCCTTAGTTGAAAGCAAAATGTTCACCTCTGAGTATCTAATTAGGTTTTCCAATGCACCCAGCGGATAGTGGCAACTGCCATGCTGTGAAACTGAAATTAAGAGTCAGATCATTTTCCAGCAAGTAAAAGGTATATCTTCCCAATGTAAAAGGTACCTTTCTTCCCACAAGGTCTGAAATTTTTAGCAGACAATATTTATTTTATTCTCTAAAAATAAGCTCCCTTAAATACTGGGTTATATGGAGCTAGAGTGCAGTGCTAATGAGAGCCAAGGGAGACTGAGTAGGGCAAGACCAGAGGTGGGTGAGAATTTTTATCTCAACTGATCCTTTATGCGGGGCAATGACTGTCTCTGTCAACTCATAACTATTCTGATGGAAGTGTTTGGCAGATAGATCACAGGAGCCTCCTTTCTAAAAATATATCAGTAATGGAGTTTACCCTGAAGACATTTGTTTGCCATTTATCCTCCCAAGGACTTCATTTTCATTTTCACCATGAAGTGTATTTTATTTCATTTTGATTTGTATTATTGTTATTTTCATACAATATAGTCTGATGGTATTTTAACACTCCCATTCAACTTAATGATACATATATATATATATATATATATATATATATATATATATATATTGGCCTAGAGTCTGATTAGTGTCCCCAAATGTCCTTCGGTGTAGGTCCATCCACTGAGTCCACCAAGAGTCCCATCCCTGTAAGACACTGTCTCTCTGCCTCCCATTCTCCCAGCAGTCATCAATTGCCAAAAGTTCCTTAGGCTGGTTTGGGATTTCTTTTTTTTTTTTTGCTTTTTAAATATATATATATATATTAGTATATATATATATAATATTACAAGATTATCAAATCTAATACCATGTCCCTACCCTATGCCCCCACCCCACCAGGAGCTGCATGTATTCGGCCAAACATGCTTTTCATGTCTTTCTCAATTCTCCATTGGGAAGTTGACTGTTTTGAGTCAGTTCTTGATGCAGTCCTTTCTGTTGTTGTTCTTGTTTTGTGCCAATAGTGCATCACTCCCAACTGTTTGATAAAAGCTCAAGGGGCTGTGCACAAGAAATACTACAACTAGGTAATTGGCACTACCATCCAAGATGAGGGATACCATTCATCATTTGCTTTCTGGGACTGTGTTACTTACTTAGCATGAATGTCTTTTATTTCCATCCATTTCCTGCAAAGCTGCATGATGGTCATCTTTCTTACTGCTGCATAGAATCCATTGTGTAATGTACCACATTTTTTATCACTCCTCAGTTGATGGGGCATTTGGGTTGGTTCCAGCTCATTGTACGTGAAGAGCTGCAGTGAAAATGGCCGTGCATGGGTGCGTGGTGGCGTAAGTCTTGAGGGTACATGCCCAGGAGTGGTATGGCTGGGTCGGGTGGCAAGTTCATTCCAAGTCTTCCAAGGGTTCTCCACACTGCTTTCCATAGTGGCTGTACAAGTTTACATTCCCACCAGCAGTGGATGAGTGTTCCCCTTTCCCCACATCCTCTCCAGCACTTGGTATCATTTGTTTTCTTGATCCTAGCCAGTCTTATTGGAGTAAGATGATATCTTAAAGTGCTTTTGATTTGCACTTCCTTAATGATTAGTCATGTTGAACACTTCTTAAAATGTTTCTCAGCCATCACTAATTCCTCACTTGTGAAGTCTCTGTTCAGCTCTTTGTTCCATCTATTGAGTGGGTCATTTGTTTTCTTTCTTCTTTGTTTTTTGAGTAGTTTATGTATTCTGGAAACCAACGCTTTGTCAGATGTTTCTGCTGTGAAGGTTTCCTCCCACTCTGTGGGATTTCTCTTCACTTCCTTGATTGTTTCTTTTGATGTACAGAAGTTTTAGAGTTTAATGAGGTCCCATTTGTCAATTGTCGACCTTAATTCTTGCGCAGCTGCTGTCTGATTTAGGAAGTCTTTTCCTACGCCTATGTCTTGTAGTCTGCTGCGAACTTTTTCTTCTATCATCTTCAGAGTTTAGGGTTTCATGTTGAGGTCTTTAATCCATCTGGAGTTGACTTTTATTTACAGGGTGAGAGGTAGGGGTTTAATTTCATTCTTCTACAAGTGGTGATCCAGTTTTGCCAATACCACTTGCTGAAGATTCTGTCTTTTCTCCATTGTGTCTTCTTGGCCCCCTTGTCAAATATGAGACAGCTGAAATTGTATGTGCTCAAGTTTGGATCTTCAATTTTGTTCCATTGGTCAACAGGTCTGTTTTTGTGCCAGTACCAGGCTGTTTTTATGACTATAGCCCCGTAGTATAGTTTGAAGTCTGGTATAGAGATCCCCCCTGTGTTGCTCTTTACACTCAGTGTTGTTTTGGCTATTCGGGGTCTTTTGTTTTTCCAAATGAATTTAAAGACTTTTTTCCCAAGCCTGCTAAGAAACTCTTGGGAATTTTAATTGGGATTGTGATAAATCTATACAAGAGTTTGGGTATAATGGACATTTTTACAATGTTAATTTTCCCAATCCATGAGCATGGGAGGTTTTTCCATCTTCTGATGTCTTCTTCAATTTCTTTAATTAAGGGTTTAAACTTTTTGTTGTGGAGATCTTTGGTGTCTTTGGTTAGGTTTGTTCCTAGGTATTTTATTGTTTTTGAGGCTATTGTAAGTGGGAATGTCTCCTTGAATTCCTTCTCTGGTTGATTGTTGCTGGTGTAAAGAAAGGCCACTGATTTTTTCTAGATTAATCTTGTATCCTGCCACTTTGCTGAAGCTGTTAATCATTTCTAGGAGTTTTCTGGTGGAGTTTTTAGCATCCCTTAAGTAAAAAATCATATCATCAGCAAATAAGGATAGCTTGACTTCCTCTTTTCCAATTAGTATTCCTTTAATTTCCTTTTGTTGCCTTATTGCTTTAGCAAGTGTTTCAAGCACTATATTGAAGAGGAGTGGTGACAGGGGGAAGCCTTGCCGAGTACCTACCTTTAAAGGAAATGTTTCTCTTGCTTCCTCATTTAGGATGATATTGGCTGTGGGTTTCCTGTATATGGCTTTGATTACATTGAGGTATGATCCCTCCAATCTAATTCCCTCTAGGACTTTAAGCGTGAAGGGATGCTGGATTTTGTGAAAGGCTTTTTCAGCATCAATTGAGATGATGGTGTGGTTTTTTTGTCTTTCAGTCCACTTATATGCTTGGTGATTTTATTGATTTTCATATGTTGAACCACCCCTGCATCTCTGGTATGAATCAAACTTGGTCATGGTGGATGATCTTCTTGATGTGAGTCTGTATGTGATTTGTCAGTATCCTGTTTAGAATTTTGGCATCTGTATTCATTAGGGAGATGGTTCTATAGTTCTCCTTTTTTGGTTGTCTTTGCCTGGTTTTAGTAATAGAGTGATGCTGGCTTCATAGAAGGAATTTGGGAGAATTCCCTCTGTTTGTATCCTTCTAAACAATTTCAGTAATAATGGTTGTAGGTCTTTTTGAAATGTTTTATAGAATTCTGCCATGAAACAGTCTGGGCCTGGGCTTTTTTTAGTTGGGAGGTTTCTTATTACATCTTCAATTTCCTCATAAATTATGGGTCTGTTTAAGCTGTTTATCTCTTCTTGATTGAGCTTTGGTGATTCCCAGGATTTCAGATATTCATCCATTTCTTCTAGGTTTTCAAACTTGGTAGAGTATAGGTTTTTGAAGTATTCCCATATTTTCTGGATTTTCTGGATCTTTTCCTTGTCTGTTGTGATATTTCCCTTTTCATCATGGATTGTATTGATTTGCTGTTGTTCCTTCTTTCCTTTTGGTTAACTGGGCTAGACATCTGTCTATCTTGCCTTTTCTTTCAAAGAACCAACTTTTGGATTCATTGATTTTTTTTGTATTCTTTTTTGTTTCTATTTCATTGATTTCTCCTCTGATTTTTGTTATTTCTTCTTGTCTGTTGTGTTTAGGGTTCATCTGTTGTTGCCTTTCGAGTGCTTTTAGCTGCAGTGTTATATCATTCACTTGTGCTCTTTCAGTTTTTCTAATGTAGGCACCCAGGGCTATAAATTTCCCTCTTAGGACTGCTTTTAAGGTATCCTATAGGTTTTGTTGTGTTGTATTGTCATTGTCATTCAATTCCATGCTTTTATTTCTTTCTTTATATCTTCCTTGACCCATTCATTATTCAAGAATGTGTTATTTAGTCTCTATGTGTTCCTGTAGGCAGTAGGGCTTATCCTGGTGTTGATGTTGAGCTTTATTGCACTGTGGTCTAATAGAATGCATGAAATTATTTCAATCTTTTTGTATTTGTGGAGGTTTCTTCTGTGTCCCAGTATGTGGTCGATTTTGGAGAATGTTCCATGGGGTGCTGTGTAGAAAGTGTATTCTCTGGTATTAGGGCGGAATATTTGGTAGAGGTCTATGAGGTCCATTTGGTGCATCATATTGTTCAGTTCAGATGTCTGTCTGCTCATTCTTTGTCCTGTTGACCCATCCAAATGGCTCAGTGGGGTACTGAAGTCCCCTACTATGAGTGTACTGGGGTTAGTGTGTGACATGTGGTCCTGGAGAATTGTCTTTATAAAGTTTGGTGCACCAGAGTTTGGGGCATATATATTCATAATTGTGAAATCTTGGTGAATTGTTCCTTTGATTAAAAATGTAATGGTCTTCTTTGTCTCTTCTGATTTCTTTTACTTTGAAGTCTATTTTGTCTGATATTAAAATAGCAACACCTGCTTTCTTTGTGGTACCATTTGCTTGGAATATTTTCCCATCCTTTCACTTTAAGGTGGTGCCTTAAAGTAAGATGTGTTTCTTGTAGACAGCATATGGATGGGTTCTGTCTCCTAATCCAATCTCTCAATCTGTCTTTTGATTGGGGAATTTAGTCCATTAATATTTAAGGTTATGACTGATAGGCTTGTGTTGCTTCCTTTTGCCTTATTATCCATTTGCAGTTTTGGTTTAGGTTTCTACTTCTGCAGTTATGCTTTTATTGATTTCCCTTTCTAGGTGCCTGGGGATGGCTGCTCCTTTCTTCTGTCCTTTGAATTGCTTTAAGTATTCTCTGAAGGATTGGTTTTCCGGACATGTACTCTTTCATCTTGTTTATGCCATGGAAGGTTTTTCTCTCTCCTTCAACTATAATTTACATTTTTGCTGGGCTGGCATCTATTGTCCTTTAACACTGGGAATGCTTTGCTCCACGTTCTTCTTGCTTTTGTAGTTTGCACTGAGAAGTCAGTTGTAATTCTGATAGGTTTCCCCTTATAGGTCACTTGTTGTTTTACTCTTGTGGCTTTAAGGATTTTTTCTTTGTTTTAGGTGTCTAGCATTTTAACTATGATGTGGTGTGGAGAGTTTCTTTTCTGGTCTTGTTTGTGGATTTCTATATGCTTCTTGTATTTGTATTGGTTTGTCTCTTTTTAGTTTGGGGAAATTTTCATCTATTATTCTGTTGAAGATCTGATCGATACCATTCTCTTGGGATTCTTCTCCTTCCTCTATTCCTATGATGCGGACGTTTGATCTTTTCATAGTGTCCCACAGTTCCTGGTTATTCCACTTTTGTGTTTTTTTTTTAATTTTTCATAATCTTTCCTTGAGGTTTTTAGTTGTTCTGTGTTATCTTCCAGGTCTGATATTCTTTGTTCTGCTTCCTGCATTCTGCTTCTGAGGCTTTTTCCATCCCTTTCCTCTTGATTGGATGAGTGTTTGATTTCCTTTTTCATTTCTTCTTCTGATTTCTTTAGTATTTCCACTTCCTTTTGGAGCTTCTCGATCTATTCCTGTAGCTCTTTGCTTTGCTGGTTGGTTTCCTTATCTTTTTCAGCATGGGATCTTTTCAGTGTTTCCACTTCCTTCTGGAGTTTGTCATTCTTTCTCTCTAGGTCCTTCTTGAGTTTTTCATTCTCTTTTCTTAATTCTTTGATTTGCTCTTTATAAACTTGTACTTCTTTAAGTATGTTCACAATTTTGCTTCTGATATCTGTGTCCTGGGCCATCCCCAGGGGGATCCCACTGTAAGAATCTTCCACAGGGTTGGTAGAGCTTGGTGCGGGATTATCCTCACCTTTCCCATGTTGTCTCTTCTTCGTGTTCCTGGCTTCTCCTTGCCCGTATTCCAATGTGAGCTCGAAATGCCTCTTCACCATGTGGAAGGCTTGCTTTGCTTGCCTCCTTCAGATGCCTCTGTAATCCCAGTTGGCGGAGTGGGGGGGGTACCTGTGCTTCAGGTGGTCTTGGGAGATCTCTGATCTCAAGACTCACACAAACCCACCTTTTATACCAGCTGGGAGGATAACTCCACCCTGACAGCCACAAAAACCAATCAAGCCAAAGACAACTAGATTAACTAGATTAAATAAAACAACAATCCGCCTTGCTGAAGCACCCAGCTCCTACCTACCTATGCTTCAGCTGTTCTTGGGAGATCTCCAATGGTTTGGGATTTCTTACCCACTTCTCCATATCTATGCTGAGATGTTTGTCTGCTTTGAGTTTGCATAGGATTTATGCATGTTGTCACCATTGGTGTGAGTTCATGTGAGTAACTGGCAAGCTGTCTGAAAACTCTGTTTCTTTGAGGTCATCCACCACCTCTGGCTCTTACAGTCCTTCCACCTCCTCTTCAACAATGATCCCTGAGCCTTGGGAGGCAGATGTTTGATCTAGCTGTCCTATTCAGGGACAAGCACTCTACAGTTTCTTGTTTTCAGCACATTGGCCAATTGTGGGTTTCTGCGTTAATCACCATATGCTGCATAAGGAAACGTCTCTGGTGATAGTACAGAAGTGTACTCATCTTATACATAGAGGTTGCATTGAAGATGTGTCACTTAGGGTTAAAGAACTTGGAGAAATAGAAGGAAACTGGAACTGATCTGGAAGCCTCCTCCCTGAAGACTAGCTGTCATAGTATCAGAGGATACTATATAAGCCAAGGGAGAAAACCAACCAATTGTCCTACCCAGCTGTAAAGCTTAATGAACAACAATGAATGGCCTAGCAAACTATCACTATTGATTAAGTAGTATCACTTTTATCTTGGGGAATAATAAACAGCTGTCTAATTGGAATTAAGTCACTCTGAATAGGAGGTAACTTATGTGCAGCACTGTAAACATAGCCAAATACACATGGCTGGAGAGGTCATATAGATTCTAGAGAAAACCCTAGTTTTCTCAGATCCTTAGACCAACACAATTTCATACTTTATTCTAAATATACATCCTCATATTTGCAGACAAGTGTACCTTTCACAACTCACCAAAGAAGCTTCTTTCTGTAACAGAGTTCTAGAACTGGTCAAATGCAGTGCAGTGTACTTTTGGTTGGCTTATTTGAAAGAACAAAGATGTAGGTAGATCTAAAGGTGACACGAGATTCAGAGCAGCTGGTCATACTGCTGCCCCTTCCCACTTTTCTCTCGTTTAAAGTGGTCAACTGCAGTCATATTTTCCAAAAGGACCATCTACAGGAAAGGATGGAAGAATGATTTAATGAGGGGGTAAAAATAATTCCAGGCCCATGGATTCATAACAGAAGAACATCTGCTCTACAGATCCTTAGCACATTAGATAAGAATCTAAAGCTTGAAAGCTTTGAATGAAAAGTCAGAAACTCACAATTTGATCATCAAGACAATGACAGTCAACCAGCAGTAGATTGGGCTTGGGACCCTCCCTCCCCTTAAGGATATGGAAAGTAAAATGGGAAGCTGATCTGTTCATTAAGAGAAACATTCACTGACATATCTACTCCATCAATCGTGTTTTTTTTACTCTCTGGTTATCTGTGAATCATATTGACTTTATTCCCCTGCTCTTTTGGCCAGGAAGCTCTCTATGAGGAAAATGGAGATATTTCTGGTTCCAAAGAATATATGCCAACTCCCCAGCCAGAAACCCTGAAAGAACACAATAAACGTTTGCTCCTTTTTAGCCTTACCACTCAATAGTATTCAGTCTCTCAGAAGCACAAGACCAGTTACATTTTAAGCACACCAAAGCCTCAGGTTTCATAATCTTATATTAGGATCTGTAGGTCTAGAAAAGTCTCACAATTATTATTTCTAAAAGCATGCGGAATTCCATTATTCATGTTATCATAAATAATTTTTACACTAAAACGTTATAAGAATGAATATATAATATCATGGTTGATAATATTCATAAATGTATAATTACAGCTTATTAAATTAAATCTATTCATATTTTTGTTTCCTCAATAGTTCACCTTGGAAAGATCAGTGATCAAATCCCATTCCCTAAAATTAAATTTAGTTTCCATTTCTTTAAATAGATGAATAATACAGATGTCAATTTTCGAATTTGTTGATTCCAAATAAAATGAGATGCAGAAGAAGACTCAATGTTTCAGATAATTTTTTTAAACAACTCATTTCTACAAATAATTCTGGTGGGAAATATTCATCAAAATTAAATGGAAATAATACTGACTCACCAGCATATTAAATAAGGTACATATGATATTTTACACTCGGGTAAGCATTATTCTCTCCAGAATAAGACTCAAAACAAGCCCCCTACATGACTGCAAAGTCACGTGACTATTTGACCCTATAAGTATTCAGAAATCTGTAGTATTCTAGGAGAATCGGGTCAGAGGTCACAGTACTGGTACTTTCCCACAACAGTTTATGTCAAGAAAATAGAACTGGAAAGGAGGTGTGTTTCTTTTAAAATCTGCTTCTTATCACCATGTATGGATGGGGGTATTAATACATGAGTGCCTCAGCAAAAACGTGGAGGTCAGAGGACATCATTATGCGGTGAGTTCTCCCCTGCCACCTTTAGATGGGTTCTGGGGGTTCAGCTCAGGTCATCAGACTTGTGGAGGAAGTGTACTACTACTGCCTGAGCCATCTCACAAGCCCAGGAAGCATGTTCTTTGATGAATAATAGGAAACCTCTTGAAATAGTATATTTATTCTAAGAAATCATTTTATCGTTGTTGATGTGTAACAAGTACCTCACACTGTAATAAGGGTAAAGCAATAATGAATTAATGTGAATGTCAGATTGGCAATATGTATCACCTCTTTGCTGATTCTACCATGATTATATGGCACATTTTTCAGCTTATTAAAAGAACATTGAGTGAATATTATTAGTTTCCCCTACACAAAAAAAACATGAAAGATACAACAATATATTTTAAAGGACATACATTTAATCTTATAAATGCCAGGGCGTGAAAATATCTCCACACACATTATTTGGAAAATATAGTGCTTTTCCCTAGATGATAAACACAGGACTAGAGATGGAGATCTAGGAGAGAGGACAAGGTATAGAGATTCTTCCCTGGGATGCTACAGGACCAGCCTCCTTTAATGTCAAAAAGCTCTGTGTCTTCTTAAGTGTGGTACAGTAGCATTTTTGGAATTAAGCACATCTAAGCCTGACAGTCTCTGTAACCCTCCAAGTTTTAAACTATTATCCTTTTCCAAATCTCCCCTTGAAGAAATGTTGTATATTTCCCATGTTGCCATAAATAATTTTATTTACTCATTTTCCTTACGTGCTATGAATTCATTTTTCAGTTTATTAGTCTTGATTGACTTTTATACATAAATTAGTGTTGCATGGGAGGTGGGGAGTATTAGATCTGAGCTTTCCAGAATTCCAAGGGACACACAGATGTCCACTTCCTCTAGAGGCTGTCAGTCTTCTGGCCTCTTCCCCTGTACCCGAGGCCCCACCCCATGGTTATAAATGGGTGGCCCCAGTCGCCATCTTGCCCCCTGCCCTTGCCCCTGCTGTTGCACTACGAGCTTGCAGGTGGCCCTCTCTGGCAGTTCCGAATGGAAGTAAACCATGTTCCCCGGAGTGACTTAAGCCTCATGTACCTTTTATCTGGGGGCTGGGGGTTTGTGCCTTTTATAACCTAAAGGGGAGACTGAGAGTAGACAGAGGCAGGGGGAAGAGATTTCATGCTCTTCAGATTGAGATACATCTGCATGGAACTGATGGAAAAATGGAGTTTCAAGTATTAAGTCCATTTCAGTGTTCCTGTCCACTCCCAGTGGATAAATAGTTTATTTTATAGACATTCAACACCAATCCTTAATATCGGGCTGGAGAGATGGCCTAGCGGTTAAGAGCGCCGACCGCTCTTACAGAGGACCCGGGTTCGATCCCCAGCACCCACATGGCGGCTGAGAACCGTCTGAAACTCCAATTCCAGGAGAACTCCAGTTCCAGGGGAATCCGAGACCCTCTTCTGACCTCCGCGGCATTGCACGACACGGGTGCACAGACCTGCATGCAGACAGTACATTGATACACATACGGAAATAAATAAAAAAAAAAAAAAAAAAAAAAAATATCACCCTGCTGAGTCTCTGGAGCAAGGATGTTCCCTAACACAATTTGACTACTTTTTCATTTGCTAACTATCCCTCTAGGAGATTTCTGAAGCACACCGTTCATAGTTAACTACATAAGCAACTGTGATACAGAGAACAGAATATTGATCTTGCCATGTGAAGACCCAAATTTTCCCTATTACTAGTGTGTGACCTTTGTAATTCACTAAAATCTTTCTGGGTCACAAATTTTCCTCCTGTGAAGTGCTTAATATCTACTTCATAGGTTATGCATAATAAGTTTCAAGATGGAAGGTCACCAGACATAGTCAAAAGCAGAGAAAAAACTGACTTCAATTCAAGGGATAATTGTAGGGACTATCTATAATACTTAGAAGAAATGTGGCCCATATTCCTCTTGAATGAAAACAGTGATATGATTAATGAGAAACATCAGCTGTGGGAGCTGGGACCCCCAGTGAGTCCCGAAGTGGCATATAAATACCGTCCCTAACAGAGGTATTATTTTCTCTTTAACTTACCAGGGATCTTCTGAGGCATCATCTCCTCTCTCCAGCAGTCATGGTTAATTGGACCTCATCAGTCTACTCATTTATGGGAACAGAGAAGGCAGCTCTATAATTTTACTTACTGAATGAGAAAAGAATTTTTTAAGTATCCATACATGCCAACATCACTGTGTCATCATCATTTTTTATTCTTCAAAAGCAAACACTCTGATTAAACTGCATCACAGATAGCCAGTCAAATTCTAAAACACATTTAATACTTTAATCTATGTTTAATGTTCCTTGTGGGCAGAAGGCAACATTTGACAGTTTTCTGTGACTACTTAATCTGAAAGAAAGATTCAAGTGCCAGGCAATAAAGATGCTCTATAAGGAAAGAAGGAAGTTTCAAATTAAAGAAGAATGGAGTAGAAACTGTGAGGAAATGCAGATCAAAGTGTGGGGGTGAGGGTAGAGAATGGGACAAAAGAAATGGCAGATTAAAGCAGAAACCCCAAAGGCTGTGTGAAGAGTAGTCAGGAAGAAGGAAGGAAGAACTCAATGTGGTTTCACTTATGTGACTCTTGAAGGATATTTTTAAAAGCTTATGATGCCACTTCCACATCAGTATAGTAAAGAGACCTCACAAAGCATGGCTGTGTCCTTTATTCCATCAGAAGAAGATTATTTCACCCACAGATTTATTTTTTTAATGTCTGTGTGTGTGTGCTTAAGTTTCACAGAGAAACACTAAAGTAATTTTGATTTTTTTTATTTTTTTTAAATCATGGTTTAGAACACTCAAGAATGTCCCTGAAGTAAAGATTAGTTTTATTTTTATAATGAGGGCTCCATGAAGCTATTTACATCTAAACTTAAAGTAAATTTATCAAATATACATATAAAAAAGAAGCAGTGTCAAATACTATCTCACATTTCTAAAATACAAATCTTTGCTTTTTTTGGGGGGGGGGGTATGAGACAGGGTCTCCTGTAGCCCCAGCTGTCCTGGAACTCACTATGTAGACCAGGCTGGCCTTGAACTCACAGAGATCTTCCTGCCTCTGCTTCCTAAGTGCTGAGATTAAGGTGTGTGCCACCACACCAGGCCTATGGTCATGCACTCAAGCAACAGTGATCCTGACAGAGAAAATGGCTCCTTAAAATATCATTCTCCTGGGGCTGGAGAGATAGCCTAGCGGTTAAGAGCACTGACTGCTCTTGCAGAGGACCCGGGTTCGATCCCCCGCACCCACATGGTGGCTAAGAACCGTCTGTAACTCCAGTTCCAGGGGAATCCGAGACCCTCTTCTGACCTCCGCAGCATTGCACGACACGGGTGCACAAACCTACATGCAGACAGTACATTCATACACATACAAAAATAAATTTAAAAAAATTAAAAAAATATATATCATTCTCCTTCAAAACTACAAAAGTCAGGGCATAATCCTGGATATGATTAGAGATATAAAAGGAATTTCCAGTTAGTTTTCTTTTTTTTTTTTCCATTTGATTATTCCTATGAATTGGATATTTACTTAAAGTATAAAATTTTGGATGGGAAAGTATAAATAAATGTTTTCTATGCACCAAAGTATGGTTCATATTATACACTGTAAGATCATATCTATGAAATGGGTCCTTCCAGAGGATGCCATTAAAAACCATGCATGTCAGGGGCTAGAGAGATGGCCTAGCGGTTAAGAGCACCCACATGGCGGCTGAGAACCGTCTGTAACTCCAATTCCAGGAGAACTCCAGTTCCAGGGGAATCTGACACCCTCTTCTGACCTCCACGGCATTGCACAACACGGGTGCACAAACCTACATGCAGACAGTACATTCATACACATACAGAAATAAATAAAATTAAAAAAAAAAAAAACATGCATGTCCTCCATTAAGTACCCAGGTAGCTGAATGTATGTGACCCTCTGATCCTCCACCTGCCTCTCAAGAGGTGATGCAGTTCAGCATGCATTTGTGTCCAAATCTGGGGCTACATGTCTCTAAAGCAAATAGAAAAAAACATTGAAGGAAAATAAAGATTTAGCCCATAAAAAATGTTGTTTGTGCCCAATACTAAAAATGAGTTGCCCACATACACCCAAAAAATGGGGTTTCTGAGTATGGTGGCATATGCCTTTAATCCCAGCACCAGAAAGGCAGGGGTAGGCAGATGTTTGAGAGTCTGAGATGAGCCTGGTCCACATAGCAAGTTCCAGGGCAGCTAGGACTACATAGTGAGACCCTGTGTCTAAATAACTAAATACTATCCACCGCCAAAACAAATTAACAAGTAATGTCAATCGAAAAAAGTATCTAGGTGTCTGTACATCACTGAATGCTTGACAGTGGTTCTCTCTCCTCATCTTTTTATTTACATGTGGTCCTGATGAAAAGCAGGCAACACTGTTCCTCTACAGTCTGTGTTTCTTCTACCACAGTCCATGCACATTGTGAGACACTGAATTTAATTTTTTTTTAAATGCCAGTGACTGAAGCAGTCTTCAGAATTGCAAAATTCTTTATCAGGCCTAGCAGATTAGGCCAAGCTTATCTTCAGCACAGTCAGCTGACGAAGTAGAATGGGAAAGTAAAGAAATAGCCCTCACTGCCAAATCTCTTCCCATCTCGGCCACGTTGAACACTACAAGGTGTCTATTCTCTTCTGTATACAGTGATATTCTTCTGGTGAGGCAATTAGATGTGATTTCATCACTACAAAACCAGCCAAAAGCCCCATTCACTTCATGGACAAGGCAATCTGCAGATTTATAGATATGATCCACTTCATGCTGGGAATTCCATCACGCAGTCCATCTACATGTTGGGAATCTTGCACATCTCACTGAATTCTCAGAGCTACTACTTTTAAGCAGGGTCACTCTTGGCACGATATTTCCTACAATACTAGACAAGCATAATAATTGGGCTCTGCTAATCAGCTATAGTCTTTTTTACTCGAAAGCTCCAATAGCACTGAAAAAAATGTTGCCTATGAATAAGTTCATAATTAATTATTAAAGTTTGGCATTTCTGTAAAATTTCATCCTCCATTTAGGAGCCCATGCAGGAAACCCAATGTGGGTTACTCCTTTCTAGAAACTACAAGCAGAATACTGTGAAAGAAAAACTCCAGTGCTTCCAGTTCCAAGTGTGACTTCTTCAAAGACTTATGAAATTCGAACGAATTCCTGAAGAACATTTACTCAATTTTAATTCCTTGGTCCAAAGTCCAGTTGTGTAACACAGTTTGAAATTCGACTGTAAGTGAAGAGACCTGTTTTTTTGTTTGTTTTGGTTTGGTTTTTGGTTTTTGTTTGTTGTTTGTTTATTTGTTTGTTTGTTTGTTTATCTTTTGGAGACAGGGTCTCCCTTTATTCCTGGCTGGCTTGGAGCTCACTCTGTAGACCAGGCTGGCCTTGAACTCACAAAGATCCACCTGCCTCTGCCTGCCAACTGCTAGGATTAAAGGCGTGTGCCACCACGCCTGGCCAGACCTGTTTTTAATAATGATTATAGGACCATAGCTTTTATAGAATAATGCTGAGGGCAATTAGCAAGCAACAAATCTCACAAAATGCCTGGAAGCTTACAGACAGTGAACAAGGCAAGGAAGTGTTATGGGGACAATCTCTCAACCAGTTTCTAAGTGATATGATATGAAGTAAATATGAAACCTAGCTTGCAAGCCCAAGTTTCCAAGTATCTTTCACAGCTGATGGACATAAAGTTCCACCATGTGTCATAAGAATGTGCCATTTGAGATATTAATGAATTCATAACTGTATGCATAGGGATAGGTATACATTGGAGGCAAGTTGACCAGAAGTAAATGTAGGCCATGTTTCTAACTACATTTATGCCATACTACAGCAAGCTCTTGCAATAAATGTCTTGAATGATTTGAAAACTGCTTAGATGCTACAGATATTGGAGCTGATATCACAGGGAAAGGTTTATTACTAAACTCTACTGGGCTTAAAATTATGCTGGAAAGAATACAAATATGTATGAGATGCATAAAGATATATTAAGAGAACACTCTAGTATAAAACTGAATATCAAGCAAGCATGACAAACGTTGGGTCCTAAATTTGCCAAAAAATAAATTATAATAGACAGAGGAGAATATACCATTAAGTTGTACAACATGGCAGTAATGCACAAAATTTTCTACAAACATTTTACCATTCCTGGCACCTCCACAACCAGAGTGAGAGTTTCCACTGGAATTAATACTATTTTTTTAAATTTTTTTATGTGTATGAATGTACTGACTGCATGTAGGTTTGTGCACCCGTGTTATGCAATGTCTCAGAGGTCAGAAGAGGGTGTCGGATGCCCCTGGAACTGGAGATCTCCTGGAATTGGAGTTACAGACGGTTCTCAGCCGCCATGTGGATGCTGGGGATCGAACCCAGGTCCTCTGCAAGAGCAGTCAGTGCTCTTAACCACTAGGCCATCTCTCCAGCCCCAGAATTAATACTATTCTTAGAAGACTCTGACTCTGCATCAGCACCCCCAAGGTTGTCATGGGAAATATTTGTTTCCTTAAGGTCTATAGAACACTAGAGAGGGTAAAAAAAAGAGGAGAAAATTCTGTCAGTCATTTATATTTTTGATGTATTCTAGAAGCACTAGGCTTCTAAGACATTTAATACCTTTTTTCAATCTGAAGACCCCCCAAATTCCACTTTATACTTGAAGATGGATAAATCCAAAGTTAAATTGAAGCTCTGAATTACACTTCAAAAGTCAAAGACAAAGCAATGCTGTATGAGTATTTTTCTTCACATTAAAAGTTAAATCTAGTATCCAAGCTCATAAAACGAAGCAACTTCACTGAGTATATCCTTCCCCTCCAAAGGGAGACTACAAATGACAATTTTAGCATCATCTATAGTTTCATGCTTGAAACAGCACCTAAGGTATATTCATGAACCAGAAAAAACCTTATTACTGTTATACAATTCCATTTTGGCATCTAGTCAGCCATGAAGCCAGCTTCATTTTTATGGGAAATAAGCCAGCGTCATATGCCCTGCATGGTTAAAACAAGCTTGAGAACTCCGTTCTGCTGCAAATGCTTTACCGGGGGAAACATTTGATCACATGGTTATGTTAGTTCCACTCCACGTGGTGGTTTAAAAGCAGCCAGAAGACTTTTGTTAGTGGGTTTTTTTTTTTATTTTAATTGTTATGGCAAGGAACAGGTGTGACTTTTGGATTTATGGAGACTGCTAATAATTATTTACTGGTATTGGTGTCTGAAATGTGGCTACTGAGCTTCAAAATAACTTGGATTTACACCACAGAGCCAGGCTGTGGTGACACAATGCCATTAATCCCAGCACTCAAGCAGAAACAGAATCTCTGTAAATTCAAGGCCAGACTGGTCTATATAACAAGTTTCAGGTTAGCCAGGGCTACATAATGAGACCCTGTCTTAGAAAAGAAAGGAAGGAAGGGAGGGAGGGAGGAAGGGACTGGAGGGAGGAAAGGAGGGACAAGGAAAAGAAGAAAAGAAAGAAAGAAAGAAAGAAAAAAGAAAGAAAGAAAAAAAGAAAGAAAGAAAGAGAGAGAGAGAGAGAGAGAGAAAGAAAGAAAGAAAGAAAGAAAGAAAGAAAGAAAGAAAGAAAGAAAGAAAGAAAGAAAGAAAGAAAGAAAGAAAGAAAGAAAGAGAAAGAGAAAAAGAAAGAGAGAAAGAAAGAAATCAAAAGCTTGGGGTGATGATTCAGTGAGTTCAAATTCCCGCAAACCCAGGTAAAGCTGAATACAGTGTGGTACAGCTGCAATTCCAGTGCTCTGATTGTAAAATGGGAGGCAGAGATGAGAAGTGCATGAGCCATCTAGTGTTGCATACAGAGCCATAAACAAGACACTCTATCTTAAACTATATAGACTCCCCAACAACTGTCTTCTGACCTCCAAAAATTCTCTGTCTCTCTGTCTCTCTCTGTATCTCTCTGTCTCTCTCTCTCACCACACACACACACACACACACACACACACACACACACACAAACACCATAACAAGAGTTACCCAGTGTTAGATAATGTAGATAGCAGATATAATAGGCTGAGAAATACACATCTGATTGCTTCAAGAGGAAGAATGACATCCAAATTATTGAACTACAGGATTGAAGAGTAAGAATTCTTTTTTTTTTTTTTTTTTTTTTTGAGTCAGAATCTCCCGATAGCCCCAGATGGCCTAGAACTCACAGAGATCCACCTACATTTACCTCCTGAGTATTAGGATTAAAGGCATGCACCACCATGCCCAGCTTAAAAACAGTTCTTAGCCACCATGTGGGTGCTAGGAATCTAATCCGGGTCCTCTGCAAGAGCAGTGGGTCCTCTTAACTGCTGACCCATCTCTCCAGCCCAGCAAAGAATTATTTTTATGCTATTTTCATTTATGTACATTTTGGGTTTTAAAGGACTATCAATTTTAATCCATGCCTCCCTCCCAAGTGTTTGTAAGTGTGGGCCAATGCCCTAAAATCTGATCAACATACTAAGCATCACACCAGTAATGAAAACTAACTCTCCCTCTTCCAGAATCATCACTAGCCCATAGATTCTCAGCTAGGGCTGGGATGTCTGCACACCTTGTTGGGCCCCTGTCTGGTTTGTTCTATACAATCTTGTGCATACTGTCTTCGGTGCTGTGGGTTCATATGTCCAACTACTCTGTGGTGAGAGATCGGAATACAGCTTCCTTAAAAAAACAAAGGTTAAAGCAACAAACTTATGATCTTTACAAGCAACAACAATATTCATAGTAAATAAGGCAGGCATATATTACATATATGTGACATATGCTGCATGTGACCATGTGACAAAATCAAATAAAGAGAACAAATAGTGAACAGATGCTACCATCCTAGCATTGTGCAGGGCAAGATGAGAGACGCATCATCTCAAGTCTTTTTTGGAGAAAACAAAGCTTAAATGTCTAAGGCGGGGTTAAAATGAAATAATACACTGTCAAAATATGACCTAATTATGGCTAATCTTGGAAACTAATCCCAAATAAGCTGTTTGCAAATTTTTCTTGAGATTAGATTTGAAGTGAGCTTTGTGTTCTGACTGGAGCTCCTTTTGTCAATACTTGAGTTACGGTCAGAAGGGATCCTATTCCTTGTCTTTAGATCAAAGGTTATTACACTTCTGGCTCACCTGTCCTAAATCTATGACCAGTCTGCCCACAATGCAAACCACTGACTGACAAGTTTTACTTGTGCCTTCTGAGTTCCCCCTTCTTCACAGAAGACTGCAAGTTCAAATGGCCAGTAGTTTTTTTTCTACACTGGTAAAAACAGGATTTGGATCTCTCCATGAGTAAGGAGAAAAGGCAGCCTTTAAGAACACTTAGAGTTTGAAAGAGCTAGAAAAGAATCAACAAGGAAGCACTGTAAATAGTTTTAGAACACAAGGCCCAGGGCTGGAGAGATGGCTCAGCGGTTAAGAGCATCGACTGCTCTTGCAGAGGACCTGGGTTCGATTCCCAGCACCCACATGGAGGCTAAAAACCCCGTCTCTAGCTCCAGTTCCAGGAGAATCTGATGCCCTCTTCTGACCTCCACAGCATTGCATGACATGGGTGCACCAACCTACATGCAGACAGTACACTCGTACACATAAAAAATAAAAAAAAAAAATTAAATTAAAAAATTTTTAAAAAAGAACACAAGGCTCACTCACATCCACACAGTATTGCCCAAGGTAGAACCTCTATTCTGCCATAGTAACCAACAAAGAACCAACTAAGTAAGAACCATTAAGTAAGTAGCTTTACCTGTCAACTTGACACAAGTGGAACCAGAGAACCTCAACTGGGGAATTGCACCCCTTGGATTGCCCTATGGCCATGTCTATGGGGGCATTTTCTTTATTGTTGAGTGATGTGGGAAGGCCCAGCCCACTGTGGGAAGGCCCAGCCCACTATGGACAGTCCCACTCCTGGGGAGGTAGTCCTGTATTGTATAAGAAATCAGGGTTATTTGTGCTAGGGTCCATTGTGCCAAACTACTCTCCTCACCCACTCCTCAGTGCCAGTTCATCCCCTGAGCTCTAGTCAGCCTGTCCAGAGTCCAGGAGCCAGGTCTTCCTCACCCAACCACCACCAGGTGCCAATATTTCTTCAGCCAAGTTGGGCTCTGCTACCCATTTCTGCAGTTCTGTGCTGGGTTTTTGTCCAACTGAGCTTGCATGGGGCTTGTGATTTGTTAACAAGAGTCAAGAGGAAGTTAGTGCCTTCTTGGATTGTTTTATGCTTGGGGCTTACGTGTAGAGGTTGCATTGTAGCTGTGTCACTTAGGCAAGAGTAATTCACAGACTGTATCTGTGTGTGTCCAGTTGTGGGACACCATACTATTCTCATTTGGTCCAAAAGTAGCTTCTTATCCGAGTGGTGTCTGGGATATTCATCTGTAAATATAAGTATACCTCTTTTGTAGTTAGTAAGTTGTTACCTAGCCTAGGGATGTTACCACCCTTGGGGATTTCTCTAAGATCTATGACATCTCCAGTTGTGTGCATCTGGCTAGGTTTACATACCACACATGAGTTTCCTCCCACTGAGTGGGCTTTAGGTCCAATTAGTTAGCCACTGATTTCCCCCAAGATAAAAGTGTCACTATTGCACTGATGACAGATGCTGTGCTGGTCATTGACGTGGATATTTGGTCTTGAGGCTGATATTAGATCACCTATTGATGATCTCCTTTAGTGACTTGCATAGTGCTCTCCACAGATATGAGAGCCTTCAAGGGTGTTAGCTTCCAGGTCAGATACAGCACCATTGCTCAAGATCCAGTCTCTGAAACATGTCCTGTCTTCAGCAATAGTTTCTGGCAATCAAGTGATGTAGCAATAACAAAAATATTTATAGATACAGAGTCATCTTCTTTCCCTACAAAATAACAATAATACAGACTTTTTAAAGGAGTGAATATTCTTAGTGTCTTCAAAATACACATTTATAAAAGTAAGACAGACTTACTAAATGCAATACCTTGAATTAACCTACTATTAAGATACTCAATGAAGATTCAAAATCTACCATTTTTCAAATAGCAGTCTTATTAGTCCACTCATTAATGTAGCTTGCAAGGTTCACACCTAGGTAAGACTGATGACCACTTTTCTCTTCTGGTATTGTGCATATCACCTTCCAGAACTATAAAGTGAGCCAGTAGGAATGAATCTTTAAGGCCAGTACCAGCTTGGTTTCTCCATATTCTATAACACAAATACACATCTTCAGCAATAGGTTCTTGCCATTGAGTCCTAGAAGGTGACCAAGATCAATGGAACTAGTCAAAATTATTTGAGTGTTTATGGGGCCACCATGGCCAACAACTAGAATAGAGGTAATCCTAGCACTGGGTGTCTAGTATGGGCATTGTTCCCCATTATAGGGTAATTCTACTTAAATAAATTTATAGATAGATAGATAGATGATAGATAGTTTCAATATAACTCTTACTAGAGGCTTTTAGTGTTAACTATCCCTCCCCATAATCTCTCCTCCTCTCCTCTCCTCTGCACCCCATCACCCATTTAATCCTCCCTGCTCCATTATTCTCCTTTCACCTTTTATATCAACTGCATTTTATCAGCCTACCTTTGAAAACACACATGCACAGCCATAGGCACACACACACACACACACACACACATAGGCACACCATCATTTTTTACTTATTTCCTGACCATAATGGGTTATCCAAATGAAACACATACATCTAAATATTCAAAGCTAGCATCCACATTTAAGAGAAAACATCATGTTTGCTTTTTTGAATCTGGATTCCCTTACTTAGAATACTTGTTCCCAGCTCCATCTATTTATCTGGAAATTCTTAATTTTGTTTCCCTTAGAGGCAGGCGGATCTTTGTGAGTTCAAGGCCAGCCTGGTCTACAGAGTGAGTTCCAGGCCAGCTGAAGCTACAGGGAGACCCTGTCTCAAAAAGACCAAAAAAAAAAAAAAAACCATAATATTCTGCTGTATAAATGTAGCACATTTTCAATCTCTGTTTATCAGTTGCTGGTTTTTTCCATTTCCTGGTTAATATGAATAAACAAGCAATGAATATGGATGAATACATAGCAACCATCACAACTGCATTAGTACATAGCAACCATTACAACTACATTAGTACATAGCAACCATTACAACTACATTAAAGACTGGCTTGGCAAGATATTTTCCATGGTAAAATAGTGGCATGAATATTATAGGAGTAACCAAACATCTTCGGATTAGATTAGGGTCAATTTCACAAGATGGAATCCATACCTGGCACTGATACCAGGGCCAAGAACCTGAGGATAAACAGGCCATAGACACTAGGGGAGATCCTAGGGGAGATTCTGGGAGATCCCCTAACTGAACATAGTATTATAACAACTCCTAATGTCTTGGTGCTATACACAAATTAGTGGGTCTTTCAACCCTCATCAGAAAGGCTTCTTTTTGCAGTAGACATACACATCAACATATGGAAAATAAGAGACTTTGGAGTGCTAAGGTCTGAATGGAATATCTCTAGTACACCCTTCTCCTCAGGGCTTGGGAATCATCATGGAAGAAGACGAAGAAAGAAAGAGCTCAAGGTAGTAGATGACTACAAGGAAACAATATTTTTAGATACAACTGGGAAACTGCATATATGAACTCACAGCACTTGTGACAGCATGCACAAGGCCTGTGTAAGCTCACGCTAGACAAAACCTAAGCATGGAGAGGGGAGGTGGGCAGGAAACCTTATAGCTAGTCGAGGAGCAGTTAGAAATTGATAGATGTGATAGTGAGGTCGTGTGTTGGGGGCTCAGGTTCCGGACTTGCTAGAATCACCTGGAGCAGCCTGGCGCTGTTCCAGACAGGTAAAACTTAGAACAGATTGACTCTCGAGGTGTTGGACAATTGATTCGCTGGTTTGTGGCAGAGGGGCTGGTGGCCGGTGGGCCTAGATCTGAGCCCTAAGCCCTTGCAGGGGGTGGCTGCCCAACTGGGTCGCCCTTCCCCATTGCAGCCGGAAGCGGCTCTGAGTCTGGGTCTGGCTTGGGTGCCATAGCGAGGTCCTATGTAGGGGACTCAGGTTCCAGACTTGCTAGGATCACCTGGGTCAGCCCAGCGCTGCTCCAGACAGGTACCAGGATGCGGGCTAAGTCAGGCATCCTGCCCCCCACAACAACTGGAATTGAGGAGAGAATATCCAAGCGGATTTTTTTAGGAGAACTCTCAGAACAGGAAAGGAAGAGTGACTTAGACTTCCAATATCCAGTATATAAACAAAAGTGAAAGCCTGAAACCTAGACAAGTCAACACTCCATAAACAAGGAGTGGGAAAAAAGAAAAATAAAAAAGGCATCAGAAGGAGGCAAGCAAAACAAAACAAGCCTTCAGCCTTCAACACACTGAAAAGACATTTGTGATTTGAATCACAAAAGGGACCACATGCCAGGGACATGACTAAGAAACAACATGGGAAAGGTGCAGGATAATTCCGCACCAAGCTTTACCAAACCTGTAGGAGATAGCTACAATGGGATCCCCCTGGAGGTGACCCTAGAAACATACCTTAGAGGAATAATTGCAAACCTATGCAGAGAAATTAAAGAAAATAAAGAAGAATTCAGAGAACTAAAGAGAGAGAATGAAAAATTCAAAAAGAACATAGAGGGATACAATGACAAACTTCAAAAAGAACTAAAGGAAGGGATTGACAAACTCCAGAAAGAACTAGAGAGAGAAAAAAACAAACACCTTAAGGAAGTAGAAACACTGAAAAAGGAAGCCAACCAACGAAGTAAGGAGCACCAAGAAGAGATCGAGAAACTCAAAAAGGAAATGGATGTTTTAAAGAAATCACAGGATGAAATGAAAAAGGAAATAGAACACTCATTCAATCAAGAAGAAAGGAAAGGAAAGCCTCAGAAATAGAATGGAGGAAGCAGAACAAAGAATATCAGATCTGGAAGATAACACAGAGCAACTAAAAACTCAAATAAAGCTTATGAAAAATTTTAAAATACACAAAAGTGGAACAACCAGGAAATATGGGACATTATGAAAAGATCAAACCTCTGCATCATAGGAACATAGGAAGGAGAAGAATCTCAAGAGAGTAGTATTGATCAGATCTTCAACAGAATAATAGATGAAAATTTCCCCAAACTAAAAATAGACAAACCCATTCAAATACAAGAAGCATATAGGACTCCAAATAGAAAAGATCAGAAAAGAAACTCCCGATGCCATATCATAGTTAAAATGCTAGATGCCCAAAACAAAGAAAAAATTCTGAAGGCCACAAAAGAAAAACAAGTCACATACAAAGGGAAACCCATCAGAATTACAACTGACTTCTCGGCACAAACCATGAAAGCAAGAAGAACATGGAGCAAAGCATTCCCTGTGTTAAAGGACTATGGATGCCAACCGAGAATACTTTACCGGCAAAAAGGTTGATTACAGTTGAAGGAGAGAGAAAAATTTCCCATGACATAAACAAGATGATAGAATACATGTCTGGAAAACCAATTCTCCAGAAAATACTTGAAGCAATTCAAAGGGCAGAAGAGAGGAGAAATTATCCTCAAGCACCTTGGAAAAGAAACTAATAAAAACATAACCATAGGAGTAGAATCAGACACTAAAAGTCCAAATGGATAATAAGGTGAAAGGAAGCAACATCCATCTTTCAATTATAACCTTAAATATTAATGGGCTGAACTCCCCAATCAAAAGGCATAGACTGGGAGAATGGATTAGGAAACAAAATCCATCTATATGCTGTCTACAAAAAAACCATCTCAAATCAAGGACAGGCACAAACTTAAGGTGAGGAATGGAAGAAATATTCCAAGCAAATGGTAAAAAAAAAACAGGTGTTTGCTATTCAATATCAGAAAAATAGGACTTCAAAGTAAAAGAAATCAAAGAGACAAAGAGGGCCATTACATTTTATTAAAGGAACAAAATGACAATGAAGATCTCACATCATGATATATACGCACCAAACGCTGGTGCACCAAACTTTGTAAGACATTCTTCAGGATCTCCAAGGCTCAAATTAACCCCAGCACACTAATAGTAGGGGCTTCAATACCCCACTAGTCCTTTAGACAGATCAACAGGAAAAGGATAAACGAGAGACATCTGAAATGATAATACCGTACACCAATGGACCTCACAAGACATCTATTGAATATTTCACCCAAACACCAGAGAACACTTTCTATCTCAGCATTCTCACGGAACATTCTCCACAAACAGACCATATATTGGGACACAGGGAAAAACTCAACAAATACAAAAAGATTGATAATCTCATGCATTCTATGGACCACAGTGCAATAAGCTCAACATCAACCACCAGGATAAACCCTACAACCTACAAGAACACCTGGAGACTAAACAACACTCTTCTGCCTAATGAATGGGTCAAGGAAGAAATAAGAAGAAAGAAATAAAAACATTCCTGGAACTGAATGACAATGATAATACACTACAGCAAAAACTATGGGACACTTCAAAACAGTCCTAAAGGGAAGTTTATAGCTCTAAGTGCCTACATTAAAAAAGACAGAAAGAGAAGAGTGAATGATCTAACACTGCAGCTAAAAGTACTTGAGAGACAAACAACAAATGAACCCTAAATGCATCAACAAGAAGGAATAAAAAATCCGAGCAGAGATCAATGAAATAGAAAAGAAAATAATACAAAAAATCAATGACTCCAAAAGTTGGTTCTTTGAGAGAATAAACAAATAGACAGACCTCTAGCCCGTTAACCAAAAGAAAGAAGGAACAACTCCAAATCAATAGAATCTGTGATGAAAGGGGAATATCACAACCGACAATGAAAGATCCAGACAACCATAGGAATACTTCAAAAAACCTATATTCTACTACGTTTGAAAACCTAGAAAATGGATGAATATATCTGTAATCCTGGGAATTCACCACGCTCAAAGAAAGAAGAGATCAAAAGCTTAAATAGACCATAATATATGAAGAAATTGAAGATGTATAAGCAGCCTCCCAACCAAAAATGCCCAGGCCCAAATGGATTCACAGCCGAATTCTATAAAATATTTCAAAAAGACTTACAACCATTACTACTCAAGTTGTTTAGAAGGCTACCAAATGGGAGTTCTCCCAGATTCCTTCTATATAAGCCAGCATCACACTACTGCCAAAACCAGGCAAAGATACAACGAAAATCAATAAATATCATCAAGCGTATAAATGGACTGAAAGACAAAAACCACACCATCATCTCAATTGATATGGAGAAAGCAACAAAATACAGCATCCCTTCATGTCTAAAGTCCAGGAGGTAATTGGATTGGAGGGATCATTCCTGAATGTAATCAAAGCCATATACAGGAAACCCACAGCCAATATTCATCCTAATGGGGAAATGACAGAAGCATTCACTTAAGGGTAGGAACTCCGTGGCTGCCCCCTGTCCCCATCCTTTTCAATATAGTGCTTGAAATCCTTGCTATAGGCAATAAGCAAGAAAAGGAAATTAAAGGAGTTCTAATTGGAAAGAGAAGGTCAAGCTATCCCTTTTGCGATGACATGATTGTCTACCTAAAGGATGCTAAGAACTGCACCAGGAAACTCCTAGAAACGATTAAGAAATTCAGTAGGGCTGGAGAGATGGCCTAGTGGTTAAGAACGCCAACCGCTCTTACAGAGGACCTGGGTTCGATCCCAGCACCCACATGGAGGCGGCCAAGAACCGTCTGAAACTCCAATTCCAGGAGAACTCCAGTTCCATGGGAATCTGACACCCTCTTCTGACCTCCGCGGCATTGCACGACACGGGTGCACACACTTGCATGCAGACAGAACATTGGTACACATACAGAATAAATGCCGGGGCATGGTGGTGCTCGCCTTTAATCCTAGCACTTGGGGGGGCAGAGGCACACGGAATCTCTGGAGTTCGAGGCAGCCTGGTCTACAGAGTGAGTTTCAGGACAGCCAGAGCTACAGGGAAAACCCTGTCTCAAAAGACCAAAAAAAAAGAACTTCAGTAAAATGGCAGGATACAAATAAATCTAGGAAAATCAGTAACCTTTCTTTACACAACACAAGCAACTGAAGAAAGGAAAACAAGAGGACTTCCCACTCACAGTAGCCTCAAAAACAATAAAATACCTAGGACAAACCTAACCAAAGGACACCAGGATCTCTACAAAAAAATTTTAAAAACTCTGAAGAAGGAAATTGAAGAAGAAGAAACATCAGAGAGGACAAACCTCCCATGCTATGGATTGGTAATAAATGTAAAAATGTCCATTCTACCTAAACTGTTACAGATTTAATGCAATCCAATCAAAATCCCAAGAGCTTCTTACAGGCTTGGAAAAAATCCTCAATTTATTTGAAAAACAAAAAGGCCCTAAATAGCCAAACAACCCTGAGAAAAGAGCCATACAGGGGGATCTCTATACCAGATTTCAAACTTTACACTACAGGCTATAGTCATAAAAAACAGCTTGGTACTGGAACAAAAACAGACCAGTTGACACATGAAAAAACCGAAGACTTAAACCTGAGCACGTACATTCAGCCACCTCCTATTGATAAAGGGGCCAAGAAGACACAATGAGAAAAGACAGCTCTTCAACAAGTGGTGTTGGCAAAACTGAATCACCACCTGTTTGAAAAATGAAAATTAAACCCCTACCTCCCACCTGTACAAAAGGCAAGTCCAGATGGATCAAAGACTAACATGAAACCAAACTCTGGTGATAGAAGAAAATTGCAGCAGACTACAGACATAGGTGTAGGGAAAGACTTCTAACTCAGCAGCCAGCTGCATAAGAATTAAGGTTGACAATTGACAAATGGGACCTCATTAAACTCAAAGCTTTGTACATCAAAAGAAACAATAAAGGAAGTGAAGAGAAAACCACTGATGGGAGGAAACCTTCACTGCAGATACATCTGAAAAAGCATTAATTTCCAGAGTATACAAAACTACTCAAAAAAAAAGTGAATCACTCAAAGATGGAGCAAAGAACTGATAGAGACTTCATCAGCGGAGGAACTAGAGCTGGCTAAGAAACATTTTAAAAACTATTCAACGTCACTAATAATTAGGGAAATGCAAATTAAGACCACTCTAAATATCATCCTCATCCCAATAAGACGGCCAGGATCAAGAAAATAAATGATACCAAGGGTTGGAGAGGCTGTGGGGGAAAGGGGAACACTCATACCATTGCTGGTGGGAATGTAAACTTGTACAGCCACTATGGAAAGCAGTGTGGAGAACCTTGGAAGACTAAAAATAAGCTTGCCATTTGACCCAGCATACCACTCCTGCGTAATAACCACAAGACTCAAACTACTGCAGAAAATACATGCAATCTACATTTATTGCAGCTTTGTTCAAAATAGCAAAAAGCTGGAACCAACCCAAAATTGCCCTCAACGACGATGTGGATAGAGAAAAATGTGGTACTGTACACCCAGGAGTTCTATGCAGCCGTAAGAAAGAAAATCATGAACTTCGCAGTTAAATGGATGGAGCTGGAGTATTATATTAGTGGTAGTAACACAGTCCCAGAAAAACAAACGATGAATGGTATTCCTCATCTGTGGATGCTCGCACAATACCCAGGTGTAAATATTTCTTGTGGAGAGGGATGCATATTAAAGAACAACAACAGAAAGACTGCACAGAAAACTGACGGTGAACCAGGAGGGGTGGAGGGGTGGGAAGGACACGGGGATAAGCATACAGATTAATAAAATTACAGGTATTACTTAAATAATAACAATAACTTGGGATTAAACATATACAAATGATCTCTTAAATTTTTGTGTTATACTGGTATCATGTAACATTCTCTTTTACCTGTAGGATTAATTTAACTTAAGGAGTTAAGTTTGCTTCCCAAATTAACAACCACAGTCACCCAAAAAAAGCTTGGATAAATTTAATGAAATTTACAACTTGATCCTGGCTATAGGTATGTGTACTACAACTGCCTTTTCGAAACTCATGGGTCAAAAATAAAAAACCTAAATTGAAAAAAAGGGATACAGTTACATATTCAAACGTTTTTGTCAAAAAACTTTCAATTTAATCTTTAAAACTAAATATGGGAAAGATTTGTATGTTCCCACAGGCCAAAACGTCACCAACTCAACGGCTGAGAAAGAAAAGATACAGCTTCCATCTGTAGGTTGTACCAAGAAATTCCAGCAGAGCAGTTGGCCCATCTTAACACTAAAAAGAAAAAAAAGCCTCAGACTGCTACGGCATCAAACATCTCTGAGGACCATAGGTGTAACAACTCTTTATAGTGAGTCCTAATGAATTTACCTTTCAGGTGCCGCACAGTTTTAATTGAGAGACTCCTTACTTCTTTTTCATGAACAAGAAAACATGTGGTAATGAGTCATTCTCTAACTGTAAAATAGAGCTGACTGTATAGAGGTAATCTCTTAAAACTGTAAAACTGCTTTCTTTTTTTTTATTGATGCTTTGTGTATTCATACATCATTTTCCAATTCAGTTCAGTCATATATCCCTTTCCCTTCCCCCCAACCCACCCCTACCCAACCAGATCATGATTCTGCCGTAATTTTTCTGATCTTTCTGGTTTGGTTTTGTTTTGTTTTGTTCTGTTTTCATTTTTTAACAATAAGTATAAATTTGAAGTACAAGCATCCTTCATGTAAAACCAATTTTGCAGCGTTGTGCCAAACCCACACAGTCATGGGTCCCACCATCACAGGGGGGGGGGGGCTTGCATGTTCACTCAAGTTGATCAAATGAGTTTCCAGTCTATATTGTTGTAGTTTCACCATTCACACCCAATCACAGCCCTTACATTCTACCGCACCCCCTCTTCCACAGATTGTTCCCTAGGCTTAGAAAAGGGGCACAGGTGATGAGAAGCAAAACAGTCTACCTTTTCTGAAGCTGTTGTCTTGGTTTCTAGTCAATTCTGGCTGTTTTCTTTCCTGGCTGCCAGCTTGTCCAGGCATCAGCCTTTCAATCTTACTAATGATGCACATGCAATTAGATATTAGGTATTTAAACAGTATAATATATAGCCTTTCGATCCTACTAATGAGCACTCGCAATTAGATTCTAGGTATTTAAACATCTAATTGTTTGGTAGGCTACTTTGGTATAGACACAGATGTTTGGATGGTATGTTAATCATGATTACATTTTTTTCTGTTAAGCATGACAGGGACTTCTGTGGTTTATAACATACTCCTAACCATTAGAGGATGAAGCTTGTGGCATCAGCCGTGGGTGATTCCTCCAAGGAGGAGCTAAATAGCCGATTAAATTTGGGATATACAGAATATGGCTGCCACTAGAAGACATCATGTTGAGTAAGTAACACAGTCCAGAAAAACAAACGACAAATGGTTATCTCTCATATGTGGATGCTAGTACCATAACCCAGTATAATATTTCTTGTGGAGAGGGATGCATAATTAAAAGAACACACAACAGGAAGATTGCATCAGAAAACTGCTGAAATGGTGACTCGGGAAGGGTGGGAGGGGTGGGAGAGGGACACTGGGTGTATATTCGATTGGTGCCAATTAATTGACGTGAGTTCAAAAAGTATCCAGTTTTGCCCAGACTCTGTCTACAGGATACATGGTGTTTTAGGACTAGTAAAAGTAAATATGTGCATATTAAAAACAACATTGGTTTAAAGGCTGATTAAAAAGGTAATGCATCTGAGTTATGTGGTGATATAAATTGCTGTTGTCCACATTAGTTTAATTAAAAACTGTATAACAATTACTTTGTGATTGGTATAAACAAATGTTCTCTATAATTTTGCTGTTCTATAGTATCACTGGTAGCAATCTCTTTCACCTTAGATGATTATAAATTAAAAAAAGTGTTGTTTCCAAGTTAACCACATACTGAACCCTAAACAGCATGGGTGAACTTGATGAAATCGTGCCTTGAATCCAGCCTATAGTATATTAATACACTGCTTTTTTGAGACTTGTGGGTCAAAAATAAAACCCAAAATAAAAAAAAGGGGGATATAGCTAGATACGAAAACTTTTTGTCAAAAACCTTGCAATCCAAATCTTAAAACTAACTATGGGAAGGATTTGTATGTTCCACAGGCCAGAGTATCACCACTTATGGTTGAGAAAGAAAAATCACAGCTTTGCAGTGAGTAGGTTACCAGAAAGTGCCAGCAGAAGGATTGATTTCCTCCGGGCATTGAAGGGAAGAGAAATGCCTCAGATTGCTGCCAGACATCCGGCCCCTCTCTGATCCTACTAGTAACAACGATTTTTTTTTTATTTTTTTATTTATTCTATGTGTATTAATGTACTGTCTGCCTTTGAGGTTTGTGCACCCGTGTCGTGCAAGCCGCCAGTCTAGAGGGTCGAAGAGGGTTTCGGATTCCCCTGGACTGATTCTCCTGGAATTGGGTCTAGACAGCTTCGGCCGCCATGTGTGCTGGGGATTCGAAACCCGGGTCCTCTTGTAAGAGCGGTCGGCACTCTTAACCGCTAGGCAACTTCTCCAGCCCCGTAACCAACGATTTTAATGAATCCTAATGAAGCTTATCTTCTAGGTGCTGCAAAGGTTTTAATACAAGAGACTTTCTTAACTCCCCCCCATAGAATAAGGAGAAATATGATGATGATGATGAGGTCGTTCTCCAGCTGTAGATTGGAGCCAGCTGTTATAGAGGTATTCTCTTGTAAATTCGGTAAAACTGCCTTCTTTAATTGACTAATAGACATAGAAACTGTGAAAAGGATTATTCTCTATTCAGAACCAAATATAATGCTAAAGTCTCCTTAAGCTATGCACTTAAGCAAAATATATTAATACAGGAGCTCTGAAATCAACAATGGATTATTCTACCAAGGAGATGTTGGCCAGGGGATCCAAGCCCCCACAAAAGGTAAAGGCTCCTTGCCTCCAAACTGGAATATCTGCAGGAAGAGAGGCGATAAGGCCCTGCTGTTGAAGACCTGATATAAACTTGGGAAAGATGTATGGAGACCGCACTTGCAAGCATACGGATGGTCTCTGGAATGCCAGAGAGTGTTACCAAAGGCCACTAAACCAATAAAGCAAATATAGGTCTCCTTGAGTCAAGCAAGACTCCTCCGTCAGCATTAGCTACACTTCATCTGCCTGGAAATACTGTGCAGCAGTGGCAGCCATATGTCTGTATATCCCAAAACTGCTTTCTTTAATTGACTAATAAACATAGGAACTGTAAAAAGGATTATTCTCTTCAGAACCAAATATAATACTAACGTCTCTTTAAGTGATGCATATAAGCAAAATATATTAATACAGGAGAGCGCTGATACCAGCAATGGATTATTCTGCCAAGGAGATGTTGGCCAGAGTATCCAAGACCCCCCCCCCCAAAGTTAAAGGCTTCTTGCCTGTAAACTGGGATAGAGTTGTGGTAAGAAGAGAGGTGGTAAGGCCCTGCTGTCAAAGACCTGATGTAAGCATGGGAAGGTTGTATTGAGACCACACTTGCAAGTGTACAGTTGGTCTCTGGAATACCAGAGAGTGTTACCAAAGGCCACTAAACCAATAAAGCAAATGTTGGTCTCCTTGAGTCAAGGAGACTCCTCCACCAACATCAGCTACAACTCACCTGCTTGGAGATACTGTGCAGCAGTGGCAGCCCATATGTCTGTATATCCCAAATCTATTTGGCTATTAGCTCTCTCCTTGGAGGAATAACTCATGGATGTTGCCACAAGCTTATATCCTATAGTGATTAGGAGATGTTATATGCCACAGTAAGACCTTGTTATCTTTTATAGGAAAAAAAGTTATCCATGGATTAACACACCAGCCAAACAACTGTGTCTATACCAAAGTAACCTACCATAATAATTAGCAATGTTTAAATACCTATATATCTAATAGCTTGTGCTTCATTAGTAGGATTGAAAAACTGTCAGCCCATGAAAGGAAACAGTCAGAACTGATCAGAATCCTGGACAAACTGTCAGCCCATGAAAGGAAACAGCCAGAACTGATCAGAATCCAAAACGACATCTCCAGACAAAGTAGACTGTTCTGCTTTTCGTCCACCTGTGCCCCTTTTCTAAGCCTAAGGAACAATCTGCGGAAGAGAGGGAGTGGTGGAATGTAAGGGCTGCGATTGGGGTGAACAGTAAAGCTACAGCAATATAGTCTGGACACTTTAAAGCAGGTTTTCATGCCAGGCCTGAAGAAGGCCAAGAGCTTGGAGGAAGATAGTCATTAAAATCCACTCTGTAAGATTTGCAGTTTAAACAAAAACAACAGAAATTACTGCATCAAAGAACTGACTGAAACAGTGAACTTCTGCTCAAAACAGTCAACTTCCACATGGAGAATATTGAAAAAGACTGAGAAAGAGATGAAAAGCATGTTTGGCAGAATGCATGAGCTCTGGTGGGGTGGGGGGACGGGATTTGGGATATATATATAGACACATGGCTGCCACTGTTGCACAGTATCTCCAGGCAGTTGAGGTGTAGCTGATACTGGCAGAGGAAAATAGACTGTTTTGCTTCTCACCCACTTGTACCTCTTTCCCAAAGCCTAGGGAACAAATTGCGGAGGCATGTTAGGATGTAAGGGCTCTGCCTCCCGAATGCTAGGATTAAAGGTGTGCACCACCACGCCCGGCTGTTATACTCTTTTTTATATGGAGAGATTGGGGTGAATCATGAGACTACAGCAATATAGACTGAACTCCTACTTGATCAACGTGCCTGTGCATACAAGCATCTCCAACTGGACTATGTGAACCTTGGGTTGTTCAAAATTTGGACATAGATACTTGCAAATTGGTTTTACATGAATGTTACTTACATTCATTGTTTATGCTTAATAATTTGGCTCACTTCAAAAAATGCACCAATTACCTAATTGTATGGCAAACTGAGTAACATCAATGTTATCTGAAAACAACTGTGTTATTATATTGTAGAATCCCTTAAAAAATAAACAAATAAAAGAGGGAAAAATATATCACGGACTCAAAAAAAAAAAGTATGATTAAAAGGTGAATCTCCTAGTGGGCTTGAGAATTAACACACCACTTATGTTCAGATTTTGTAATATTGGCATGTGGGTGGAGGATATGTATGCATATTTTGAGGTAATATAAAATTAAAGGGGAAAAATGTGAAAAAAAGACTGAGAGAAAGATGCAAGAAATCTATGGCAGAATACAGGAACAGGGGTGGGGTGGGGCCATGGAAAGGGGAATGTCTCTAAATTGTACTGAGTAATGATGTATGAAATATGCAAAACATCAATAAAATATATATTTTAAAAAAAGAAATTGATAGCTGCTGGGAAACAGAGGGTCAGTTTTCTTTAAGAGTTTTATGGTGACTAGACTGACAAACTGCAGAGGAGAGAGCCATGCCCACATGTATTTGGAGAACACAAACTGGATTTGAAGGGCTTTAAAGAAAAAGGACATGAAGTTGGGGGTAGGGAAGTGAGGATGCATTTGAGAGTAGATGGGGGTGAATATGATCAAAATAAGTTGTATAAAAGTCTCAAGGAACTAGTAAAAAAGTTTTATCTTGATATTTCTAGTGTATAGAGTTATACAAGTAATACCCCTAGAGCAACAAGCTTCAACCACAAGGCAGACTATTGTGAATGGTTGTTTATGTGTCCGCTGCTGAGTGAGCAACAAGTTAAAGAAGTGATTCCCAGTGCTGGTTCCCTGGGAACACTGCCAGTGTTATGAACAAAAGGACACTGAGAAAACCTGAAAATAAGACTAACTTTTGTGAATTTGGCCACATATTTACATCCCAGTCATAAAGCATGTTTATTTACACGGGATTTTTTTTTCAAAATTATTGAGATTTTGTACATTTCATACAACAGTTCTTTTTTTTTTTTTTCTGTATGTGTATCAATGTACTGTCTGCATGCAAGTCTGTGCACCCGTGTCATGCAATGCCGCAGAGGTCAGAAGTGGGCGTCGGATTCCCCTGGAGCTGGAGTTCTCCTGGAATTGGAGTTTCAGATGGTTCTCGGCCGCCATGTGGTGCTGGGGATCGAACCCGGGTCCTCTGCAAGAGCGGTCGGCGCTCTTAACCGCTAGGCCATCTCTCCAGCCCCATACAACAGTTCTTAATCAAATTTAAAACCCCTCCCCCAACAACCCCCCAATCCCTCCCCCACCTGACTTCATGTACTGTGCCATACATGTTAGGTCCTATCCAGCTGAGTGTTTTTACCCGGATGTCCCTCAGTGCAGTTCATCTACTGGAGTCCAGTCAGCCATCTACAGATCATAAGAAAGGCATCCTTTCCCTCACCCAGTAGTATTAAGTCTTCAATGGTTCTCACTCTAGGGCTGGACCACTACCCATTTCTCTCACTCCAATTTGGGCCCTTGACTGATTGCATTGGCATGGGTCCTGTGCTCAATGCCACCATTGCCACAAGTTCACATGTCCAAGCTTCCAATGCCTGCAAAGCCTCTGCTTCCTTGTGTTCATGAACCAAGCCTGGCTTTTACAGTCTTTCTGCCACCTCTTCCACAATGACCCCTGAGACATGGGTGGGTGAAGTTTAAAACAGGAGTCCTATCCAGAGACACACTTTATAGTCTCATTCTTTAAAAATTTGGCCAGTTGTGACCTTCTGTGTGCATCACACTCTGTTGTATAAGCTAAACTGGTAAGAACTGAGGGGTGCATTAGTGCTCTCTCCACCTCTTGTTATGCTATGTTCCATGACTCTTAGGTGTAGAGGTTCAACTGTAGATGTGTCACCTAGGAATGGGCATCTCTCAGACATATATTCTTTGTGTCTGACCAGTTGTGGAATTCTGAAATATCCTCCATCTGTTGCCAAGTGTAGCTTCTTTGATGAGTAGTATATGGTATGCTTATCTGTAAATATAAGGATCCATATTCAGCATATGGTAAGAAATTTCATTTGTCTAGAGATATGACAGAGATAGGGTTTTCTCTAAGCTCTATGACCTTTTCAGCCATGTGAATTTGGCTGTATTTTGTTGAGAGGGTACTCTAACTGGGGAAGGAAGAGGGAGGGCTAGAAAGAGGAAAAAGAGGAAAGAAAGATAAGCAATAGGTAAATGGAAAAAATGGGAAATGTATTATTTAGTAAGCCTACCAAAAAATAGACATAAAATATACATGTGAATGCACGTCTATAGCTGAAGTCTACATAACAAAAAAATTACACTGACAGACAAGTGAAACCTCTCCTCGAGCTGTTGGTCAGAGTAGTCTAAGATACTCCCCAAATAATATAAGTTATTGTCACAACTCTTGATTACCTCCCAGAATTTGAAGGTAAGTCTCTGTTGCTGAAGACACAGAATACTTCAGACACCGGGCTTGCAACAATTGATCTAGAAATGACCTGGAAGCCTTTTCTCTGAATACTTGCTATCATAGTAATAGAAGATCTTACCCAACTGTAAAACCTATGAACCACAACAATGGCCCAACAAATTTTCTTCATTGGTGCAATAGTGTCACTTTCATCTTGGGGATGATCAACAGCTGTCTAATTTGAGTTAAGGTCTACTTAATAGGAGGTAATTAGTGCCTGGTACTGTAAACATAGCCTAGTACACATGGTTGAAGGAGCCACAGACCCTAGACCAGAGTCTATTCTGTTACTATGCTAAACCAATGTAATTTCTTACTGCATTCTAAATATGTACCCTTATATTTACAGAGAAGTGTAGTCACAACACTTATCAAAGAAACACCTCTTTGCAACAAATGGAACTATTATAAAGTTCCACAACCGGTGAAATGCAGAAAATATGTGACCATGAGGTGCCCAACTCTAAGTGACACATCTATAATTACACTTCTACACCTATAGCTCAGGGAATATCATGGGAAAGGGGTGAGAAATATTGTAAGAGCCAAAGGGACAAGACACCTGCTGCTAATTAATATATTCTAGACATGATAGATAAGCTACACTCATTAAATTTCCATAGCATTGTAGCCTAACAAGATCTTCATAATGACAAAACCAGTTGGCATTCCTATTTGAATGGTGAAATTTACAAGGGACTCCACCTCAAGATGAAGAGCTATGAACCATCAATGGATGCTGAGGGAGGGATAATTTGTTTTCTTCAGGAACTAGCTCCATGACAGGCTATGTAACCCCAAGTGAGCAGCCCTAAATATATGACCACCTCTAAATGTACTCAATGTATGTAAATGTACATGTGTCTATGTAACAATAATGATTAAAGATGGTAAGAAACTGTGAGAGAGAACATAGGAGAGTTGGTGAGGGACTAGAAGAAGTGGAAAGACTGCAAATACAATACTTATATATGAAATTAAAAAAATAAATAAAACAAAAGAGGGCCATCTAACTCAATTGCATCCCACAGAAGCCATTTTTTATAGTGATCACCTGCTTTTTGTGTTATTTCTTCCAATTCAGAATGTTGGGCTGGCACTTTTGAATTCTTCATAGATTGAAAACATTAATTAAACAATCTTTTTGTTAGACTATAAGATCCTATTTCTTGAATGACTCAAAAAAATAAATGTTCCAGTTAAAGTTGAATGTGCTTAGTCTGTAGCTCTTAAGATTTTTTTCCCTTAAATAAATAAAACATACAAAATTTAGAAGGAAGCATATGATGCCTTCCTTGGGGACATTTCATTTAAATTATTGAGAATTCTGCAATCTGATTGCAATTTTATAAACACATGAAAAGTACCTTTCACATTCTAAATGTGTAACTACCTAGACTGAATATTTTCATATGCTTTGCTGATTTTTCCACCATCAGGAGTTAGAATAAATGTTTTATGTTTAATCAAAAGCCATGATGCATGATATTTACCATCTATTAAGAACCTTTTAAAATATTTCCAAGGTGTTGCGGGAAGTGACAATCTGTATGCAGTCATAACCAACAGCCCAACCCTCGTGCTTCATTTCAGGGCCACTGCACAACTGCAGAACTTATTAATCAACCCATTAAGTAATTATCTCCAAAATTTGAAGATTAATTTGCCCATGAGAAATAAAGAAATGCAAACTAGCAAAACCTCCTGAGGAATAATTTGCAAATACTCATAAATAACTATAATCCTGTTCTCTTATTTTTTGACTCAGAAATCTTGCTTTTTGAAATCCATCCTAGAGAAGTAAATAAATAAGCAATATAATTTGTGCTTGTCTCAGTCATATTTATACCATGGGAGCTACCATGTCCCAGCTTGGGATGTTATAACATAGCAATATTTTCATTAAATACTCAAATTATGGTGGCCATTTTTCCCTCAGTTGGTTATGTTGACCTCAGATTGTCACTTGGCTATTATAGAAAAAGACCTACAGGCTCTACATATGGAAAAATAATAAGGGGCAGTAAAACAGGCTACAAAGCACAGAGCAAGACTAGTCAATGCATTGGAAAGAGGGGAAGCTATATCCACCCAAATAGTTATAGTGATTGCCACTGGTCAGTTGGATTTCAAATTATTTTTAGTTTTATTTTAGTACTTGCCATGACATTTTCACCTTAATACAATTATCACTATCATTATTGTAAATAATTAGCATGCTACACTTTATAAAAGCTTTTAAGATATTAAACATGGTGCTGCCCTGCCCTGCCCTCCCTTCGTGACTTCCTCCTCCAGAATAACTGCGCTTTTCAGAGTTCAGTTTCTTTCTTGCCTAACATAGCTTCATGAGAAGCCTTGGAACCAAGCTTCTCGAAACCATGCCAAGCTTCTTGCTGAATATTGCGTCTTTCACGTACCCCTGTATGCACACCTCTACTTGCCCAATTTTCTGAGTGAAAATACAGAGATGAGATTTCTGGTAAAGCCACACAGATATATCACCTCGGGTGGAATTTAAATTTCCACATCAACTACTTATCAGGAAGTTGGAAGTTGTACATTTCTTTTCTGAGCAGAGCTCTTCACAAAATAACATTGGAGAGCACCACAAAAGAAACCATCAATCTCATTCGCCGTCAGATAAACGCAAGCAAAAACTACACAAGATTCCATCTCATTCGAATCAGAATGGCAGTCAGAAAGAAAATAAATAAGAATAAATGCTGGCAAGGATATGGCCAGAAAAGAGCCTTTATATACTGCTGGTAGGAGTGTAAACTAGTCCAGGACTATGGAAGTCATTGTGGAGGTTCCTCCAAAAAATGTATCATAGTAAACAGCCATAATATTTACCCCAACAGCTATAAGTCAACATATCACAGAGATACTTGCACAGAAATATTTATTATAGAGAATTCATAATCCCTAAATTAAGGAACTAATCCAGGTGCCTATAAACAGAAGAATAGATCAGGAAAATGTGATGCATAGACATGACATTTTTTCAGCCATAGAAGAAAATGAAGTTATGTCGTATGGAGGAAAATGGATGCAACTAGAACTAATCACATTAAGGGAATTAAATCACTGACATCAATTTGTTCTCATTTCTAAGTCCTAGATTTTGTAGATACATAGAATCACAAATGCACAGACAACAAGAAAGCAGAATCAAAGCTGTCTGGGAAACAAAGGGACTAATGGGAACTGGAATCAGGGAGGATACAGAGTGGGGTATGGAGTGAGAATGTGCTCAAAGTACACGCTCTACTTGCATGAAAATGGCCTGTGTAACCATGTACAATAATTCTTTTAAATGAATAATAGATTCTGGAATTTTTCAATTTATCCTGCAGAGGACTGGATTTGGGACAAAGCTACCCAGCATCCTTCCTAGCACACTACCTACAGTAAAAAAAGGATCTCAAACTAACTTTGTAGAGACTCATTCAATTGCACCTACCAACCAGATAAAGTGGAACACACCTTTAATCCCAGCACTCATGAGACAAAGCCATGTAGATCTCTGTGAGTTCAAAACCAGCCTGGTCTACATGGTGAGTTCTAGGCCAACCAGACCTACACATAAAATTCATTACCAAAGTAGTAATAATAATATTCATTCCCAAAGTAATAATAAATATAAATTGTACCCACCACAGAACCTTGTTCAGCTCCCCCAGCACTGAAGATCTTTCATACTAGGTTGTCAAGACCATTGTTTTCAATTTTCAGACATATGCTGTCACATTTACCCTTACCTTTTATTTTACCACAGTGAAAACATCTATTTTTTTCAACTTTGTGCATTTACTTACACTATTCCAACTACTTAAAATTCCCTATTTTATATAGATTGTCTCCACTCACCAAGTACTGTGTCTTGATTTTCTTTGCATCTACATCAGACCTAATTTCTGGTTCTGCTAGAGTCTAGACTAAGGAAGACAACATGGAGCCTAAATTATTTCTAAACTTCAAGCTTTAAATTTTTTTCCCTACTTGACAGAGAAGTAATGCCTATACAATAATGCCGACGTGATCCTAACAAACACTTGAACATCTGCATGCTAACTATGCTATTCCAACAATAGGATTCCAAGAAAGAAAACATAAGATTTAAGAAGGAAGAACTCTTACATCTATTTAATTACAGAGAATTCATGTAGGATTTCTTTGCCTGATTCCATCAATACAAAAATGACTTTCATACCATTTTGACAGGGTAATTTTTTCCACTTGGCAAAGCAGAAAGGAAACTAGAGTATCATCAATCCTTTTGATTTGATTCCTTTGTCTTTCATTTTGAGCTTATTAGATTGTATGCATTTCTAAGAGCCACTGAAATATAATGGAATAAAAACAGAAAAATCACATGAAAGTGGATTAGATACAAATGACATGTGACTTTAGTGCCAGGCAATGAGACTCAGTGTCTCTCATGGAAGCAATGGAGATCCTCATGACAAGCAGGGAACTACCTGATCAGGTTTGTTTCTCAGATAGTGACCTGGTTGAAGGTGGGACTAGTATTGCCAGATGGGTGAGATATAGGGAACTGTCATAACAAGAAAGCAGGAATGAAGGTATTTGGGGCTGGGGAAGACTAGATTGGAGATGAAGTTGAGAGGTTCAATTGTGTTTTTCAAAGAGAGCATGTTCATTGTTTGACTCTGGGGAATGTTAGTCTGTATAACTTTTAGAATGCTGACTTTTAAAGAATCTTTTTTAAAAAACAAATATTTATTGAGACTTTTAATGTTGCTACCATTTGTATTTTGTTTTGCATGGAAAAACAGATAAAAACCATAGCTAGCAACATGCTAATGCCAAAAAAGAAAGTGAGCACTGCGGATTGTCCCTGGACTCTAATCTGCCCATCTGTGAGTTTGAAATGACAAAAAGAGGAAAAAAGCCCCTTTAGACAGAAAATGATTTCCCTATAAGAAGCAACATTAATATACCAACAGGATGCTCTAAAGGGCAGAGGGCTAAGTTCCCAGTAAAGGACACATTGCTAAATGCTGAGTTGCTCACACAGACAAGTACTGCTGGAGTTTCTTTTTTTTAAAGTGTAGGTTTTAGAATGTTTGTCAGTTCCTCCAAAATTGGTTTATCGTAAGTAGACAGATCACACTGTATGTTCTATATCAATTCATTGGACTGTCTCAGACTCAGGTGCTGCAGAAAATTCAAATTCCATGGATACTGTGAACAGGTTTAACTGATGTATAGAATAGATGCATGCTGGTTTCTTGGTAAGCCCTTTTCTGCACAATAATCATATATGACAATAATCATCAAAAAGTTGAAAGCTTAGTGATTTAATTTTCTACCATCTGAAATCAGATGCTGTGATAGATAGCTTCAGTTGTCACCTAACACGTCTGGGAAGAGGGAACCTCAGTTGGGGAGTTTCCTCCATTGGACTGGCCTGTGGCCATGTCTTGTGAGGCATTTTTTTTTTCTTGTGAGGCATTTTCTTTATTGAGAGATATAGGCAGGCCTAGCCCACTATGGATGGTACCAAGCCTGGGCAGGTAGTCCAGGGATGCTTTTTTTAAATACATAAAATTTCTGGGACTGGAGACATGGCTCAGCCATTAGGGGACTGGCTGCTCTTACAGAGGACCCAGGTTTGATTCCCAGAACCCACATGGTGGTGAAAAATCATCTGTACTTCCAGCTCCAGGGCAATCTAACACTCTCTTCTGACCTGCACTGCCATTGCATGACACAGGTGTACTTACATACATGCAGACAGTATACTCATCCACACAAAATAAAAGTAACAAAATATTAATATGTATAATTTCTATCTGAAAATTTGTCTAGAAATGCATAAAAATAAAGTTAAAGCTCATACTTGCCAGCAAAATCAAGAAAGACATAGCCCATCTTAAATGTTTAACAATGAAAGCCCCTGGCATATTGAGTCACGTGCATACATAAGGAGATGAGTTGGGAACTATCCAAAGCTTGAACTGGGACTATAAAATCATCTGCCGTGGTGATATAGTTACACCAGATGCTGAAAGGGACTCCAAGCATCTGGCTACTAGTGAAACAGCAAACTGCAACAATAGAGTAAATATAAGCTTACAAGGCAGCAATGGACTCAAACGCTACCTCCACCCAGGAGTAGCAACATGACTTCACTGCCTATAAATTCTTGGATAAATTCTATTGGTTTCATTGACTAGAGTGGAAGAGGCAACAAGTAGAAAACGTCTCAGTAATTCATGCTAATTTCCATCTCTTTCCCTCCTTGTGTTCCCCATAGTCAAGGCTCTTTCAGCCTCCAAAGGGATCAATTATGTCAGTGGCTGGTCCTGAAGAACGCAGTGCTGGTCTCCCAAACGGTTGGTTTCCTGCTCATTTCATTCAGGCTCCTTTCACTTGCGCTTCCTTCCATTTTCTGACTCTTTAGAGACAAATTTATGCTTGTGTGTGGAATACAAATTTCTTAAGTTGTGCTTATGTCCAGTTCTGATGGCCAAGATAAAACTTTCATGGAAAATTGGGTTGTAGCCAGACAATCACAGAGAAAATACAACTCCTTCAATCAACTTAATTGTACCATTTTCAAATTTAATTGAAAAGATTACCTCTTCTCACTAAGTTTTTAAAGATTTTGAGAAAGCCGTCTTACTTGTGCAGAAGAAATCTAAATGAACTTCATAAGGATAGTATTGAGCATGAAAATATTGAAGATGCACTCAGAAAAATAGGATATTCTCATTCTATAGTTTTCACTCCAATACTATTCTAAGATTTTTGTGCCTGTTTTTAAAGAAAGAAACTACCCATGTTCATGCAACTATGCAGAGAAACCCCTGCCCACATCCTCTTTCAACAAATTCTCCACTCCTAGGGGACCCAGGTAGATCAAATAGTCAATTCTTAAAGCAACTGTTCCTTCTGGCATCAAGTCCCATCACCTGTTAGACTTCCACTTCTGTAGGAGGAAGAATGTAGAGTGAATATTTTTTACCACTGTTAGTGGTAATACTCACAATAAAAAATCAGTTGATTAAACCTTATATAAAATGCCCGAGATAAAGAATTAAATATACACAGTGAGTATATTTGTCCTTATTAATTTAAGTATGTTCTTTCTGAGCAATGTAAGAGTGCAGGTGAGAGGGGAAGGGAAAGAAAGTTAGTTCAACCTGGTACTTAGTAAATGATCAACAAATGTGAGGCATTAGGATCTCCTCCTCAGGGTATCATCCATGCCATGGATACAACCTGGAGAAATTGTTGCCCAGATGTCAAAATAAAATGAATAAAGAAGATAAATAGAAAATTGTAAAGGGAAATTTGGAAAAAAATATAAAAAGGAAGAAGAGATGAAATTAAGCAAACAGAATATAAGTAATTAGAGGCTGGAGACATGGCTTAATGGTTAAGAGCACTTGATGCTCTTACAGAAGACTTGGGTTTGGCTCCCAGCACTTATGGCAGTGGACAACCATCTGTAACTCCAGTTCCAGAGGACCTGGCATCCTCTTCTGGCTTCCATAAGAAACAGGCACACATATTGTAGCAATACATGCATATAAGCACTCATATACATAAAATAAAAATAACTTTTAAAAAGAAAGTAATTGGGCTGGGCGGGTGGCGCATGCCTTTAATCCTAGCACTTGGGAGGCAGAGGCAGGTGGATCTTTGTGAGTTCAAGGCCAGCCTGGTCTACAGAGTGAGTTCCAGGACAGCTGGGGCTACAGGGAGACCCTGTCTCGAAAAGACCAAAAAAAAAAAAAAAGTAATTGGGAATGCTTCATAACTTTATAGGCAAATAGATATCAATGTCATACATAGAGCTCTGTTTATGAGGACAGTTACTAAATAAGCAGTAAAAAATTTTCCTTAAGAGACAATATAATAAACACGAGGTGTATAATGATTCATTCTATTGTTGTAAATGGCCCTCTCCAGGGTCTGCTTCCTCATTCCATTCTGGGATGTGTAGAACACACTCAAGTGCAGGACTTCCAATGTGTTCACTCATCTTTGAGAAGGAGCTGGGAAGGAGGTGACTGTAGAAGATGAGAAACAGGATCTGAGTGCTGTTCATCTTCTCAGCGCAGCTCCCTTCCTTTTCCATATGGATATGCAGTTTCATATCCATATCAGCTCACAGGTACAACAGAACCAATGCTTGAAGGAAGTTTTGCTCTAAGGCTTTATCTAAGTATCACATTTTTCAAGATCAACTGACGCTTCCCAGAATTAATTCATAATTGTCCCTGTATTTTTGTCTCTGTTTTTAGGGCTGAACACACAGTTTCTTGTTCTCATCACTTTAACTAGCTATGCATCACTCTAGTGACTACTGTCCAGTCCATAAAGAAGCTTCTCTGACCAGGTCGAGAGCAGCCAAGGTCTCTGGATATAAACATAAATATGTAGAAGATAATTTTGCACAAGACCATTTAACAAAGTAACAATAGAAAGTTCTATCCTAGGGCCTATGTCCTCCCCAACTGTGGGCTTTTAAGCAGGATTGCAGTACTAAGCATGAAACTCCCTCCTCTAGATAGAGCCACAAATCCAATCACAAAGCAGTTAGTTACTTCATAACAGTCCTGTCACTATCACACCAGTGAGCACATCTTGCCTGGCAGATCAGTTATTATAGCACATACAGTCCAGTTACTAGGTAAGACTACTGACATATTTTTTGCCCCAACAGCCTGCATAGCCACTTCTGGTACCATGAAAGCTAACCATCAGGGAGGATATTTCCTTGCTTGCTTGAGATTCATTTTCTATGTCCTGAAACCAAAGAGTGAGGTCTCTTAAACAATAGGATCTTACCTTATATGGCATCTAAGGGCAATGGCAACAGCCTGTGCTGAATACCTCTGAGGGGTCTGTGATTTCCCCCATATTCCCATTCCTCCCCTGGGGAAGCCTTTCCCCCACCCCAGTATTGTTCCTCTCCATCTTCATTTTACCTATAATTTGTGAGACCCCCTCCTTTAACATGTCTCTACCCCAAAAATCCCCTTCCTCGTTTCTTGGCTTCCATTTGTGCTCCAAATTAAGAACCAAACAAAGAATTTGAAGGTTGGACCCTTATATAAGAGAAAACATATGGCATTTGCTTTCTGGGTCTGAGTTACCTCACTCGGTACAATTTTTTCCAGTTCTATCCATTCGCCTGTACATTCCAGAATTTTGTTTGTTTTAAAAGCTAAGCACTATTCCATTGTGCATATATTCCACTGTTTTTCTTATGCTTTCATCTGTTGATAGACATCTAGGTTGATTCTATTATTTCAAATATAATAATAATAAAAACATGTTAATAAATGGGGGATTTTTGTAATTTTTTTAATATATCCAAGTACCAGGTCAGGACTTCATTTTCCTTCACCATCCACACTGTCATGCAAGAGTAGGCCTGTACTAATAGGGGCTGGAGCTCTATATACGTTATATGAGTATATAGTCCTGTGCTGTTTAAATTTGCTGAACCCTTCCTTGTCTTGTCCAAACCTCCTATCCTTGGTCATGCTGGATTCCTGGCCCTGTGACAATAAGAAAGAAAAAGATCAAACAGCCAAGTGTATTAAAAACATCGTATCCTGGGGGCTGGAAAGAGGGTACAAGACTACTCTTGCAGAGGATCTGGGCTCAATTCCCAGCACCCACATGGTAGCTAATAATCATCTGTAACTCCAGTTCAAAGGGAATCCAGTACCCACTTCTGACCTCCACAGACACTGCACTCCATGGGTGGACTTACATACATGTACTCATACACATAAAAATGATAATAAATAAAATACTGAATAAAAACATTGTATCCTTGCAAATAACTAGAAATTAAGCCATTTTCAATGGGCTTCTCATTTATCCCATGATACAAAAATGCTTGCAGTGGGAACAAGAAGTTGGAAGCTCAGACATGGAAAGAAAGCTCAAATGAGAACTCCACTTTCCCAGGTGATTTCTCCTGAGGGTCAGAACCCATACTTGATGGCATTACTTTTATTTGCTCTCAATCAGGCTACTTGATGTTGTTTCTTGCTGGGTTTTGTAAATCCCTATTTGATGTTTTGCTCTCTGTCTATAGTTTCAATCTGTCTGCCACTTGCTAGCTTTCTCTTCCTATATACCTAAACTCACTTATTCAAAACCAAAAGTAGAACTATCATAGGTCATTCTCCAGACCATACTAAATAACAACAAACCTTTGAAATTCACCAAATCATGAAGCAGGTAAAGGAGTGCCCAAATCGAACACATAATTTCAAAGAACTGCTTTATAGGCAATTTCAAGGTCATTTTCAGCTCCCCAACTACTTACTGTTCAGTTAATGAGTTCTCTATTACACATGAATCAATCTCTAAATACAGAGGAAGTTTCACTCTTATACATCTGAAGGGACTTATTGAGAAAATGGGTACACAACCTTGGCAGATTAGCACAGCAGTTCATTTAACTGTGATCACCATTCATGTTGAAGCCATTCATGTGGACAAAGCCTCGAGGCACATTCAATGGCCATCATTTCATTTGCTCTGTGAATGAAATCCACTAACTCACTACTACTTACTGCACACAAGGTTCCAGATGATGCTTTAGATTTCATATCCTCTATCTGTTTTACTTTCAAAAGCAGCATGATGACGCAAGCACTACGATTAACCGTGATTTACCTCTGAGGAAACCGTTGCTGGGACAATCAACTCACTCCCCAGACCACACAAATTAACTGTTAGCAGAGTCAGATGAGAAATGAGCTCTTTCTGTCTCCAGAGCCACATTCTGAAATGTTCTTTCTTAACTTTAGTTATTTGACTAGCAAACACTTGAGATCATTTCTGCATCTGTATCTCTTTTATTCCTTGAACTGGCCAGGCCTTGTGTCTGATTTGACCAGCAGAATACAACAGAACTGATACTGAGTGAGGGGTAGCCTAGCCCTCAGGTAGGCTGCAGTCTCATGCTCGCTACATCTTTGAAACCAAAGAGAACTCTGGCACCACTATTCTCTGAAAAGTCCCAAACAAGGAAAAGACCTGAAGTTGGAGACATCATGTGGAAATGGAGAGAAAGACAGAGAACTGGAAAGACATACAGGGAGGGGGGGCGGGTACTACAGGCACTAGCATGCTTGGCATGAGTGAAGAGGCCACCTGGAAAAGGAGCCTCCAGCCATAGCCAATGCTATGGACAACCCATTTAGGCAGAGAAGAGCAGTCCGTTCCCCCCGGAATTCCAGAACAGCATTAAAAACTGGTTATTTCAAGTCCTACGTTTGGAGTAATTTATTACCGAAGAAATAACAACTAAAACACTCCTGCATGTAATTTCACATTAAAATGTACATTATAGATTAAAAGCAAAATGAAAAATAAAAAGCCTTTTAAAGAACGAAATCTTAGCTCAAAATCAAGATAATTGAGTAAAATATATTTACTAGAATCATATGGGAAGATTCTTAAATTACTATTTTCATTTTGAATGTGTAGCTAATAGCCATATAGTTCTGACTCCGGTCAAAATTTGATTGCTGCTTATGTATTTAAAACTCTAGTATAGTTTATGTGCTGAGGCGCTTGTTAAATTTCCTTTCATTTTATATTTCCCCTTATCTTTAGAGCAATTCCAAAATGTGCACAAGCAACATGCTATTGGACACAAAGACGCTCTTTTTGCACCTGTTTTTATCTGTTAGAGATAAAAGTCAGCCTGGGTTAGTAAATGGATTGGTATACACTTGTCCTCTAGGGAGCTGCGTTGGGACATAAAGTGTTTATTATCTTAAGTTCCCAGATGAACACAAATCCAGAGTAAAATTCAACAAACTTCTAACTTGCATAAGTAATTGTTGAGTTTTAGCATTGATCCATTTCCATGCAGGAGATGCAATGTTATTCTATGCTTCAATTTCATGCCTGGACCCTATGCACAGACAATCCTGCTTTGATCATTGAAATGAATGCACATACCAGATAATTGAATAACTAACTCTGCTCATCCCCATCTGCTGGAGAGGCACAGTGCCACACAGGGGTACCTCGCCAGGACTTTTGAGGCATAGCAATCAACTGAAGATGGGATCAGACATAAACCATGCTGATTGCAACAACTGTTCTGCCCAGTTAGACTTTCTGTTTAGCTCTGGGCAATGGAAAACATTATGGTTGTCATGTGCGGCCATAATCAATTACAAAGGCTTAGTGTTTGAGTCAACCCAATGGAAGTTGTATCTAAAGTTAACAAAATCTCCAACTATGTAGTGTTGATTTTCTTATTTGCTATCAGTCCCCGCTTACCAACCGCAAATGAAACATAAAGACTTTTTCTAGACCTAAACAGGAATTCTGCCTTGTCCTAACCCACAAATGTTCCTATTTGTTTTCTTCAGTTTATTTCTAAGTGAATTCACTACAGAATTGGTGCCGACCTGCTTCACATCCCTCAAAATCACCAACTCTGATTTTCTGGGCCACCTCCTCCTCTAGTCTCATGGGTTAGCTAGTTGACAGGTAGTCATTTCCTTTCATCAACCTGGACTCACCTACTAAGGCATTTGTGGGGTACTTAAATATGAATGCATCCCAAAGTGAAATCACTATCTTTAATTCACCATTTACCATTTAAGTGAATGGGTATTAGAAACTACAAGTTAACTCCCTCACTCCAAACCTCAGTGAACCAGGCAATTCCTCCAAGACTGAGTTCCTTTGAAGTCCTGAATTCAGCCATTCTTGGAATCTTCCTACCACAGCCTTGGTTCATGTACTCACCATCCTTCCTGTTAACTACTAAAAAAAGTCAGATATTATTTAATATAAAATAATAATAGGTCACAATTATTATTATCTTAGTCCAGATTTATTTTTAATTCATTTAATGCTTTGAATGGGGCTTTTATTATTTCCTATTTTAAAGACGAAGCCATGACAGAAGCGAGATTGCATTAGTTGCTCAATATTCCAAGTACACATGGCATAGGCAAAGTAGGAATCCAGGCAGTTGTCTGACCTCATTAGTCCATTCTCCAAATCACTGCACTTCAGTTATGCTCTCCATCTGTTTAACGTGCTGCCAATCATGCACAGACATAAAACCATGTTCCCAGTAAAAGGTTGAGAGCCCACTGCCAATCCTTCCCTTCTGTGTGCAAATCTACTGGGCATTCTACCATTCTTTAACAAAAAACTAAAAACTATCAGCATTATGTACTCCATAGTCACATGTTGCCTCTGGGTTCCGCCATCTCCCAAGCTTCTCCCTGCATCTCTTTCCCATTTGCCATCCGTCTGCCGCTGCCTTTTCTCTGAGCCTGCGTCTTCAGAATCAGCACAGCCTCCCTAGTGACCAGTAAGCTGAACATACTGAGTAAAATAAAACCCTCGGAACTTGCCCACACATATGCACACATACACTTTTTACTGTTTTGTTTTTCTGAGGTTCTCATGTATCCCAAGCTGATTCTCATGCCTCCTCCTGGAGTAGTTTATAGAGATTTACATAGATTATAGATTATAGAGACACCCCTCTATGGTGGGTGTATGCAGTGTGGGGCATCTGACCTATGGCTTCATTCATGCTAGGCAATGACTCTTACAACTGAACATCATGCTGAGTCCCCACCTGACTCGTGTCAGTGACCTCATCCACATGTGAACTCCCTAGAGAGAACGCTCCCCCCTGGGATGTTATCTCTTTTTCACCCTTTCCATCAATCCACATTTGATGATTGACTGCATAGGCTTTTTAATTTCTCTAGATAATAGATCCTTATCTATCACATACAGGACACCCACTCATACTCTGCTGTATTTTATAAGGATTATAATATTATACATATCCATGATGGAAACTCCTTGGAAATAGCCATTCACATACTAGTGTAGTTGATGATGGCTATGATGTACATTATATTCATTGAGAATCATGTGTTATTTGAGCTTGTTGAGAAGCTAGCTCTAGAAGCAGAGTTGCCTCCTTCCAAAATTTCAGATTCAAGCATAGTTTTATCTCAAAGTATTTTTCAAATCTCCTTTTCTGGGAATGGGTTAGGCCTTCCAACTCTGTGACAGAGAGGGAAGAGAAGAGTAAAACAGCCCATGGTGAAAACACTGTGTCATTGAAAAATCAGCTAGAAGATAAACCATTTCCAGCAGAGGTTACTACTGTGTTTCCCATGATGCAGAATTGCCTACAGTGGTAAAGAGGAGCTGGACATCCAGCCATGGGAAGCTCATCCGTGGAGAGAAAGTTCATCAGGGAACTCCAGTTGACTGCCTCCTCTTCCCTAGCCATTTTCTCCTGAATGTTGTGAGTGCCAAATTTCAAGTTGTTTTCTCTATGCATTGCTAATCTCTTATCTGGAGACCTCACTAGAGGGGACATCGTTCTACCTTGGACTCTCTCAATTGGGAATTACAGCTGGCTGTCTTAACTGGGCTTCCTCAGGCAATTGTTGCTGGATGCTCTGAGCACCTGACCTATCTGTGCAGCTAACTAACTAGCTATCACTTTGTTACCAATGGCCACAGTCTGGGCCAGGTGTTTCCAGGTTCTTGGCCTCTTGTTCAAAGAACAAATTTGCAAAAGAAGCAAGATATGTTTTTTGAAGAAGAGCAATAGTGCAGATTACAAGGGGTACATTGTTAAGACTGACAGCAGGCCACATGAATACGATCCCAGGTTACACCCCAAGGTCTCTTTTTACATGGTACAAAGAAAGGAAGAGCTGGTTACCCAAGGATATAATCTAGGTAGATTTTTTTATTTTGATTAGTACATTAGTTCATATATTCATTTTTTTCTACTACACATGCCCCTTCACAAAACACTGATTTTACTCATATGCTCAATTATGTATAGCCATAAGATGAAAAATAGACAGTTTTCCCTAAAAGTTTATAAGAAGGCATGGGTTTTCTTTACTGCACATGTACACAAAACCAGTTAAGGCCGGATAAGTCTTCTATTCTTTGTATGTAGATACCTTGGGAATACATTTGAATAGAAGCTGCATAATTTGATTGTTACAGAGGCAAGGAAAGTATTGTTCTGAAATGGAAGTATATATAGCCTGATGCAGGTATGGAGTTATGAGATTCTGACATTCCTGGGTGAATTATGCTGAAAGTGGTACATGAGCATAGTGCATGCTGGTCAAGGAAGTAGGCTGCCAAGGGCATTATTACAAGAGAGTGTATGTGTGCAAAACCCCAAACCAAGCCAAGTCCCAAGCTACAGAAATGCCTCCTAAGCCTGCACGCCTCAAGTTGCTACTTGTTCTTTCACTTAAATTCTTAAGTTCTATGCACTTAAATTCATTGACTCAGAACTGAAAGTGTGCCCATCATCCTGTGAACAGTAAAAAAAATCAAACTTAGAAAAATTATAAAGATAGCACAAAGAATATTTGTTCAATCATTTGTGGATACAATGTCAAACTTATGCCCAAGTACCTCCTAATACTTTAGTGTACGCTTTCTACAAACACAAGGAGCAACAGGATTTGGGAGTCAACACTGATGGATTACTAACATATAACCCTGAGGCCCTTCAGGATTTTCCAGATGTCTCAAGAATGTGTTCTATTTAGTTACCATGTCTCTTTAATCTGTAACAGTAACAGAACATTTCTTATATGACACTGATACTTGAAGATTAAAGGACATCTCTTTTCTGAAAAGCCCATAAATGCAGGTCATCTGATGTTTTCCATGATTAGATTCCAGCTATGAGTTTTGGCAGAAATGATGTTGCCCTCCTCTGCATTCTCTTAGGTGGTGTATGGCTTGCACCTCATTACTGATAATGCTAACTTTGATTATCTCCCTATGGTATCTGCCACCAAGCTTTCCACTGTGAACTTAATGTAATCTGTCATTCATATATATTGGGAGCAGGAGGAAAATCCTTTTTTGGAAAAGTATTTGAAACTATGTAAATGTTTCTTTCTCACAAAGGTTCCAAATTATTTATCTCCTTATTTTCTAGTCATTTATTCTTTTGTCTGGTGGCTCATTTATTTTAAGTTCTCAGTAGATCAACATGTGGCCAATAAAAGCCATACTGTCATTTTAATGAGCCCTGTCTCCTCATGATTCTTTATTGTACAGAAAGCTAGTCCAGGATCATGTCTTTATCCCAGTTGTAAAATCAGCATTTAGCAATGAAGACCTCATTTCTTTAAAACTTTTATGGGCAAAATGATGCTTGGAAGCCACAAATTTTGAGTTCTAGCAATACTCCTTGCCAGAACAGAAGATCTACTCCAAGACTGTAGAGAGCTAGGGACAAATCTCTCATATATACCTATCAATATAACAATATACTGAGAGTGAATGAAACAAAAAAAGTCGAACAAGTATAGTACAACACTCCATTCTCCCTTTCTAGATAATGTTAAGGGGATCAAAGCAAGAGAGCCACGCTCATGAGAACCAAGTACCTGGCTGAACTGAATATCTCATTTTTAGGAAAAGGACATCTCCATTCATGGGAAGAGACTGGTATAGGACTAGGATACTGTCCAAACTGACAAGTGGCTTGGTGCAGATGCCCGAGCCCTCAGAGAGTACTGTTCACACTGGGGAAGACTTAGAGTGGGGCATAAAAGCTCAAGGTGAGAAGGACATTGATATGTGCAGGTGGGGGATCAGAGCTTGAGGACACTCAGCTTGGGATATCAGAGTATGAGTTTGTGGAGGAGGATATCCATGTGTGGAAGAAGTCTGAGTAAGATATGGGCAGGGCATCCACAGAGAGAAGAGGAATGTGGCAATGGGTGATTGGTCACACATGGAAGGATTGACCAAATGAGTATCAGACCCTCCCTTAATCCTGCTTGAGCCCCATGTCACATCTTGAACCAGCTAGTCCTCCATGGGAACACTCCATGGCTTTAAGATAGTTATTCAGGGGCTGGAGAGATGGCCTAGCAGTTAAGAGTGCCGACCGCTCTTACAGAGGACCCGGGTTCGATCCCCAGCACCCACATGGCAGCTGAGAACCGTCTGAAACTCCAATTCCAGGAGAACTCCAGTTCCAGGGGAATCTGACACCCTCTTCTGACCTCTGCGGCATTGCACGACACGGGTGCACAGACTTGCATGCAGACAGTACATTCATACACATAAATAAAATAAAATAAAAAATAAAAAATTTTAAAAAAAAGATAGTTATTCAGAAAGAAAAAGGAAAAGAAAATATCATTCTCGTTCTATCCTTTATGTTGATTTTTGTTTCCCTTCTTTCTACATCAGACTCATGTTAGTTATCTGTACACAATTGTTGTTTCCACCCTGCTTCAACTCTTAGTTTATCCCAAGCTCACTCCCATCTGCTGAGGACCTCATCATCGCCAATGACATCTATCCACTGATGACTTCCCCATCCCTAAAAAACAAAAGAAGCTCTACAACCCTTACACTGCTTGATCTGTTTGAGACATCTGTTTGGTCTCTGAAAATAAACTACCTCTCAACTTCCACAGCACAGTTCTCATAGCACTCCTCCCACATTTTCTGCCAAATCTTCAGTGTTTTCTATGCATCTTCCTAGTCCGCTGCCCATTTCTTGAGCATTAGCACTGCCCAAGGCTCAGCCCAGGCCTTATGCTCACCACCAGTTCTCAATTGACTTGGCTTTAGTTCTCAACTCTATGCTTATTTTTCTTTACATCTATCTGTATCTCTGGAAGCCTGACTTTGAATATCTATCATACATTCCTGTAACTCAACAATACTTACTAAGTACCTGTTAAGTTAGGTACACTATTTTATATATGGTTTTAATGATTTTATATGAAATTTCATTTACATGACTCAAGAGTACATAAAACACATGCTTAAGATAAGCTTGTGTTCATGTTTCCTCCTTACCCATGCACAGCTCCATCATTCTCCATCTCAGTAGAAGACAGCTTACTTCTCCCAACTGCTGAAACCAGAGATGTTTTTCAACCACTCATCACATCCAGCCAGCCATGTGAGCTACTGAGTATGCTTTGCTAAATCTTTCTTAAACCTGTCTACTGCTCTCCATTTCTGCTTATAGTATGATCTGGCCATTTCAACCTCCTACATGGTCTTCCATCTCTAGACTTACCCCTTCAGTCATAAAAGTTCTCTCTCTTCTATTCATAGTAGTCTAAAATGAAAACCTAATCATGTCACTTCCCAGCTTTAAAGCTTCCATGTAGGCTCTTTTTTGCCCTTTGGATATAGAAAAAATCTCAAATCACTTCCATAGCTATGGCTATCCACAGTCTGGTCTGCTTTGCTCTTTTGCCTAAGTCCTGCTATCTTTGAGCACTCAATATATCTCTTAAGGATCTAGGTGGTCCTCCCTACTACCTGTTCATTTCCTTCTACCTGAACCTTGAAACATTTCTGTTTGTACTCTGCCTAACAAACTTCTACTCATCTCTTCCCCTCTGTGGGAATTTTGCCTCTTCAACAAACCCCTTTCTGGCACTAGCCATGGCTAGAGATGGGTTAGATCTGTTCTGACCAGGTCCCATTATGTGTACTCCCCTGAAACTACTCATCTGTACGCACACCTACACTACCAAACAGACTGAATCTTCTATAAAATCAAGGATGCTATTTTGCACATAGTGACAAGCACACACACAAGCAGGAGCTCAATAAAAATTGTTAAATGGTTGAATGAATGACTGCAGTTATAATAATAAATCAGACCCTATTAGTTTTATTATTTTACAATGAAAAATATCATGAGCTGATTTTAATATATATATGGTATAATCGCTGAGGGCATATTTCAAAGGAAGTTCGTTCTCTCCAAACCAGCCCCTCAACACCTCACTATTTGGGGCATCCATAACCTTCTCTGTACCTCTCTTTCTCCATTTTCTGTTAACTGTTTTGAGGGTGAAATTGTACGATCTGTTTAAGTCATCTGGAATTGTGGTTTTCATAAGTTACAGAAACATTAAATGAGTTATTGTTATAAATGTGATAGCTTCATTTAAATGATAACTTTCCCAAGATAATCTCAGCCAAGTACAAATCAATTTAAGGTTTAACAAATTTCACAAAGAAGGCAAAATAGTGACCAATCCTGTGATGGGTAAACTTCACTGTCAATTTCAATAGAATTGTAATCATCCAGGAAACATACCTCCAGGTGTGTCTTTGAGAGGGTTTCCACATAATCTTATTTAACTTAACACTGAATTTGAGTGACAGCATTCCCTGGGTTGGTGTCCAACTTTTACAGAACTTCCCATGAGACACAACAAAGAAAAAAAATGGGCATACTGTGGTTTCCTTTCACCTTTTTTTTTTTTTTGAAAATTTAATGGAATTTATAAATTAGTGTAACATATCATGGAATAATATTTGTCAATGATTACATATTATGCTTTCACACATGGATGCAATTTATCAGTTACTTTGGAGATCACAGTTTTTTTTCCATTAAATTCTCTATTTGAAAATAATCACAGATTCACTACAGTTTTAAATATAATACAATAACACTTACAATACTTCAACCATCTCTTCCAATAGTAACATTGTACCTAAAATGTAGTATCTTCTCCACTAGAGCCTATCACTCCTTTCTACTTTTTGTGGGGGGAGGAGGGATGGGATGGGGAAAAAGCTTTGCATCAGGCTACATACAGCTCCTTCCATTTGTTCTAACTAGAACTTTAAGCCACAGGAGGAATATCAGAGAAAATGACTGGCTTAGCAACAGAAGTGCCAATTGTGGATTGGTTGTTCTGAACTCTGCTCTTTTGATCAGAGTCATGTTGATCTCAGGATGTGGACAGTCAAAAGTACAACGAAAATGCTGGATGAAAAAAAAAAGTTCTACAATGATCATTAATAACATAAGTCACAACACCTAATACATGAATAAATGAAAGATATTTAGGGGGATTTCCCAGGACCACCTGAAGCACAGGTAGGAGCTGGGTGCTGCAGCCAGGTGGTTTGTTTGGTTTGATTTAATCATCTTTGACTTGATTGGCTTGTGTGACTGTGGGGGAGGAGTTGTTCCCCTAGCTGGTATAAAAGGTGGGCCTGTGTGAGTCTTGAGATCAGGGATTTCCCAAGATCACCTGAAGCACAGGTAAGCAATACCCTCCCCTCAACTGGGATTGCTGAAGGAGTGTCCAGGTGGATTCTTTGGAGAACCTTCAGAACAGAAAGGGAAGAGTGAGTTAGACTTCCAGTAGAAAGCCTAAAGCTTAGACAAGTCAACACTCCATAAGCAAGGAGAAAAACAAATCAATCAAACAAACAAGGAAGCCATCTGAAGGAGGCAAGCAGGGCAAGCCTTCAACACAGTGAAGACGCATTTGGAATTCGCACTGGAATACAGGCAAGGAGAAACCCACATGCCAAGGACATGAAGAAGAGACAACATGGGAAAGATGCAGGATAATTCCACACCAAACTCTACCAACCCTGTGGAAGATTCCTACAGTGGGATCCCCCTGGGGATGGCCAAGGACACAGATATTAGAAGTACAATTGTGAACATACTTAAAGAAGTACAAAACTATAAAGAGCAAGTCAGAGAATTAAGAAAAGAGAATGAAAAACTCAAGAAGGACCTAGAGAGAGAGAATGACAAACTCCAGAAGGAAGTGGAAATATGGAAAAGATCCCTTGTTGAAAACATAAGGAAACCAACCATGGAAGCAAAGAGCTACAGGAAGAGATTGAGAACCTCCAAAAGGAAGTGGAAATACTAAAGAAATCAGAAGACAAAATAAAAAAGGAAATAAAACATTCATCCAATCAAGAGGAAAGGAATGGAAAAAGCCACTGAAGCAGAATGGAGGAAGCAGAACAAAGAATATCAGACCTGGAAGATAATACAGAACAACTAAAAACCTCAAGCAAAGATTATGAAAAAATTTTAAATACACAAAAGTGGAACAACCAGGGACTGTGGGACACTATGAAAAGATCAAATCCATGAGCATGGGAGGTTTGTCCATCTTCTGATGTCTTCCTCAATTTCCTTCTCCAGGGGTTTAAAATCTTTGTTGTAGAGATCCTTGGTGTCTTTGGTTAGGTTTGTTCCTAGGTATTTTATTGTTTTTGCGGCTATTGTGAGTGGGAAGCTCTCCTTGTATTCCTTCTTCAGTTGCTTGTTGTTGGTGTGAAGAAAGGCTACTGATTTTCTAGATTTATTTTCTATCCTGCCACTTTACTGAAGCTCTTAATCATTTCTAGGAGTTTTCTGGTGGAGTTCTTAGCATCCCTTAGGTAGACAATCATATCATCAGCAAAAAAGGATAGCTTGACTTCCTCTTTTCCAATTAGAACTCCTTTAATTTCCTTTTCTTGCCTTATTGCCCTAGCAAGGGTTTCAAGCACTATATTGAAAAGGAGTGGTGACAGGGGGCAGCCTTGCTGAGTTCCTACCTTTAAGGGGAATGCTTCTGTCATTTCCCCATTTAGGATGATATTGGCTGTGGGTTTCCTGTATATGGCTGTGATTACATTGAGGAATGATGCCTCCAGTCCAGTTCCCTCTAGGACTTTAAACATGAAGGGATGCTGGATTTTGTCAAAGGCTTTCTCTGCATCAATTGAGATGATTGTATGGTTTTTGTCTTTCAGTCCATTTATATGTTTGATGATATTTGTTGATTTTCATATGTTGAACCAGCCCTGCATCTCTGGTATGAATCCAACTTGGTCATGATGGATGATCTTGATGTGGGTCTATATGTGATTTGCCAGTATCCTGTTTACAATTTTGGCATCTGTGTTCATTAGGGAGATGGGTCTATAGTTCTCCTTTTTGGTTGTATCTTTACCTGGTTTTGGTAATAGCGTGTTGCTGGCTTCATAGAAGGAATCTGGGAGAACTCCTTCCGTTTGTATCTTTCTAAACAACTCGAGTAGTAATGGTTGTAAGTCTTTTTGAAATATTTTATAGAATTCTGCCGTGAAACTATCTGGGCCTGGGCATTTTTGGTTGGGAGGCTACTTATTACATCTTCAATTTCTTCTTCTATTCTTGGTCTATTTAGGCTGTCGATCTATTCTTGGTTGAGCTTTGGTGATTCCCAGGATTTCAGATATTCATCCATTTCTTCTAGGTTTTCAAACTTAGTAGAGTATAGGCTTTTGAAGTATTCCCGCATAATTGTCTGGACCTTTTCATTGTCTGTTGAGATATTTCCCCTTCCATCACAGATTCTATTGATTTGGAGCTGTTCCTTCTTCTTTTGGTTAACTGGGCTAGAGGTCTGTCTATCTTGTTTATTCTCTCAAAGAACCAACTTTTGAATTCATTGATTTTTGAATGGTTTTCTTTGTTCCTATCTCATTGATCTAAGCTCTGATTTTTGTTATTTCTTCTTGTCTGCTGTGTTTAGGGTTCATTTGTTGTTGCCTCTCAAGTATTTTTAGCTGCAGTGTTAGATCATTCACTTATGCTCTTTCTGTTTTTTTAATGTAGGCACTTAGAGCTATAAACTTCCCTCTTAGGACTGCTTTTAAAGTGTCCCATAGGTTTTGCTGTGTTGTAGTATCATTGTCCTTCAGTTCCAGGAATGTTTTTATTTCTTTCTTTATTTCTTCCTTGACCCATTCATTATTCAGGAGAGTGTTGTTTAGTCTCCATGTGTTCTTGTAGGTTGTAGGGTTTATCCCGGTGTTGATATTGAGTTTTATTGCACTGTGGTCTGATAGATGCATGAGATTATTTCCAAACTTTTTGTATTTGTTGACACAATGGAGTTCTATGCAGAAGTAAAGAAAGACAACATCATGAACTTTGCAGGTAAATGGATGGAGCTAGAAGATATTATATTAAGTGAAGTAACACAGTCCCAGAAAAACAAATGACGATTGGTATCCCTCATATGTGGATGCTAGTGACAATAACCCAGTTATAAATATTTCTTGTGGAGAGGGATGCATATTAAAAGAACAACAACAGAAATACTGCATCAGAAAACTGACTGAAATGGTGAATCAGGAAAGGTGGGAGGGATGGGAGAGGGACACGGGTCTATATTCAATTAATGTATATTTAATTGACATGAGTTCAACAAGTATCCAATTTTGCCCAGACTCTGTCTACAGGTTACATGGTGTTTTAGGACTTAGTAAAAGTAAATATGTGTACATTAAACATTGGTTTAAAGGTTCTGCTAAAAATGGTAATGCACCTGAGTTAATTGGAAATATAAATTGTTGTTGTCCAGATTTGTTTTACTTAAAATCTGTATAACAATAACTTTGGGATTGGCACATACAAATGTTCTCTATAATTTTTCTGTTGTACAGTATCCTCTTTTAGCATTCTCTTTTACCTGTAGGATGACATAACTTAAAAAAATTAAGTTTGCTTCCCAAGTTAACCACGTACAGTCACCCAAAACAGCTTGGGTGAATTTGATGAAATCTGCACCTTGATTCCAGCCTATAGGTATGTGTAATACAACTGCCTTTTTGAGACTCACAGGTCAAAAAATAAAAACTGAAATAAAAAGTGGGGATACAGATATATATGAAAACTTTTTGTCAAAAACTTTGCAACTCAAATCTTAAAACTAACTATGGGAAAAGATTTTTATGTTCCCACAGGTCAAAATGTCACCAACTTAATGGCTGAGAAAGAAAAGATACAGCTTTGCATTGTGTAGGATGTACCAGGAAGTGCCAGCAGAAAGGTTGGCCTGTCTGAACATTGAAAGGAAGAAAAGCCTCAGACTGCTACAGACATCAAACCCCTCTGTGGATCCTACTTTTAACAACTATTTATAATGAGTCCTAACGAAACTTACCTTCTAGGTGCTGCAAAGTTTTAATATGAGAAACTTTCTTACCTCCTCTCCATAGAACAAGGAGAAATATGATGATGATGAAGTCATTCTCTAACTGTAAATTGGAGCCAACTGTTATAGAGGTAATCTCTTATAAAACCAGTAAAACTGCCTTCTTTAATTGACTAATAGACATAGAAACTGTGAAAAGGATTATTGTCTATTCAGAACCAAATATAATACTAAAGTCTCCTTAAACTATGCACTTAAGCAAAATATATTAATACAGGAGAGCTCTGATATCAGCAATGGTTTATTCTACCAAGGAGATGTTGGCCAGGGGATCCAAGCCCCCACAAAAGGTAAAGGCTTCTTGCCTGTAAACTGGGATACCTGCAAGAAGAGAGGCAATAAGGCCCTGCTTTTGAAGACCTGTTGTAAGCAAGGGAAAGAATGTATGGAGACCACACTTGCAAGTGTACATTTGGTCTCTGGAAAACCAGAGAGTGTTGCCAAAGGCCACTAAACCAATAAAGCGAATATAGGTCTCCTTGAGTCAAGCAAGACTCCTCCATCAGCACCAGCTACACCTCACCTGCCTGGAAATACTGTGCAGCAGTGGCAGCCATATGCCTGTATATCCCAAATCTAATTGGCTAGCTCTCTCCTTGGAGGAATAACCCATGGCTGATGCCACAAGCTTACATCCTTTAGTGGTTTGGAGATGTTATAAGCCACAGTAAGACCCTGTCATATTTTGCGGAAAAAAACGTAATACATGGATTAACATACCATCCAAACATCTGTGTCTATACTAAAGTAACCTACCATAACAATTAGTACCATTTAAATACCTATATATCTAATTGCTTCTGCTTCATTAGTAGGATTGAAAGGTTATTCCTGGACAAACTGTCATCCCATGAAAGGAAACAGCCAGAATTGACCAGAGTCCAAAACAACAGCTCCAGAGAAAGTAGACTGTTTTGCTTCTCGCCCACCTGTGCCCCTTTTCTAAGCCTAGGGAACAATCTGCAGTAGAGGGGGCATGGTAGAATGCGATTGGGGTGAATGGTGAGACTACAGCATATAGTCTGGACACTTATTTGATCAACTTGATTGAACATACAACCCCCCCCAGCTAGATGGTGACCCTTGGGCTGTGTGGGTTTGGGCACAACTGCTTGCAAGTTGGTTTTACATGAATGATGCTTGTACTCATAAATTATTACTTATTGTTAAAAAATGAAAAAAATAAAGAAGTAATAGAAAAAAAGAAGTGTTCAAAGTTGTTAATAATTAAGGAAATGCAAATTAAGACCACTTTAAGATATCATCTTACTCCAATAAGACTGGCTAGGATCAAGAAAACGAATGATACCAAGTGCTGGAAAGGTTGTGGGGAAAGGGGAACTCTCATCCATTGTTGGTGGGAATGTAAACTCGTACAGCCACTATCGAAAGCAGTGTGGAGAACCCTTGGAAGATTTGGAATGAACTTGCCACCTGACCCAGCCATACCACTCCTGGGTATGTACTCACAAGACTCACCTTACCACAGAGATACATGCACAGCCATGTTTATTGCAGCTCTCTTCACAATAGCAAGGAGCTGGAACCAGCCCAAGTGCCCCTCAACTGACGAGTAAATAGAGAAAATGTGTTACATCTACACAATGGAGTTCTATGCAGCAGTAAAGAAAGATGTCATCATGAGCATTGCAGGTAAATGGCTGGAGCTAGAAGATATCATGCTGAGTGAAGTAACACAGTTCCAGAAAAACAAAAGACCAATGGTATCACTCATCTATGGATGTTAACACCATTTACCTAATTGTATGGCAAACTGAGCAACGTTAATGTGATCTGAAAACAACTGTGCTCTTATATTGTGAATCCCTTAAAAAAATAACAAAAAGAGAAAGGTATTTAAATTTCTAATGGCCAAAGCAAGAGCATTAGAAGATACAAAAAGTAATTTAAAATTATAAGACTTAACAACTTGTGATTTCAAAAATTGTTATGTGGTCAAATTTTAAAATATATATATGACCAAAACATGATTTTAAAGGGAAAAGAATCTTTTCCATTTAAAGAGAGACTTTTAAAACTATATGTATAGTTAAATATGACATTACATATGTATAATGTAAAGTATAGTTTCTTTTTTTAATTTTTTTATCTTTTATGTGTATGAATGTATTGTCTGCATGTAGGTTTGTGCACTCATGTTGTGCAATGCTGCGGAGGTCAGAAGAGTTGTCGGATTCCCCTGGAACTGGAGTTAAAGACGGTTCTCAGCTGCCATGTGGGTGCTGGGGACCAAACCCAGGTCCTCTGCAAGAACAGTAGTCACTCTTAACTGCTAGGCCATCTCTCCAGCCCCAATAAAGTATCTGTTTCTAAAAGCAGAATCATTTGTCTGAATATAATATTTTTTCTAAATTAAAAATAAGTGTTATATGTACCCCTAGAAGTACTGCTGTGAAACAGCATTGTTTGGACTTAACATGGCCATTTCATGAATCCAGTGACTGTGACTGACTCATAAGACCTGCACAAAATAAAGCCTGCTAAAATCCCAGCAAGGATGGGAGAGGGGTTCCTTAAGCCCCACCCCAGCTGAGATGCAATGGCAAGTTATCACTGCCAGGGGAGAGAGAGTCACTATGGCCTGCCCCTGTTGGGGCACCTGTTTTCCAATGGAAGGTACTATACACATGCATCTACTGACATAGTGCTAAGTGGGCTCAGTCACTTTACAAAAAGAGTTTGTGAATCTGAGAAGGAAACGTATTGAGGAGGGCATAGGTAGGGCAGGTGGATTGATCAAAACATATTGTATTGGAATTGGAAAGTTTGATCAGCAATTAAAAGCACTGGCTGCTCTTGCAGAGGACCTATGTTTGAATCCCAGCACCCACATGACAGCTAACAATTATCTGTACCCTCAGTTCCAGTTGAGCCATCAAATTCGTCTGAATTCCATGGACATTGCATGACACAGCTCCAGTTACATACATGCCAGCTAAACACTCATGCACGTAAAATAAAAATAATAAATATTTCTAAAAACATTGTATTCATGTATTATAGTCTCGATGATAAATTACTTTTTTATTGGGGCTGGAGAGATGGCCTAGCAGTTAAGAGCACTGACTGCTCTTGCAGTGGACCCAGGTTCAATCCCCAGCACCCACATGGCAGCTGAGAACCATCTTTAACTCCGGTTTCAAGGGAATCCAATGCCCTCTTCTGACCTCCATGACATTGCACGATACGGGTGCACCAACATACATACAAGCAGACAGTACATTCATACACATAAAAAATAAATGAAATTAAAAAAAATTGTTAAAGCTTTTAAAAAATTACTTTTTTATTGAGCATTTATACACTACATACAAACTCAGTCCCTCCACAATCCCAACCTCCCATCAGAACTCATGCATTCAACATCCAAGCTAAGCCCTATCAAGTCAAGCTCCCAAACCCAGACATCCTTCTATGCAAATACATCTGCTGGAGTCTAGTCAGCGTATCTGGGAATCTTAGGTAAAGCATATTCTTCCCCACCCAAACAGTACTCAGCCATAGGTTTACATGTAAAAGCTTATAATCCATTGTAAATCACTGTTTCTCTACCTTCATGCACCAGGTCTGGCTCTTACAATCTTTCTGCCCCCCTCTTATTAAATGATCTCTGAGCCATGGGTAGGTGAGGTTTAATATAGGGGCTCCATCCAGGGATACACACTTTGGAGGCTCCCATTCTTTGAAGCTTGACTAGTTGTGGCCTACCTTTTGCATCACACTCTATTATGCGAGGAAGCTTTACTGGTGAGAATTGAGGGATGCACTCATTTTTTTCTCTGCCCCTCAGTCTGTGTGTAAAGATTCAATTGTAGATTGGTCTCCTGGTGTAGGAGACATATATATGCTCTGTGTCTCACCAGTTGTGGGATTCTGCAATGGCCTCCATCTGTCGCAGAGTAGCTTTCTTGATGAGTGGCCCATGATATGCTTGTCTGTAAATTTAAGATTCCATAGTTAATGTATGGTAAGAAATTTCATTTGTCTAGAGATATGACCCTGATAGGCTTTTCTCTAGGCTCTATGTCCTCTCCAGACCTGTGCATTTGGCTGAGTTTACAGTGCCTCTCATGATGAATTCACTCTCATTGAGAGGGTTCCAAGTGCAATTGGATGACTGTTGACCATTCCCCAGAGAACAGTGCCTCTACTGCACCAACAGAGGTAATATTCGGGCACTCATTATGGTTGTTAAGAGTTTGGCACTGGTGGTACCATTGATTGGCTTTCTCTCTGTGTACACTGTCTAGCATTATGAGCACTTAACTTCAAATAGAAAGGTTCCAGGTCAGTTCCTGTTCCATTAATCTAATTCCTATGTCTGAAGCATCTCCTGTTCTGAACAGTAGAGTCTTATTTTCTATTTCTAGCAGATAATCAAGAGCATTGGCGGATGGCCTGCCTTGTTTTGAGAGTAACCTGGATCACTCTCACAGACCATTTAAAGGGAGATAAACTCTGTCTTGTTCCTTGTTCAAAGGGAGATAAACTGTCTTGTTCCCTGTCACACAGCCACCAGGTTGCAGAACCTATGCACAAATGTTCAGACAGAATATGTGAGTTTCTCATGGGTTCTCGGAGGTATCACTTTACTCTCTGGGTTTCCTACCCCCTCAAGTTTCAATCACCTCTATTCTTTCTTCTTCCTTTACCACCCCCTCCTCCCTCCCCAGCCCCAGAACCCCCATCATCCTCACCCTCACCTTCTCCTGACCTTCCCTCACCATCATACCCTCGTTTATGTCACCCTCTTCCCCTCCAAACCCAACACCCCTACCTCCTTAATCTCCCCACTAGTAACATCTGATCCTTACTGCCCCCCCTGATTCAGGATTTTTCTTCTTTTTTACCTCCATGTATCCTTTCCAATTTCTTGTCTCCTGGTGTTATATCAGGATATATACTCACATAAGGGGATTGGTGCTACAATCCACAAATGAGAGAGAACATACATTGCCTGGTTTTCTGTCTTTGTCTTGCTTTACTCGGAATAACATTCTCTAGTTCCATCCATTTCCCCGCAAATTTCATAATTTCATCTGTTCTTACTGCTGAGTACTCCATCATGTACATGTACCAAATTTTCATTGCCCATTCCTCAGTTGTGGGACAATTAGGTTGTTTCCATTTCTTTGCTATTGTGAAGAGAACAGTGACAAACATGGTTATACAGGTATCTTTACAGTATGATGAGTCCTTTGGGTATATGCCAAGGAGTGGTATAACTGTGTTGGTAGGTTCATTTTAAATTTTCCCCACACTGCCTTCCATAGTGGCTGGACTAGTCTGCATTCCCACCAACAGTGCATGAGTGTTCCTGTCTCCACACCCTTGCCAGCATCTGTGTCCTTTGTTTACGTGATCTTAGACAGGCTGATTGGGATAAGATAGAACCTTAAAGTGGTTTTATCTGCATTTCTCCCATTATTAAGGATGTTGAGCAATTCTTAAGGTGTTTCTTAGCCATTTTTATTTCTTCATTTAAGAATTCTATGTTCATATCTGTTCCCTATCTTTTTATTGGGTCATTTATTTTCTTGCTGCTTTGTTTTCTGAGTTCTTTGTATATTCTGGATATTAGTCCTCTGTCAGATGTGTAGCTGGTAAAGATTTTCTCACACTTAGTAGGTTGCCTTTTCACTTCCTTGGCTTGTTTCTTTTGCTGTACAGAAGCTTTGTAGCTGAATGAGGTCCCACTTACTGATTGTTGCCCTTAATGACTGAGCAGCTGATGGCCTATAGTTTTCTTTCTTTGTTGTATCTTTACATGGTTTGGGCATTAAAGTGATGCTGGCTTCATAGAAATCTGAAAAGTTCTCCCTCTGTTTCTATCTTATTGAATAGTTTGAGCTGTATTGGTTGTAGATGTCTGGTACAATTCTACTGTAAAGTGGTCTGTGACAGGGCTTTTTTCATTTAGGGGGTTTTGTATTGTTCCAATTTCCTCCTTTGTCATGGATCTGTTTAAGCTGTTGACCTCTTCTTGGTTTAGCTTTTGTAGTACTCATGTCTAGAATCCATTTCATTTAGGTTTTTAAATTTAATGGAGTATAGATTTTTGGAAATATTCCCTTACAATGTTCTGGATTGTTTGTGTGTCTGTTGTGATCTTTCCCCTTTCATTTCATCTCTTATTTTACATGGTTTTGCTCTTTCTTTTCCTTAACTGGGCTGTAGCAGGCCATCCTGACACAGGACCTTTGGGGGCAGGGATAGGAAAGCACAAAGTCAACGACACAGACCCTGGGAGTCAGGTAAATGGCAAAAGCAGACTCACTTATTGCAGGAATCAAGCAGACCTTTATACTGCCTCCCTGCATCCCATTGGTCCCTGGGCAGGTGGCAGTTAGTGTGTCTTTTCTCCCATAGGTTCAACCTGAGGTTGCATTATCTGTTGCCAGGCTGCTAGGCAGATTTCAGGTTGGCTCCATGGGGAGGTTATAATGGAGCATGTTCAGTGTATGTCGAGAGGCAGGGCTTACTTCTCCTACATATCCACCCTTTTGTTTTTACTTTCTCAGGCTGCCCAGTGGGAGCCAGAGTTCTTTGCTCTGGCATTGTTGTCCCCACCTCAGGGGTGTCCAGTATTTCGGACCATGCCTGTCTTAGGTTGCCCTGGCTTACAGGGTCTTACATGTCATTGACTACCGGCCTCTGAATCCCACTCAGGGTGAGCCTGTGTGAGGAGTTAGTATCTGAAAGGAACATAGGCTTTGAATAGCCAGTCACTCAAACCTGTTTTTTTAGTGTAAGGGTAGACAAAAAGACAGACCTAAACTTTAAACAAATCCTAACTCAACCAAATTGAACACAGGCAGTATATATAAACAATCTTTACACAAATCTAGTTAGTAGTTATTCATTTCTAGTCCCCAGAGTCCAAGCATGTTGATCAAATAAAGGTCCAGTCCATTTTTAATATCTCAGAAATTACCCCCATCTCTTTAACCCTTACAGTCTACAGGGGCAAAAGTGGACGAGAAGTGAAGCAGTCTATTTTTCTTTGAGGTGTCACTTTGAACTCCGGTCTGTCCCAGACTGTTTTGTTACATGAGCTGATGGTTTGTTTTGGGAAATCCTTTATTCAATCCTATTAACAAGCAAGCAGTGAGACAGCAAGGTTATTTAAATGGACCTGATTATCCTGGCAAGTTGCTCTGTGGGCACAGATACAAATATTTAGATGGCATATTAGTCTATGTACTAAGGCTTTGTATACTGTTATTAATTACTAAAAGTTTAATACCAGCCTTGTTATTACCCCCAAAAGAGTGGGCTAATTGCCAATTAGGTTTGGGATAACTTTCATATCCACTAGGTAGCTGTACAATGTGTTCCAGGGAGGTGCGGTGTAGCAACGAGTCTTGCTTGACTCAGGGAGACCATTATTATGCTTTTCCAGTGGACTTTGTTAACATTATCTGGCACATTTAGAAGCCTACTGTCCATTTTTTATAATGGTCTTTGTCCTTTCCATACTTAGACTTCCAAAGATACATGCATGTCCATGTTTATTGCAGCTCTCTTCACAATAGCAAAGAGCTGGAACCAACTTAAATGCCCCTTGACAGATGAGTGGATGACAAAAATGTGGTATATCTACACAATGGAGTACTATTCAGTGGTAAAGAAAGATGACATTATGAACTTTGCAGGTAAATGGATGGAGCTCAAAGCCATTATGCTGAGTGAATTAACACAGTCCCACAAAGACAAAAGAATGGTTTCCCTCATCTGTGGATGCTAACACCAAACCCCCCAGACAAAAGGCAAGCTGAACTACCTTATGGTTATATTTTTGTTTATCTGAAAGGAACTATGTTGGTATAATGTGAATCTCTCAATGGCCCCTAGAATCCACCCACCAATTATTTTCAGACTCTGTAATTACTGTATATGGGTGGAGAGTCTGTATCCATAATTTAGAGTAATACGAAATTAATGGAGGAAAATGTGAATTCCTAAGCATAAAAAAGACTGAGAGAAAGATACAGGACAGTTATGGCAGAATGCATGATCTAAGATGGGATGGGGTGGGGTGGGGGGAAGAGATAGAGGAATAAGGCTGAACAGAAATGAAAAATGATGTATTAAATACACAAAACATCAATAAGTAAATTAAAAAAGAGGTAAGAAAAAAAGAAAACAGAGATATCTGACTTGTAAGATGAAGGCTGGATAAGCATCAACTACTCTCTGCATCCACTTTGTATATAAACTCAAATTTGCTTCAAAGCTTATGAACCACAATTCAGGTTTCATCTGTGGTGATAGACAGGTTGTTGTGAAGAATGATTCTTGGATAATTTTATGTCTCTGTAGTTGTGGTTAGTGGGAGTATCTTAAATCACAATTTTTCGTGTGTCCTATTTGCCATTTGTAATTGGCTGTATTGAGTATTGATTGTTGGCAATTATAATTATATTTGTCATGCTGCAGTCTGTATGAAGCATGTGGAATTACAGAATTACATGACTCCAGACCTTGAAAAAACAAGAAAAAAAAAAAAAGAAAGAAGAAATGTCATTTTCTGTAAGTCAAAAAGGAGAGATAGGAAGGTTTGTCATCTTAAACTTAGCACTTGGGGGCTGGAGAAATGGCTCAGTGGTTAAGAGCACAGACTGCTCTTGCAGAGGACCTGGGTTTGATTCCCAGAACTCACATGGCAGCTAAGAACCATCTTTAACTCCAATTCCAAGGAAATTCAACACCCTCTTCTGACCTTCACAGCATTGTACGATATGGGTGCACCAACCTACATACAGACAGTACACTCACACACATAAAAATAAATAAATAATAAAAAAACTTAGCACCTGGAAAACAAGTTTCATTAGGACACATTATAAACAGTTGTTTCAAATAGGATCCACAGAGATGTTTGGTGCCTGTGGCTAAGGCAGTCTGAAGATTTTCTCTCTCCTCTTGTTCAGATGGGCCAGCTTCTCTGCTGGTATTTCTTGGTCCATCCTGCATAATGCAAAGCTGTATCTTTTCTTTCTCAGGCATTAAGTTGGTGATGTTTTGACTTGCAGGAACATGCAAAACTTTTCTCATAGTTGGCTTTAAGATTTCAAAATTCAATTTTTTCTAAAGGTTTGAAATAAGAATTCTCTATTTGTATCCCAGAGGAAGTACTCCACCACCTCCCCCTTTCTTATTTTATATTTAACTTATATTATTTGTATTTCTGAAATATATGTTATTTTTGAACGTACCATTTTAAACTGTAAACTCTACAGAGTGGATTTTAATGACCATTTTTCTCCAAACTCTTGGAGATGCCTTCTTTAGACCTGGCCAAAACCCTGCTTTAAGGATGTTTTACCTATTTGTTAAATGTTCTACAACACACATTTAACCATACTTTAAATTAAATCTAAAATAAAATAAGAATTTTAAAACCAATTTATTTCCTACAACACTAAGAATTTGCTTGAATTTTCATCTTAGGCATTGAAGGAGTGCAAACAGCAGGTGCTGGCATACACCCACAAACTATTTCACTGCTACCACACCTGTATAATTTTATTAGTGATTCTTAACCAAGACAAGTGAATTACACAAATAACCACAGAAGTTTAACAATATTAATAGAGCTGTGTCTGAGTTGAAAGGGCCAGATTCAACTCAGTGGCTTTTTAGAATTGTACAAATACATATTAACATTTACATAAACCCAATTAAAGATTGGTAACACCAAAAGGTATAAATCAATAGTTTTGTATAGGTTGAATCTGTTAACAGTGATTTATGGCCAGGGGTAGAGCTCCTGAGTAAATTTCCTTTTTACAGGCAAGGTATAATAGTCTCATCCAAAGGTCTGCCTCCCAAATATTTACAGGGGAGATCCAGGGGGCAATTATGTCCACCTCTGTCCAAAAGGCTTCTAATTTTGATGACTTGACCCTCATGCCTCTTGTAATTAACAGGGATTTAAGTGCCTTTTTTTTTTGAGGTTCCTTATAGTGAGAAGACTACCCCCCATAGCACCAGTCTTAGGGGGAGACAAGATGAACAGAAGCGAAAGTGAAGTAAAACAAGCAGATGCAGGAGATCTTACATCAGACCAAATGTCTTGTGCTTAGTGGGGAACTTCCTTGGTTTTTTAGCCACATAGTGTCTTCAGTCAAGAGAGGCCCTTCGGGGGGCCAATCTGGGTTCCAACTCCTAGATGGTCAGTCTTTATATGGAGTCGCCAGGGGAACCGAAACCAAAATGAATGTTCCTCCCTATTAGGACAGACAACAACAGAGAAAAACAAACAAAACAAAAACGAACAAAATATACAAAAACAAAACAAACAAACAAACAAAAAATGTCAACGTGCTCACCTCTCATGAAAACAAAGAACATAAAACATATAGGGGCCAACCTACTGAAAAAATTGATGGGGGCACTCGACCATGCCGTGAATGAGAAAGGGTCCCAAGCACTGGGGACCTATTCATGTTGGATGCAGTGCTGTTAATGAGGGCCCAAAAATTTACTGCAGCAACAAGAACTTACAGCTGGAGCTACATGTGTTCAATGCCCATGCCCGCACAGGTAAAGAAACCACATGGGGCACCAGATGTAGCAGGCCATCCTGACACAGGACCCTTGGAGGTGGGGATAGAAGACACAGAGTCAAATGACACAGACCCTGGGAGTCAGGTGAATGGCAAAAGCAGGCTCATTTATTGCAGGAATCAGGCAGACCATTACACCCCCTCCCTGCATCCCATTGGTCACTAGGCAGGTGGCAGTTAGTGTGTCAATTGGCTGGAAATTCGTATGTGTTTTCTCCCATAGGTTCAGCCTGAGAATGCATCATCTGTCGCCAGGCTGCTAGGCAGATTTCAGGTTGGCTCCATGAGGAAGTTATAATTGAGCATGCACAGTGTTTGTCAAGTGGCAGAGCTTACTTCTCCTACACTGGGCCAAGGGTCTCTCTATCTTGTTTAGCTTTTCAAAGAACCAGCTCTTAGAGTCACTGATTTTTGTATTGCTTTCCTCATTTATAGTTCATTAATTTCTCCTCTTATTTTTGTTATTTCTTCTTATCTACTAGGTTTGGGGTTTGTTTATTCTTGTCTTTTCAGAGTCTGGAGTTGTGCTTAACATGTGCTCTTTCTGATTTTTTTAATGTAGGCACTAAGAGTTATAAATTTCCCTCTTAGGGGCTGGAGAGATGGCCTAGCTGTTAAGAGCACCAACCGCTCTTACAGAGGACCCAGGTTCGATCCCCAGCACCCACATGGCAACTGAGAACCGTCTAAAACTCCAATTCCAGGAGAACTCCAGTTCCAGGGGAATCCAACACCCTCTTCTGACCTCCGTGGCATTGCACGACACGGGTGCATAGACCTGCATGCAGACAGTACATTGATACACATACAGAAATAAATAAAATTATAAATAAATAAATAAATAAATAAATAAATAAATAAATAAATAAAGGCGTGCACCACCACACCCGGCTATTTAAAAAAAAAATTTCCCTCTTTTAAAGGTGTCCCAGAGGTTTTGTTGCATTGTATTCTCATTTGGTTGATACCAGGAATAATTTTACTTCTTTCTTAATTTCTCTTTTAACCCATTGATAATTTACAAGTGTATCATTTAATCTCCATGAGTTCCTGTGGTTTTCGGAGTTTCCTTTCCTGTTGATTATAAGCTTTATTGCACTGTGGTCTGATAGAATGCATGGAATTATTTCAATTTTTTTTTAATTTGTTGAGTTTGTTTTGTGTCACAGAACATGACCAGTTTTAGAAAATCTCACATGCACTGCTGAATAGGAAGTGAATTATTTGGTGCATGGGTAGAATATTCTGTAGATATCCATTAGGTCCATTTATTGTAAGGTGTTATTTAATTCAGATACCTCTCTGTTTATTCTCTGTCCAGTTTGTCTATTGAATATACTGGGGTATTGAAGTCACCTACTATTATTGAATTAGGGTTAATCTGTGTTTATAGTCCTGGTGTACTGTTTTTATGAATTTGGATGTACCAGAATTTGGTGCATATATATTCATGATTGTAATATCTTCTTGCTCAATTTTTCCTTTGATAAGAATGAAGTATCCCTCTGTATCTCTCTGATTAGTTTTAATTTTAAGTCTATTTGTCAGATATTAGAATTACAACACCTGCTTGCTTTCTAGAGGCATTTGTTTAGAATAGTTTTTCCATCCTTTCACCCTAAGATAGTGTCTATCCTTCAAGGTGAGATGAATTTCTTGAAGACAACAAAAAGATAGGTTTTATTTTTGATCCATTCTGTTAGTCTGGGTCTTTCAACAAAGGAGTTGAGGCCATTTTTTTTATTTAATAATAATAATGAAATGTGTGTATTGGATACTGTCAACTTAATTTCTTTAATTTGTGGATCTATTTTAAATTTCCATTATTATACCCTCCTTGTCTTCTTTCTGTAACCTCTTGAATATGCTCATTCATATCTTCAGTCCTTTTGTATTGTTTTGATTATTCTCTGTAGGGCTGGTTTGGGAGACACAAATTCTTTCAGCCTATTCATTTCATGATTTTTTTTTTCTGTTCTCCTTCAACCTTGATAGATAGTTTTGCTGGATAGAGTATTTGGGGTTGGCATCCAAGGTCATTTAGAGCTGGGAATATTTTGGTCCACATTTTTCTGACTTTCATAGTTTGCACTAAGAAGTCAGCTGTAATTCTGATGGGGTTTCCTTTATATGTGACTGGCTGTTTTCCCTAGCAGCCTTCTGTACCCTCTCTTTGTTCTGTATATTTAATGTTTTTACTACGATATGTCATGGGGAATTTTCTGTTTTGGTCATGTCTGGTTGGTGTTCTATGTGCTTCTTGAATCTCTATAGGTAGTTCTCTCCTTAACTTGGGGAGTTTTCCTCTATAATTATCATGAAAATCTGTTCAACTCCATTGGCCTGAGATTCTTCTTCTTCCTGTATGCCTATAATTCTTAAGTATAAGTCTTCTTGTGTTCTCCCACATTTCCTGCATATTCCGTACTTGTGTTGTTTTGTTGTTGTTTTTTTTTTTAATTTTACATAGTGTTTGCTTAAGGACTCAGATCTTCAACTTTGTTATGCAGTCTTGATATTCTGTTTTCTGTTTCATTCTGCTTGTGAGGCTTTCTGCTGTTGTTTCTAATTGGATTATTGGGTTCTTCAAATTCAGGGAGATTTCCATTTGCATTTTCCTCAGTATTTCTCTTTTGTAAAATCAGTTTTTTTTTTTTAATCTTTTTGAGACAGGGTCTCCCTGTAGCCCCAGCTGTCCTGGAACTCGTTCTGTAGACCAGGCTGGCCTTGAACTCACAAAGATCCTCCTGCTTCTGCCTCCTGGGTGCTAGGATTAAAGGCGTGCACCACCATGCCCAGCTGTAAATTCAGTTTTTAAGCCATGAATTGTTTTTGATATTTCATTAAGTGGCATATTTGTGTATTCCTGAGCTTGCATCACAAATTCTAATGAGTTATTTGTGTTTTCTTTAAGTTCTTTGATTGTGTTTATAATTGTTCTTTTAAATTCTGCCGAGATCTTAATCTGGATGAGAACAGGACTGGGGGAAAACTGAATGGGGTGGCAGGTGGGCCAGGGTCTGACTTATCAAGGTCCTCCCCTGGGGCAGGTCTAAAAGGCCAGTCAGTGCCAGACAGGTTGAGGGTGGGGAAGGACCCCCACAAGGGGGTGCTTAGTGGTCTGTGTTTGGGTATTTAGCCAATTTCCATTTGGAAGATAGATCAGAGGTCTAAGGTAGAAAATTAAGTGCCTGCCTATGTCCCGGGCTGGCAGGATGAGGGTGGGGAGGCTGTGAGGAAGGGAAGAGCTGGTTTTGACTTACCAGCTTCCTAGCTGTGTGAAACTTTCTGGCAGGTCAGGTATGCAAGAAGAGATGGGGTTTGGAATGTCTGGAGAGGGACTGAGCCCCCAATGCTGGGATGATTTGTGATTCAGGGTAAGCCAGTTGGTCCAGGGAAAGGATTGTTGTCTGTGGGGATCCTAGTCTGGGTAGGAACAAAAGATACATGACTTTTAAAAATAGAGCGAAAAAAAGAACCTAGAAAATTAACAGAAAATCTGAGAGTCAACTATTCTTATTTCCAGAAGACTTGAGGTCAATGAACTGGATGACAAGTCAGACACCAAGCCCTCTAAACTATATCAATGTAAAGCTTCCATGAGCCTCCAAAGTGAGGAACAAATTCTGAATGTTGCAAGACAGGAACCAGGAATAAGATGGCCAGACTCAGTTCCACTGCGTCCTCTATGGAGGAAGAGGAGACTTCACACAGGAGGAGTCAAAACCTGACTAGGAAATGTAAGCAACTTAATTTCCTATATCTCAGCTTTCTACTTTGTGGCTTCAGTGCAACATTTTTGTTAAAGGTTTTCATGAATATATTAGTCAATATTTATAAAGTGTTTCTCAATGCTTAGCACATACTAAGGCCTTGATAAATATTAAGCTATTACCATATTTACTCTGCTAATGTTCACTGTATGCTAAATTGATGCTTTCCTATGTGTGGCAAAGATTTGGGTTTCCTTGCACTCACATTGTGCAGAGGGTTTAGTGTTAACCAAACCTACAATCAATTCCATTCCTCATTTGCAGGGAGTAAAGCTCTAGGTTGGCAGTTACAACTTTTGTGGTATTGGTTTCCTCATCTTTAAGATGGAATCAGGTCTAACTTATTGGGAATGTAAAAAGGTTAACTGAAACAATCTGTGTAAAGTGCCAAACACAAAATGACACCTCATAAACAGTAACAATATTCTATGAACTAAAAAGAGAAGAAAATCAATGTTTCATGACATTTTATTGGGATATATTAAAATGGAAATTCAGGCAAAGAAATAATATTTCAATTTTATGCTATTTCATCACATAGTTGAAAATCCCTAGTGAAATGATTTTATGTTGCTATTCCCAATGATTGGAAGAGTCTGGTGTGAATTACAAAATATTTTAATATTTAATACTCTACCTTTCTGCAGCATAGCAGAGAAGCCCTCTTAGTATGGTTTGCCATAATGATACATTTAGCAGAAGAGACTCACATTGTCTGCTGAAGAATGCTTTTTGAGGTTGCTAACCAGCAAAAAGCATGATGGGAAAATATGCCAAACACATTCAGATGGTAAGGGGACCCAACCTTTCCTTAGCTCCAAGAGGCTGCAATAAAGAATAAAACAGACAATAATCTTCTATAGTTCAGAACAGAGCATTTGAGTCAAATCCCCTCAAAATTTCAGATCACTTACATTAATCACATTAAGAACAACCCCCCCAAAAGACACTGAGTAATTAATATTAACACTTTTCTGAAAAATATAAAATCTACTGATCTAAATTTTAGTTATAATTTTTTTATTAAGCATTGGTACAACTCATACAATGGTTCCCAATCAAACCCAGTTCCCTCCATACCCCAACCCCCTCATCAGAACTCATGCATTACAATATCCACGCTAAGCCCTATTCAGTCCCGAGACAGCCTTCTGTACAAAAGCATCTGCTGGAGTCTAGTCAGGCATATCTAGGAATCAGAGGTAAGGCATATTCTTCCTCACTCAACAGTACTCAGCCTCGTATAGTTTTAAATTCAGGGTCAGCCTCTGTATTAGTCACTTTTCTGTTGCTGTGATAAAACTACCATGACCAAGGGAACTTATAAAAGGAAGAGTTTATTTGAGCTTACAATTGACAATTCCAGGGAATTAGAGTCCAATGTAGCAGGGAAGCATGGTGGCTGGGGCTGGAGCAGAAAGCTGGAAGTTCACATCCTCCTCCGATGAGCACAGGAAGTGGAGAGAGAAAGACTGGAGACTGCAAGGCTTGTTGAACTCACTAAGCCTGCCGCCAATAACGTACTTCCTCCAGCACGGCCACACCTTCTAAGATCTCCCAGAACATTGCCAACAACTGGAGACAAAATGTCTGAATACTTAAAGCCTATGGGGGAAACTCTCATTCAAACCACCACAGCCCCCACCCATTTCTCTTGCTCTGCTCTGAGACTTTATCCCCATTGGCATGGGTCCCATTTGTGATGCCTACATTGCCACATGTTTACATGTGAAAGCTTACCATCAATTGTAGGTCCTTGCTTCTCTACATTTATGCACCAGGCTTGGCTCTTACAATCTTTCTACCTTCCCTTCCACAAAGATCCCTGAGCCCTAGATAGGTGAGTTTTAATGCAGGAGCCCCATGCAAGTATACACACTCTGGGGGCTCCCCTTCTTTGGAGGTTGACTAGTTGTGGCCTTCTATCTGCCTAACTCTCTACCGTGTATGGAAACATGACTACGGAGAATTGAAGGCTGCACTAGGTGCACTAGTGTACTCTCTGCCCCTCATTTTGTGTGTCGAGGTTCAATTATAGATGTGTCTTCTAATAACAGGGATTTTTCAGATGTATATGTTCTGTGTCTGACCCATTGTCAGATTCCGCAGTGGCTTCCATCTTTTGCAAAGAGTAGCTTTTTTGATGAGAGGTGCACGATATGGCTCTATCTCCTCTACTGCCTTGTGCACTTGGCTCAGTTTATAGCGGCTCTCATGGATTCATTCTCTCATTGAGAGGTTTCCAAGTCCAGATAGATAGTTGTTGATTATCCCCCCCAGATAACAGTGCCTCTAATGCACCAATTGAGGTAGTTTGCTGGCAGCTCATCATGGTTGTTAGGCTTTGAACCTGGGTTGTACCATTGATGGATTTTTTATCCCTTAGCAGTGTGCACATTGTCTAGCATTATGAGCACTTAACTTCAGATAAAAAAGCTGCAGGTTGGTTCCTATTCCTTTATTCTAAGTCCTATCCCTGAAGCATGTACTGTTCTGAATTAAGGTCTTAATTTTTATTTCTGGTAGATAATCAAGATCTTGGAGATAGCCTGCTTTATCTTGAGAGTCACTTGGATTTCTCTTGACAATCATTCAATGAGAGGCATCCTCTGTCTTTCACTGTGTTCCCTGCCACACAGCCACCAGGTCACACAACCTGTGCACTGATGTTCAGACAGTGCATGTGAATTTCTCATGGGGTCTCAGGGGCATCACTTTACACTCTATGTTTCCTAGCGTCTCAAGTTCCAATCATCTCTATTCTTGCTTTTTCCCTTCCCACTCCTCCTCCCTCCCCAATCCCAGAACCCCCATCATCTCCACCCTCTCCCTCTCTTGACCTTTCCTCTTCCCATCATACCCCATTTGTCTCCCCCTCCTCCCCTCCTGACTCAACACTCCCACCCTCCCTACCTCCTCCCTAGTAACATCTGTTCCTTACTGACTCCCTGTTTCAAGATTTTTCTTTTCTTTACCTCCATGTATCCTTTCCAATTTCTTGGCTCCCTGTGTTATAGCAGGATATATACTCATGGAAGGGGATTGGTGCTACAATCCACGAATGAGGGAGAACATACATTGCCTGGTTTTTTGTCTTTGTGTTACTCCACACAGAATAACATTCTCTAGTTCCATCCATTTACCTGTGAACATCATAATTTCATCCTTTCTTACTGCCATGTAGCATTCTGCTCTGTCGATGTACCATATTTTCATTATCCATTCAAGGGTGGGGGACATTTAAGTTGTTTCCATTTCTTTGCTATTGTTAAGAGAGCAGTAACAAACATGGATTTACAGGTATCTTTGCAGTACGATCAGTCCTTTGGGTTTTTCATACAACCTAGTTATACTACTCCTCGGTATATACCCAAAAGACTTATCTAACTAATACAGATCTAAAATTTTAATGCTATCATAAGTCATGCTTACCTTCCTCCTCATTGACATTGAAAGAAATAGTTTGAATTTAGTAGGACTATTATTCAACTTGTATTCCAGAAAACCAAGCTCAAAATTTAACTCTGCTATCTGTAGCTATATAAATGTTCCACTAGCTGACTTCCCCAAATCTATTTCCTCCCTCAGAACATGAGATTACATTGACCTTTTAGAGTTGTGAAGATTAAATAAAATCAAATATATTCATTGTTGAGGCCGAAAGTATAACAATCAATTGATTAAAAGAATTAAACATTACTTTTTGTACCAAATGAATAATAATTACAGTAGCTAATGTTTAATGTTTATTTGCTGTGTACCAGATGGTAGGTGTCCTAGTTTGTCTTCCATTGCTGTGACAAAACACTCTGACCGACACCAACTTGGGGAGGAAAGGGTTTATTCAGCTTACATCTCCCAGGTCACAGTTCATCACTTAGGGAGCCCAAGGCAGGAACTCAGGGAAGGAACCCGGAAGCAGGAGCTGAAACACAGGTTATGGAGGAATGCTGTTCACTGGCTTGTTCCCCTGGCCCATGCCCAGCCTGCCCTCTTATATTGTACACAACAACCTGCCCAGGGTGGCACCACTCATTGTGGGCCAGGCTCTCCCACACTGCTTGACCATCAAGACAATACTCCACAGATGTGGCCACAGGCCAATCCAAAGGAGCCAATTCCCCAATTGAGGCTCCCTCAACCCAGATGTGTCAAGTTGACACAACTATCCAGCACAATTGATCCCTTGTCAACTTGACACACAAAACACATCACTATTAAACCACCACCTTTCCAGTTCTTATCCACAAAGTATGATGTTAACAATAATCACAACCTAAGACAGTACAACCTTAAAAGCCCCATAGTCCTTAAAATGTCCAAACGCTTAAAAGTTCAGTCTATTAAAAGTCTCTTAACTGTTGGCTGCTGTAAAATCCAAAACAAGTACTGTCTTATTTCAAAGGGAAGAATCAGGCACACTCAAACAAAACCTAAGTCCAGCAAGTAGCTCAAGGCTGGACACCTGGGATTCACTCACGATCTTCTGGGCTTCAAAGAGTCTCGGCAGCTCCCCCTCTCTGACTCTGCCATCCGTGGCACACACAGCTCATCTCGCAGGCCCAGGCTGACTCCATTCCACACCTGCTGCTGCTCTTGGTGGTCATCCCACGGTCCCAGCATCTCCAAAAAGCTGGGGTCGCCACTGAAACTGAGGCAGCACCTTCACCAATGGTCTCTTCTGACCTCTCCTGGTGCAAAGCCTCAGCTTCTCTCCATGATCCCTGCAATCCTGGGGTCTTCACTACAACCGAGGTGCACTTCCACCAATGGTCTTTCCTGACCTCTCACAGTGCCAAGCCTTGGATGCTCTCTGTGACCCCCTCAAATTTCAACACCAGAACCTTATAGGAGACTTACACGTTACCAAGTCCTGCTTCTGGCTCGAGATGGAGGCTCAGGCCCCTTCTGGATCACAGCTTCTGTGTGCTGACCCCAAAGAAATTCTTCCCAGAATATTTCACCACAATGATGCTGGTCTCTTGTTACTTACAGCTGATTCTTCAGCCCCAGCTGACCAGAACCCACAGATTACAGTCCTGATGATCTCTGCTCCCCTTTGAAACTGAAACTTCACAATCCAGGCCTCCATCTTCTACAACTCCTTCAGCAAAACTGCCCCAAGCTCCACAGCAATGATCTTTAGGCATTCAATGAACTTTCTAGCCCAAAGTTCCAAACATTTCCACAATCCTTCCCCAAAACACCAAGGTCAGGTCTGTCACAGCAATACCCCACTCTTCTGGTAACAATTTCTGTCCTAGTTTGTCTTCCATTGCTGTGACAAAACACTCTGACCGACACCAACTTGGGGAGGAAAGGGTTTATTCAGCTTACATCTCCCAGGTCACAGTTCATCACTTAGGGAGCCCAAGGCAGGAACTCAGGGAAGGAACCTGGAAGCAGGAGCTGAAGCACAGGCCATGGAGGAATGCTGTTCACTGGCTTGTTCCCCTGGCCCATGCCCAGCCTGCCCTCTTATATTGTACACAACAACCTGCCCAGGGTGGCACCACTCATTGTGGGCCAGGCTCTCCCACACTGCTTGACCATCAAGACAATACTCCACAGATGTGGCCACAGGCCAATCCAATGGAGCCAATTCCCCAATTGAGGCTCCCTCAACCCAGGTGTGTCAAGTTGACACTAAAGCTATCCAGCACAGTAGGTAAAACACTTTACATTAATTATCTTACTATTTCCTCACAAAAAATCTATGAGGATAATTTTCTTTATGAAAACATTTTTATCTTTATTTTCTTTTATGTGTATGAGTGTTATGGCTACATGTATTTTTATTTTATGTGTATGAGTGCCATGCCTACAAGTATGTAAGTGCATCTGTGTGGTGCAATGCTCATGGAGGACAGAGAGGGCATTGAATCCCCTGGAAATGGAGTTGTAGATGTTTATTAGCTGCCATATGTGTGCTAGGATTCAAACCTGGGTCTTCTGCAAGAGTAGCAGGTACTCTTAACTGCTGAGCCAGTTCTCTAGCCCTGGGGGTAATTGTCTTATCTCTTTTTGAGAGAAAGGAGGCTTAAAGCAGCAAATTTAATCTAGCCATGGTTATATAAATAGGCAGATAGCCAAACTGGGGGAACATATTAAGTTTTTCTCACACCCAAACCTACAAGTTTCCAATATTTGGGTTTTGAGAACAGTTTCTTCAAATGAAGTCTTCTGTAAAAATTAAATACATAGCAGATACAAACTAGGTTATGTGAATTCCACTGACGACTGTTACCATGCTCTGGATGGCTTCAGAGAACCCCTGGGGCTCAGCAGAACACAGTGCTCAGCAAAACTCAGTACTGCTAAGGTGATCACATCTTCTCCACGTTTACAATTTTGACAGTCCATGAGCCACTGGGAAGGACTATGACAAGTCACCATTTGTCATGTTTATAAGATATCAGTTTAAAACTTGCATCGCAAAACTACTGGAAGCAAGTCACTTAGCTGCTGAGTTTTCTTATCCGATTATAAAAATATGCACAAGACATAGATGATCCATTATACACATATGATTTGGGAAAAGGATAGGATCCTTTCTAAGTTTATGAACTGGTGGATTTCTGAAGAAGTTATTGTGCAGTAATGACATATATTTAAGTCCTACACTGCATGTTTACTGCACAATAGAGGAACATGCTTTCCAAATTTGCTAATGAGCAAGAATGATATCACATTACTCTATACAGGGCCTTGACATTTCCTAGAGTTACCATATTTAGCAATAAGAAAATAATATTTAAAAAAAGAAAACAATATTAAAATAAGGTAACAGTCACATTTAAATTTCAAATAAGCAATATTTTCTTTTTTTTTAATTTTATTTATTTTTGTATGTGTATGAATGTACTGTCTACATGTAGGTTTGTGCACCCGTGTCATGCAAGGCCACGGAGGTCAGAAGAGGGTGTCGGGTTCCCCTGGAACTGGAGTTCTCCTGGAATTGGAGTTACAGACGGTTCTTAGCCGCCATGTGGGTGCTGGGGATCGAACCCCGGTCCTCTCCAAGAGCAGTTGGTGCTCTTAACTGCTAGGCTATCTCTCCAGCCCAATATTTTCTTTTTTTAATTTAATTTTTATTTTGTATGTGTATGAATGTACTATCTGCATGTAGGTTTGTGCACCCATGACGTCCAATGCCTCAGAGGTCAGAAGAGGGTCTCGGATTCCCCTGGAACTGGAGTTCTTCTGGAATTGGACTTACAGACGGTTCTTAGCCGCCATGTGGGTGCTGTAGATCGAACCCAGGTCCTCTGCAAGAGCAGTCGGTGCTCTTAACCACTAGGCTATCTCTCCACCCCCACAAATAAACAATATTTTCATTGTAAATGTGTATCAAATATTGCAAGAGACATACCAATAACAAAAAGTTATTCATTATGGGAGCTGGAGTGATGGCTCACTGGTTAAGAGCAAGGGCTGCTCTTGCAGAGGACCCAAGTTCAAGTCCTAACACCCACATGGTGGCTAACAACCACCCATAACTGCAGTTTCAGAGTATCCAATGCCATCTTCTGACCTCTGTGGGCATTGCATGGCATGGGTGCACATGCAGGCAATGTTCTCATACACATAAAATAAAATAATAAAATATTTCTTTGTTGTAATTTCTTTAAAATAGTTTGAGTTAATAGCAAGGACTGAATAGTAGCTACCTCAGTTCACACACACAAACTCTTGGAATAAATCAATTCATGTAAATTACAAAAAGGTGAAGCACAAACTATAAGCAACCTACATTCTAAAATATAAAACACTGTAGTTTCAAAAAAATACTTTGGGGATCTGAGAACTCCTGAGAACAGCTGATGCACAGGAATGTAGGTAGGAACTGGGTGCTTCAGCAAGACTGATTGTTGATTGACTTAATCTAGTTAATCCATTAATCCAGTTGTCTTTGGCTTAATTTGCTTTTGTGGCTCTGGGGGCAGAGTTATCCTCCCAGCTGGTATAAAAGGTAGGGTTGTGTGAGTCTTGAGATCTGAGATCTCCTGAGACTAGCTGAAGCACAGGTACCAGGGGCTAAAGAGCACACCCCCCCACCCCTCCACCCCACCCCACCAACTGGGATTACAAAGGCATCTGAAGAAGGCAAGCAAAGCAAGCCTTCAACACAGTGAAGAGACATTTAGGACTCACATTGGAATACAGGCAAGGAGAAGCCCATATGCCAGGAACACAAAGAAGAGACAACATGGGAAAGGGGCAAGATAATCTCGCGCCAAGCTCTACCAACCCTATGGAAGATTCCTACAGTGGGATCCCCATGGGGATAGCCCAGGACACAGATATCAGAAACACAATTGGGAACATATTTAAAGAACTACATGATTATAAAGAGCAAACCAAAGAACTAAGAAAAGAGAATGAAGAACTCAAGAAGGACCTAGAGAGAATGACAAATTCCAGAAGGAAGTAGAAACACTGAAAAGATCCCATGCTGAAAAAGATAACGAAACCAACCAGCTAAACAAAGAGCTACAGGAAGAGATTGAGAAGCTCCAAAAAGAAGTAGAAATACTAAAGAAATCAGAAGAGGAAATGAAAAATGAAATCAAACAAAATCAGAAGAGGAAATGAAAAAGGAAATCAAACATGCATCTAATCAAGAGGAAATGAATGGAAAAAGCCTCAGAAGCAGAATGGAGGAAGCAGACCAAAGAATATCAGATCTGGAAGATAACACAGAACAACTAAAAACCTCAAGTAAAGATTGTGAAAAATTTTTAAATACACAAAAGTGGAACAACCAGGAACTGTGGGACACTATGAAAAGATCAAACTCCACATCATAGGAATAGAGGAAGGAGAAGAATCCCAAGAGAATGGTATTGATCAGATCTTCAAAAGAATAATAGATGAAAACTTCCCCAAACTATAAAAAGATAAACCCATACAAATACAAGAAGCACATAGAACTCCAAACAGACAAGATCAGAAAAGAAATTCTCCACACCACATCATACTTAAAATACTAGACACCCACGGGGCTGGAGAAATGGCCTAGCGGTTAAGAGCGCCGACTGCTCTTACAGAGAACCCAGGTTCGATCCCCAGCACCCACATGGTGGCCGAGAACTGTCTGAAACTCCAATTCCAGGATAACTCCAGCTCCAGGGGAATCCAACACCCTCTTCTGACCTCCGCGGCATTGCACGACACAGGTGCACACACCTGCATGCAGACAGTACATTCATACACATATAGAAATAAATAAAATTAAAAAAAAATACTAGACACCCAAAACAAAGTCAAAATCCTTAAAGCCACAAGAGAAAACCAACAAGTGACATATAGGGGGAAACCTATCGGAATTACAACTGACATCTCAATGCAAACTATGAAAGCAAGAAGAACCGGGAGCAAAACATTCCCAGTGTTAAAGGAAAATAGATGCCAACTCAGGTTACTATACCCAGCAAAAAATGTCAATTATAGGTGAAGGAGAGAGTCCAGAATATTCAAATATTCAGAGAATATTTGAAGCAATTCAAAGGACAGAAGAAAGGAGAAACCATCCCCAGCCACCTAGAAAGAGAAATGAATAAAAGCATAACTGCAGAAGTAGAAACCTAAACCCAAACCACAAATGGATAATAAGGCAAAAGGAAGCAACACAAACCTAGCAGTCATAACCTTAAATATTAATGGACTAAATTCCCCAATCAAAAGACATAGACTGGGAGATTGCTTTAGGAAACAGAATCCATCGATATGCTGTCTAAAAAGAAACACATCTTACCTTCAAGGACAGGAACCACCTTAATGTGAAAGGATGGAAAAAAATATTCCAAGCAAATGGTACCAAAAAGAAAGCTATTTAATGTCAGACAAAATAGACTTCAAAGTAAAAGAAATCAGAAGAGACAAGGAAGGCCATTACATTATTATCAAAGGAAAAATTCACCAAGAAGATTTCACAAGTATGAATATACATATGCACCAAACTTTATAAAGACAATTCTCCAGGACCACAAGTCACACACTAACCCCAGTACACTCATAATAGGGGACTTTAATACCCCGCCAAGTACTTTGGATAGGTCAACAGGACAAAGAATAAACAGAGAGACATCTGAACTGAACAATATGATACACCAAATGGACCTCATAGACCTCTACCGTATATTCCACCCTAATACCAGAGAATACACTTTCTACTCAGCACCCCACGGAACATTCTCCAAAATCGACCACATACTGGGACACAGAGGAAACCTCCACAAATACAAAAAGATTGAAATAATTTCATGCATTCTATCAGACCACAGTGCAATAAAGCTCAACATCAACACCAGGATAAGCCCTACTGCCTACAAGAACACATGGAGACTAAACAACACACTCTTGAATAATGAATGGGTCAAGGAAGAGATAAAGAAAGAAATAAAANTTCATATTACCTTGTTCCATTATTCCTCTCCCTTTAAGATCATTCTCCTTCCATCGACAACCTCTTTAGAGATGTAAAGTGTGCATAAGGCTATAGTTGAGGATCTGTTCACCTGGGACCTTAGGTGCCACCAGTATGACCTTCCTCAGCACAGTGCTCTTGGCCTCCTACAACCTGGTCACTCCAAACACCATCCTCTTTAGTTTCCATATATTACATGTTTTAAACTAAATGGGAAATTATCAATATTTTCACATAAAATGTTCTATAAATTAAAAGTGAAATGACAGTTTAAGAACCTTATCTGTGTGTGTCTCTTTATCTAATGTTTATATTTGTTACAAACAAGTGTTTATGTTTTTCCTCCAAGTAACTTATGCTGAGCATGAACTTCTAAGTTGTCTTTTTAATTTTTTCCTTATTTTTAAAATTTTACTTTTTCTCCATTTTTTTTTATAGTTTTCTTTTAAAAAATAAAATTTCCCTGATTTGTTGTTTGCTGGTGCTATGAAATGTACAGTTGTATTTATTTCATTTTCTAGTTGTATGATCAGAATATAATTCTATTATCAGTATATAAAACAACAAATGATTCTTATGTATTGAGTTTGTATTCTATGATGTAAAATTTATCTGTTAGGGGTTGGAGAGGTGGCTCAGCCATTAAGATCACTCGCTGCTCTTGCAGAGGACCTGAGTTTAGTTCTCTCCACACACATGACAACTAACAGCCTTCTGTACCTCCAATGCCAGGGATCTGATACCCTCTTCTTAACCTCTGTGGACATTACACACATGATGCACTTATATACATGGAGACAAAGTACTCATATAAAAAATAAAAATTTAAGAAAAGCTACTAAATGGGGACTGGAGAGATGGCCTAGCGGTTAAGAGCACCGACTGCTCTTGCGGCAGACCCGGGTTCGATCCCCATCACCCACATGGCAGCTGAGAACCGTCTGCAACTCCAATTCCAGGAGAACTCCAGTTCCAGGGGAATCTGACACCCTCCTCTGACCTCCGTGGCATTGCACGACATGGGTGCATAAACCTACATGCAGACAGTACTTTCATACACATAAAAAAAGAAAAAAAGCTACTAATGAATATAGTTTGTGTTATAAGATTGTTAAAATATTTCTTATAATTTTTTTCTAATTGATGACTATGCAAATGGTTTTATTTATTTATTTTTTGGCCTTTTTTGAGACAGGGTCTCCCTGTAGTCCCAGCTGGCCTAGAGCTTGCTATGTAGATCAGGCTGGCTTTGAACTCACAGAGATCCACTTGCCTCTGCCTCCGAATACTAGGATTAAAGGTGTGTGCCACCATACCTGGAGCAAATAATTTCATTCAACATTTGAGGCCTTTATTCATTTAAAATATTATTATTGATTTTTTTAGAATTTCATACAATATATTTTGATCATATTCATACTTCCTCCCCATCTCCGCCCCCATCCCCCACTATATGTCCTCTATTACTTGAGTAATAGAGGACATAATACTCAAGTAATAGAGGACATAAATTAAGAGATGCATGAATCTTTGGATATAACGATAAACCATTAGGAGTCAGTTTAATAATGCTCCATTTAGCAGAAGAATGGTTCTTCCCTGTGAGCTGTGCCCTACCTAGCCATAAGTTCTTGGGCCTGATAACAATGCTTGGTATAGACTCCATCTTGTGAAGTGTGCATTGAATTCAATCAGAAAGTGGTTGATTACTCCCTTAACATTTGGACCAGTATTGCACCAGTGGGCGTATCCTGCCAGGCCCCTCATTACTGTAGCTCCCATGATTCACAGGTTAGTCATTAATTTGCTCTTCTGGCAGCATGCATAGACCTTCTAGCATTGTGAAAGATAGCCATAGAGATGAAGCATTGAGGTCATTACCAACTTGATTTCTCCTTTTCTGTTCTATGACTTGCATATACTGTCTTCAAGAATAGTCTTACAATCAAGTTAGGGGAGGTAATGAAGAGCAATACAATAGCCAGTACTGTTTGAGGTCTATTGGCAAGATCCTGGTCAACAACTCCAAAACAGGGAGTCCATGCCTGGCATCCAGCTATTTATTTGCTAGCTTGTGGTGTCTGGTAGGGGCATTGTCCCCACATTATGGGGCAACTCTATTTGAATTCTTTTTATATTATATATGTATATATTTAAAAAATACTTTGGGCCTGGAGAGATGGCTTTGCAGTTAATAGTACTGACTGCTCTTGCAGGGGACCAGGGTTCAATTCTCAGCACTCACATGGCAGCTAACAATCATCCTTAACTCCAGTTCCAGGGGAATCTCATGCTTTCTGACTCCCATGGGCATTGCACAACACAGGTGTATTCACATATGCATATACACTCATACACATAAAATACACTCATGCACATAAAAATAATAAATAAAATACTTTTTAAAAGCTTTGTAAGAAACAGCAGCATTAAACTTAGTGACAGGTCCCTGACATAGTGAAAACCATCTCAACACACTTCAATCTTTCACATGATAATCAAGAACAACGGTAAACAGTTATAAAGGTACTTTGTTTAGGAGAGACTGGTTAAGGAACCAATACCTCACTTTTTGAAGAAACCCATAGCTTCAGTTCAGCTCTCAATAAATCACACACATTTTAAACATAACTAACACGGCAACTGTTGGTATAGAGAAGATGCAGTCTTTACTAAAGCAATGTCTGAGCAGGATGCAGTGGTAGAGAAGAAGAGGCTGTCAGCTTTCATCCCAGACACGAGAACACAGAGAATAACAGTCAAACAGGTGTGTTCACTGTTTGTGTCTCTGAAGCAAAGGCTACAGAAGTATGATAGAAGGAAAAAAAGTGTTTTCTCTTATGGAAAGCCTTTTGTCTATTTTGCATGTGCTCAGGTTCACATGATCTGACTTCCTCTCTTCCACTTATTTTCATGCTGCTTTGGACAACAAGCAAGCCCTGCATATATGATGTTTTTTATAACATTTATACATACTTCTCAGGAATTTTACTTGTCCTCTAAGATTAAGGTAAGGTATGTTGCCCTGGATTCGTTTGTAAAGCAGGTGACTAGAAAGGCACTGATGAGCCCTGTGGCCACATGTCAGGAAAGGAGAGTGACTAGCCAGAAACGTCCAGTTTAGACTGAACATTAGAAAGTTGACAAAGAAGAAAGGCTCTTTTCTCAAAATCCTAGGACTGTTAAGTGGATGAGCTGTTCAAGCCACGTACAAGTGCATTGTGATTACCTTGCCAGGTGTACTTTATGCCATTTACTATATGGTTTCAAATACTGTACTGTACAGAGGAAGTTTGTTACCTTCCCTGTGTTTGTATGTTTAGCATATACTTAGATATTTGAAATTTTACATATGGGAAAGGCTGCTTATATTTCTAGAACAGAATGAATTTTATGCAACATTTTCCTTGAATTAACATAGATGGCCTAGTGGTTAAGAGCGCCGACCGCTCTTACAGAGGACCCGGGTTCAATCCCCAGCACCCACATGGTGGCCGAGAACCGTCTGAAACTCCAATTCCAGGAGAACTCCAGTTCCAGGGGAATCTGACACCCTCTTCTGACCTCCGCAGCATTGCACGACATGGATGCACAGACTTGCATGCAGAAAGTACATTCATACACATACGGAAATAAATAAAATTAATAATAAAAATTTTTTTAAAAACTGAAGGGGCTGGAGAGATGGCTCAGTGGTTAAGAACACAGACTGCTCTTGCAGAGGACCTGGGTTCAATTCCTAGCCACATGATGGCTAAGAACCATCTTTAACTCCAGTTCCAGGGGAATCCAACACCCTCTTCTGACCTCCACAGCATTGCACGACATGGGTGCACCAACCTACATGCAGACAGTACATTCATACACATAAAAAATAAATTAATTTTAAAAACCTGAAGAACAGCTGAAAAGAAATAATAAATAGATATATAAAGATAGTGTGAGCAGAAAGAACTGATAGGCCAGAAAACAAAATGATTGTTGGACAAAGAGGAAATATGAAAGAAGTTAACACATAAAACACAGATGAAAGGTGCTATATTATTTCATGATAGCTCCAGAAGGAACAGTTCAAATAATAGAAAATTAATACTGGAAGAGACAAGAAGTGAAAATTCTACAACTAATAAATGATTCCATGAATTTAATGGGATAACCCACATAACCATGGAAAGTAAGAAAACTTCAAAGAAGGATATAATAATTTTTGTTTGTTTTTATTTGGGGTTTGTCGTTGAGTTTTGTGGGGTTTTAATTTCTATTGTTATTAAACTTTTTCCATAAATCATACATCATTTTTCAATCGAATTTAGAGTCACTTCCCTTTCCATGCCCCCCTCCCCACCTGAGTCCCTGCACTCTACCATACATATCTTGCATCTTTTTCTGAGTCTATCCAGAGTTGTTTTTTCCAGTGCTTTTGTTGTTGTTGCTCTCTCTAACTTGTATTGTTTATATATATATATATATATATCTATATAACTATATATAACTATATATATAGTTATATAGATATACATAAATATATACATAAATACATACACCTATCACCTGAATTGGAGGATTTTGTTGCTAAAAGATGTGCATGTTTTCCTTACAGAAAGTGCTCAAGGTTCACCCTTGGCAAGCTCAAACATCCATCAATCCTACCCTTGTGCTCCACACTGGGGTCTTTCCCTCCCATGGACAGGATTTCCCTGTAGCTGGCCTGGAACTTGCTATGTAGACTAGGCTAGCCTCCATATCACAGACATTCATCTGCCTCTGCCTTCTGAGTGCTGGGATTAAAAGCATGAGCCACCATGCCTGGTTCCTAGTTAAATATTTTAATGGATAAAAATATCTAACATATGGGGCACAGAGATGCATGCCTGTAATCCCAGCACTCAGGAATCAGAAGCAGGCAGACCTCTGTGAGATCAAGGCAGCCCTGGTCTACATAATAGTAGATCCATCCAGTGTGGCAGAGCTATGGGAGACCCCTGTCTAGAGATATATATATATATATATATATATATATATATATGACAATGAAAACATTTATAAATATGAAAAATTGCATTTTTAAACAAAAATGCTAACTCTACATCTAGAGAGATGGTTAAGCATTTAACTATCTGCTCTTGAAGAGGGATGACCAGAGTTTGGGTTCCAGCACCCAGGCTGGTCAGCCCACAACTGCCTGTAACTCCTCCTCCAGAGGATCCAGAATCCTCGTCTGGCCTCTGTGGCACTGAACTCATGTGTACATACTCACACACAGATATAGACATACACATAATTACAAATAAAAGAAAAATTTTTTAAAGAAACCATCTTTCTTATCATGAAGAACGTAAGGAGAAGAGTGATTTATCTGGAAGAAAACATTGCTGAAAACTGAGAATTTCTAATAAAGTCAGTTTCAAATAGTATGTTCAAGATAGTGCTTTTACATAAAACAGCAGCCCAACAATAAAATAAATGTTATCTATCTACATAATCAACATAAAAACATAGCAAATATTGGGTTTTCTTTTGGTTTTGAAAAGAGAGGTGAGAAGGCCTGGTTTGTTGAAAAAATATTAATTTCCCTACTATGAATAGATTTTTATTCTCAGTGGCCCATAGCTTCCAGTTTCCATTGTTTCTAATATCAAGGGCATTCTTGTGTTTTCTTCATTCATATAAACAATGTTTTTCACTATCAGGTAGCTGGCATCCAAGCTTAGAAATATTCTGCATTTCAGAGATGAATTTTTCTTTAAAACGAAGACATACAGCACTAGAATAATAAGGAAAATATGATATCATTTGCATTAACAAACTTTCTGAACTTCAGTTATACATAGGGCTTAACATTTAATATTAAAGGGTATACAGAGGTGGAAAAATATCTGGAAATCTGTCCTACAATAGCTGAGCATTTGATAAATTCATGCCACTAGTTTAGATTGTGGGGTTAGATCTGTACCTGACAGAGATGCCATTTCAACTGTGGCTTAATTTCTTACCTTGCCTGTTCTGATGCTTATTTTCAAAGTAATATCTTTCCATGGTTTTATTTCACACCAGCCATCACTTGAAAAATCGTTGTCATTTTCATCTGTGCATATTTGTGTTCCTCCATGTGAGTGCCTGTATACAGCACAGTACTTATGTGGAAGTCAGAGGACAAGCTGGTTGCTTGGTCCTTGGTTTCTATTTAAGACAGGATCTCTTGTGTATGCCAGACTAGCTGGCCCCTGAGCTTCTGGAGATTTTGCTGTCACTGCTTCCCAACTCTGTTGGATACTGACACTAGCTATCACATCTGCTTTACACGAGTTCTGGGAACTCAGTCCCAATGCTTGCACAGCAAGCCCTTCACCCGCTGAGCCTTATCCCAACCCTTGCCCATGAAAGAACCTCATGTCTGTACCCGGCCATTTATTTTCAGGACTAGGATAATAAACAATAATGTTAACTGGAACTGCTCCCTCCAATAGGATAAAATAATGCTTGCTTCTAGTTACTTCAGGGAACAGGGATGAAATTTCCTCTTAAGAAGTCTTGCCCTAAAGATTCTCCCTCTAATCTAAGCATTCTAAATTCCAGTCAGCTGTTTTTTGGAGTTAGTGATCAGCAATATCCACCATGTCATTTGTTTCGGTCAGAGGAATGCCTCTCTGATTAATTTGAGTTGAAAATAGATTTTTGTGGGGAAGAAAAAAACATTCCTCAGCTATCAAACAGTTCTAAACACCCCTGAAATACATTGTGATTCAACGCTTCACCCCACAGGCACATAAAGAGATGGGTTTTTTAAAGTCTATGTATATGAGTATATTGCTTGCATGTGTGTAAATAACAAAAAAAAAAAACACCCACACCATGAAGTGCCTGGATACATCAGAGATGGGTATTGGATTCCCCGGGACTGTGGGTTACAGATGGTTGTTAGCCACCAGGTAAGTGCTGGGAATTGAACCCAGGTCCTCTGTAAGAGCAGCCAGTGTGCTTAACCTCTGAGAAGAGGTAACCTTTTTTCTTTATTAATTTTTTATTGAGCTTTTGTACATTTCATACAACACTTCTTACTCCAAATTAGACCCCTGCCCATGCCCATACCCATGCCCCACCCCATACAAGAAAACATGAAGCAATGCTACCACTGTCCTTCTAATTAACCAATGCTACCACTGTCCTTCTAATGAACCAAACCCATGGAGGTCTTCACCAGTCCCAGGTCACTCTTATACACAGTTAGGTAGGACTTCATAAATACATCATTCTAGTGCAATTAAGTTCTTTGCCATGTTGAAATGCTAGGGAAAAAAGGTTTTGGTGAAATCCCCCACAGTAGTATTTTTTAATTACAGGTAATACCTGTAAGATTTGCAAGATCTGAAATCTATGGAATGATTTATAGGCCCCAATTTCTTTTTAGGTGCCATGGAATGGAAGAGAAGGAAAAGAGAGAAAAGGAGTGAAATTAATGTGTTTGTTGTTTCATGAAGCTTTAGACTCAGATATAAAAAATAACCAAACACTTCATTTTTTTCATCCAAATTTTGGTGGTAGAGTTTTGAAACAGGGTCTCCCTGTAGCCCTGGCTGGAATGGAACTCACTGTGTAGACCAGGCTGGCCTTGAAGTCATAGAGATCTACCTGCCTCTGTCTCCTGGGTGCTGGGATTAAAGTCATGTGCCGCCACACCAAGCTTCTGTTTTTTAATACTGTTTTTTTTTAAATAACTTATCTTGACAGTTTAATACAATATAAAGAGATGCATCTAAAGTCCAAGTTCATTATGCCTCTTCCTCAAAATGCTTGTTCTATGAATGTGGGAGGTTTCAAGACTCTGCAAGATATGATTATACCACAAGGTTAGAGCAAAGCCTTATGTCGGGTTAGCAAAGGGAGTTAAATTACTGAGCCATTGTCCAGCACAGGACTGGAGGCTTACTGAATGGAAAAAGGATAAGGATACAAAACACAGTAATTAGTTTTTTCTAGAGATAATTCCTTATAATATCACACCATAAAAATAATTTAACTTCTTTTGAAAATCATCTTGAATTCTCCTTTTTAAAATATTTTTATTGAAGTTGTATGCATTTAATGCATCATTTCTCATTCCAATTTAGACTCATTTCCCTTTCCATGCCCCCACCCCTGGGTTCATGCATTCTGCCATACATATATCTTTTTCTGAGACTTTTTAAAGTTTTTCAAAGCAAAGGATTATTGTTTGGGGGGAAGTTTACTGTTTCAGTCGGTTCTTTGTCCCAGTTCTTTTGTTGTTGTTGTTGTCCCTCCAATTTATATTGCTTCAACATATATATATATATATATATATATATATATATATATCACCTATACTAAAACTATGTCATCTGAAAATAAACTGTATGTTATTTCGAAATCATATTTCAGGATTCACATTTTTCCCTTTTAATTTTATATTACTCTAAAATATGCATACATGCCCTACACCCATATATCAATATTACAAAGTCTGAAAATAAGTGGTAGGTTAATTCTAGAGCCTGTTAAGGGATTAACATTATAAGAGCACAGTTGCTTTCAGATAAAGAGTAATATAACATTAACATTGTATAGTTTGCAAGGATCCACAAATGAGGGACACCATTTGTCCTTTGTTTTTTTGGGACTGTGTTACTTCACTTAGCATAGTATCTTCTAGTTCCATCCATTTGCCTGCAAAGTTCATGATGTTATCTTTCTTTACTGTTGCATAGAACTCCATTATGTAGATGTACCATGTTTTCTTTATCCACTCTTTGGTTGAGAGGCACTTGAGTTGGTTCCAGCTCTTTGCTATTGTGAAGAGAGCTGCAATAAACATGGCTGTGCAAGTATCTCTGTGGTAGGATGAGTCTTGTGGGTATATACTCAGGAGCCGTATGACTGGATCAGCTAATAGGCTCATTTTGAGTCTTTTTAAGGGTTCTCCACACTGTTTTCTATAGTGGTTGTACAAGTTTGCATTCCCACCAGCAGCGAATGAGTGTGTCCCTTTCCCCAAAACCTCTCCAGCACTTGGTATCATTTTTCTTGATCCTAGCTAGTCTTATTGGAGTGAGATGAAATCTTAAAGTGGCTTTAATTTGCACTTCCTTAATTATTAGCCATGTTGAACACTTTTTAAGATGTTCCTCAGCTATCTTTATTTCTTCACTTTATTTCTTCACTTCAGCTCTTTACTCCATCTTTTGAGTGAGTCATTTGCTTTCTTGCTTTTTTTTTTTAAGCGGTGCGCCACCATGCCCAGCATCCATCCATTTCTGTATGTGTACCAATGCACTGTCTGCATGCAAGTCTGTGCACCCGTGTCATGCAATGCCGCGGAGGTCAGAAGAGGGCGTCGGGCTCCCCCGGAACCGGAGCTCTCCTGGAATTGGAGCCTCAGACGGCTCTCGGCCGCCATGTGGGCACTGGGGATCGAACCCGGGTCCTCCGCAAGAGCGGTCGGTGCTCCCAACCGCTAGGCCATCTCTCCAGCCCCGCTTTTTTTTTTTTTTTGTTTTTTTTTTTTTTTTTTTTTTAATAGTGTATATATTCTTGAAACAATGACTCTGTCAGATGTATCACGTGGAGATTTCCTCCCACTCTGTGGGTCTTCCTCATTTTACTGATTGTTCTTAGTGTACAGGAAGCCTTTTGAGTTTATGAGGTCCCACTGGTCAACTGCTTGACCTTTATCTTTTGTGCAGCTGTTGTCTGATTTAAAAGTCTTTTCCTAAGCCTATGTCGTACGGCTCGTCGCCAATGTTTCTTCTATCACCTTCAGCAGTGTTGGGTTTCACATTGAGGTTTTTATCCACTTGGAGTTGATTTTTGTACCAGGCAAGAGGTAGGGGTGTAACTTTATTCTTCTGACAAGTGGTGATCAGTTTTGCAACACCATTTGGTTGAATATCCTGTCTTTCCTCCATCTAACTCTTTTTGACCCCTCCTTTGTCGGAATATGAGGTGCTGAAATTGTATGAGCTCAAGTTTTGATCTGAATTGTGTTCCATTTGGTCAAACAGGTCTGTTTTTTTTACCAGTAATAGGCTGTTTTTTAACTATAGTCCTGTAATATATTGAAGCTCTGGTATATTGATCCTCCCTGTATCGCTCTTTTTTGCGCAGGGTTGCTTGGCTATCAGGGTCTTGTCTTTTCCACTATGAATTTTAAGGTTATTTTTTTTCAAGTCTGTGAAGAAACTCATAGGTATTTTAATGGACTGCATTGAATCTGTAATTAGTAATTTGGTAGAATGGACATATTTGTATATATTAGTTTTTCCAATCCAGGGGATGGGAGGTCTTTACATCTTCTTCAGAGTTCTCTTTTAAACCGGGATGAGGTAAGAGAGGGAGGCAAAAGAGAAAGAAAAAAGGAGAAGACATATGAAGAGGGGGAAGGAGAGAGAAAGAGAGGAGAGAGATGATTAAGGGGGAAAGAAAGGAGAAGAGGGTGAAGGAAGAGAAAGAATGTAGATAGGAAGGAATGGAGGGCAGAGAAGAGGACAGTGCCATGCTAGTCGCAAAGTAGTCGAGATCAGACCGTGACAGGAGAGCTGCGAGCGGAGGACAAAAGAATGGTAGGGTAGTTATCCTGTCATTAGGAGAGGGGACTTGAGGGTTGAGTTTCACCTAATTCCTCCTTACGATCTGTACAGCCATTCCCTTGTCAAGCCTCTTGCCCATTGGAAAGTCACGAAAATATGTGCATGCAAATGCTAATAATCTAAATTATCATATGGCATTCAAGTACTATTGGCATTAAAGATAAATCACACAGGTACTTTTCTTTTGAAATTTCCAATGACCAAACTCAGAGACTCAGAGCACCGACCTGTATCTCATCCTGTATCTCATCTACATGAGATAAATATTTTCCTGCCAAAAGCGGTTGAATTAAGAAAATTCCAAAGGTAACACCATATTATCATATCAGAATTAACTGAGCCTGGCCTGGCAAGAGGCTCCAACCAACTCAGGAAGTGGGAGGAAGTTTATCCTTTAGTAAGCCAGGTCTCTGTCTCGAGCTCCTACTTAGAGAAACTGAGGCACTGACCAGAAATACACACAGGTTTTATAGGATTTTTCATGTCATCCCTCTCAGTAATCATACTGGTAGATTTGAGTCTCCAAACACAGAAGTATACATGTCTTTTAGGCTATCACAGGAACTTTAAATGTTTAGCATTTTTTTTCCACAAAAGCAATATTTTGGTAAGGGTAAGCAAGGGTTGTGACATTTCCCCTTCAGTAACATGATATTTTACTGATGCCTGTACAATTTTAGCTATTTTAACAAATGAGACATATCATCAGCAGATGTTTTCTTGAGACTGAAAGAGGCAGCATTCTTCACAGGTCCTCATAGACTGAGGATCTTGTGGGGCTTGTCTGCCCTTGTCCTCAGTCCTGAAACTAGCTCATGAGTGGCTTTATGTTTGAAGGTACAGTAGAAACTTCCAGAGTCATTACATATCATCAAGTACACTTATTATTAGGCTTATTATTAGGNTTTTTTTAGTAGTGTATATATGCTCTGTCAGATGTATCAGCGGTGGAGATTTCCTCCCACTCTGTGGGTCTTCTCTTCATTTTACTGATTGTTTCTTTAGCTGTACAGAAGCTTTTGAGTTTAATGAGGTCCCACTTGTCAACTGCTGACCTTATCTTTTGTGCAGCTGTTGTCTGATTTAGAAAGTCTTTTCCTAAGCCTATGTCTTACAGGCTGTTGCCAATGTTTTCTTCTATCACCTTCAGAGTTTTGGGTTTCACATTGAGGTTTTTATCCACTTGGAGTTGATTTTTGTACAGGGCAAGAGGTAGGGGTTTAACTTTATTCTTCTACAAGTGGTGATCCAGTTTTGCCAACACCATTTGTTGAAGATCCTGTCTTTCCTCCATCGAATCTTTTTTGACCCCTTTGTCGAATATGAGGTTGCTGAAATTGTATGAGCTCAAGTTTTGATCTTGAATTTTGTTCCATTGGTCAACAGGTCTGTTTTTTCTTACCAGTAATAGGCTGTTTTTGTAACTATAGTCCTGTAATATAGTTTGAAGTCTGGTATATTGATCCCCCCTGTATCGCTCTTTTTGCGCAGGGTTGCTTTGGCTATTCAGGTTCTTCTGTTTTTCCATATGAATTTAAGGTTTATTTTTTTTCAAGTCTGTGAAGAAACTCATAGGTATTTTAATTGGGATTTCATTGAATCTGTATATTAATTTTGGTAGAATGGACATATTTACTATATTAGTTTTTCCAATCCAGGAGGATGGGAGGTCTTTCCATCTTCTCAGAGTTCTCTTTTAAACCGGGATGAGGTAAGAGAGGGAGGCAAAAGAGAAAGAAAAAGGAGAAGATGAGAGAGGAGGGAAGGAGAGAGAAAGAGAGAGAGAGATTGATTAAGGGGGAAAGAAAGAGAAGAGGAAAGAGAGAAAGAAGTAGATAGGGAGAAGTAGAGGGAAAGAGAAGAGGGACAGGGAGAGGGAGAAGAGGAGAGAGACAGAGGGAAAGGAGAGGATGAGAGGAGAAAGGAAAAAGAAATGAGTAGGAGGGAGACTGTGCAAGAGGGAGAGGGGAGGAGGAGGAAAGTTTACCTAATTCTATAGAATCTGAAGACACATTCCCTTGCAAGCCTCTGCCCATTGGAAAGTCACGAAATTATGTGCATGCAATGCTATAATCTAAATTATCATATGGCATTCAAGTACTATTGGCATTAAAGATAAATCACACAGGTACTTTTCTTTTGAAATTTCCAATGACCAAACTCAGAGACTCAGAGCACCGACCTGTATCTCATCCTGTATCTCATCTACATGAGATAAATATTTTCCTGCAAAAGCTGTTTAATAAAATTCAAAAGGTGAACACCATATTATCATACGAATTAACCTGGCCTGGCCTGGCAAGAAGGCTCCAACCAACTCAGGAAGTGGAGGAAGTTTATCCTTTAGTAAGCACAGGTCTCTGTCTCAGCTCCTACTTAAGAGAAACTGAGGCACTGACCAGAAATACACACAGGTTTTATAGGATTTTTCATGTCATCCCTCTCAGTAATCATACTGGTAGATTTGAGTCTCCAAACACAGAAGTATACATGTCTTTTAGGCTATCACAGGAACTTTAAATGTTAGCATTTTTCACAAAAGCAGATATTTTGGTAAGGGTAAGCAAGGGTTGTGACATTTCCCAGTAACATGATATTTTACTGATGCCTGTACAATTTTAGCTATTTTAACAAATGAGACATATCATCAGCAGATGTTTTCTTGAGACTGAAAGAGGCAGCATTCTTCAAGGTCCTCATAGACTGAGGATCTTGTGGGCTTGTCTGCCTTGTCTCAGTCTGAAACTGAGCTCAGAGTGGCCTTTATGGTTTGAGTACAAGTAGAAACTTCCAGAGTCATTACATATCATCAAGTACACTTATTATTAGGCTTATTTTTAGGTTTATATAAGGCTCAAATACATTTGTGAGGACTTATTCGTCTGCCACACAGAAAAAAGTTATACTGAAGTCATAATTCATTAAGTCCAATTTAGGTTATTTTTCCCCATCAATGCTAAAAGCACAGATATTAAAATAAGACAAGAAATACAAAAGGAAAAATTTCACCTCTAAAGGAGGAAAATAATTTCCACAAACAGACATCAGTTTGAAAGTAAACAATGAAAAACTATTTAAAATAGTGATTATCAATAATGTGTGACAGAATGCAGATTAAACAATAAAAAGAAATTATTTTTAAGCAACGATATGAGCAAGTCATTAACCAATGAGAAAGCAAGAAAATGGCTAATCAGAAATCTTGGAATTAAAACCTTCAATCAAATAAAAAATACAATACAAAACTTCCACAATAGACTAGAAGATGGGGAAATATGGAGGAAAAGTCTTTCCAATCAATCTAGTCAGATAAAAGAGAGAAAGAGGGAGAGAGAGAAAAGGATGTGGGCCATGGCTCAGTAAGAGTGCTTGGCTCTCAAATGTGAGGGCTATAGTTCCTCAGCATCCACATTCCTATTATCTATATAAAAATATCCAAGTAGGGGGCTGGAGAGATGGCCTAGTGGTTAAAAGCGCCGACCGCTCTTACAGAGGACCCGGGTTCGATCCCCAGCACACACATGGTGGCCGAGAACAGCCTGAAGCTCCAATTCCAGGAGAACTCCAGTTCCAGGGGAATCTGACACCCTCTTCTGACCTCCGCGGCATTGTACGACATGGGTGCACAGACCTGCATGCAGACAGTACACTCATACACATACAGAAATAAATTTAAAAAAAATATCCAAGCAGGAATGCACTTGCCTGCAATCCCAGTGCTGTGAGAGACAACTCCAAGGCTTTCAGGTTGCCATCTTAGCTGAGAAATAGCAAGCTCCAGATTCAGTGGAGACCTTGGCTTATAGGAATGAGGTAGAAATAGAGACAACCAATGTCCTTTTCTGGCCTCTGCATGTACATACACACATGTGCACACAGGCATATACCACACATACATACACATTCAATTTTTGAAATAATATTAATAGGTCAAAGGAAGAAAGAAGGAAGGAAAGAAAAGGAAGAAAACCTGTAAAATGCTGAGGAAAAAAGAGGACACAAAATTTTAAGATATTCCATATTCATATATCAGAAGAATAAACATTATTAAAATAATACACTACCCAAACTAACCTACAGATTCAATGCAGTTCCCATTAAAACTAACAGAAATAGAAATAGGATCCTAAAACTCACATGAAACCACATGCATTCATGCACACACACACACACACACACACACACACACACATCTATACTCAGACAGTCAACATTTTGACAATAACACCAAAAACATACAGTGTGCCTTTAGTTCTGGGACTCAGGAAGAAGAGGCAGATGGATCTCTGTGAGATAAAAGCCAGCCTGATCTACATAGCAAGTTCCAGGCAAGCAGGGGCTACAGGGGGACCCTGTCTAAAAACAAGCAAATGACAAAATCAACAACAACAAATAAAAAAAGGAAAAAAAAAGATAGTGTCATTGGCAAATGGCAGAGGCAAAATTAGGTATTCTCTTCCTCTTACCACACAAAAATCAATTCAGACTATCAAAAATCTAAATAAAACCTAACACCATGAACTTTAACAAGAAAACATACTAAAAGACAGCACTTAAAATGTCCATTCTACTCAAATTAATATACAGAGTCAATGCAAACTCAATTAAAATCCACATGAGTTTCTTCACAGACTTGGGGAAAAAAATCCTTAAATTCATATGGAAAAACAAAAGACCCCGAATAGCTAAAGCAACCCTAATCAAAGTGGTGGTGCATGCCTTTAATCCTAGCACTTGGGAGTCAGAGCCAGGTGAATCTCTGTGACTTCAAAGCCAGCCTGGTCTACAGAGTGAGTTCCAGGACAGCTGGGGCTACAGAGAGACCCTGTCTCAAAAAGACCAAAAACAAAACAAAACAAAAAAAGAAAGAAAAGTTCAATACTTGGGGAGAATCACTTTACCAGACTTCAAACTATATTACAGGGCTATAGTCACAAAAACAGCCTGGAACTGGCACAAAAACAGACCCATTGACCAATGGAACAAAATTCAAGATCAAAACTTTAGCTCATAAAGTTTCAGCCACCTCATATTTGACAAGGGGGCCAAAAAGACTCAATAAAGGAAAGACAGGAACTTCAGCAAATGTTGCTAGCAAAACTGGATCAACATTTGTAGAAGAATAAAATTAAACCTCTCATCCTGTATAAAAATCAACTCCAAGTGGATCAAAGATCTCAACGTGAAACTGGAAACTCTGAACGTGATACAAGAAATCGTTGGCAGCAACTTACAAGACTTTCTAAATCAAACAGCAGCTGCACAGGAAATAAGGTCAACAATTGACAAGTGGGACTTCATTAAACTCAAAGGCTTCTGTACAGTGAAAGAAATAATCAAAGAAGTGAAGAGAAAACCCACAGAGTGGGAAAAAATCTTCACTGCTGATACATCTGACAAAGCATTAACATCCAGAATATATAAACTACTCAAAAAAACAAAGAAGAAAACAAATGACTCACTCAAAAGATGGAGTAAAGAGCGGAACAGAGACTTCATTAGTGAGGAAATAAAGATGGCTGAGAAACATCTTTAAAAAGTGCTCAACATCATTAATAATTAAGGAAATGCAAATTAAAACCACTTTAAGATTTCATCTCACTCCAACGAGACTGGCTAAGATCAAGAAAACAAAAGCCACCAAATGCTGGAAAGGTTGTAGGGAAAAGGGAACACTCATCCACTGCTTGTGGGAATGTAAACTTGTACAACCTCTGTGGAAAGCAGTGTGGAGAACCCTTAAAAGTCTCAAAATGAGCCTACCACTGACCCAGTCATACCACTCCTGGGTGTATACTTACAAGACTCATCCTAACACAAAGATACATGCACAGCTATGTTTATTGCAGCTCTCTTCACATTAGTGAAGAGCTGGAACCAACCCAAATGCCCCTCAACTGAAAGTAGATAATGAAAATGTGGTACATCTACACAATGGAGTTCTATGCATAAGTAAAGAAAGATGATATCATGAACTTTGAAGGTCAATGGATGGAACTCTAAGCCATTATGCTAAGTGAAGAAACACAGTCCCTCAAAAACAAATGATGAATGGTAACCCTCATTTGTGGATGCTAGCACCAAATCCCTAGTTGAAAGGCAAGCTGAGCAACATTAATGTTATATTTCTTTTTATCTGAAAGCAACTGTGCTGTTTATAATGTAAATCCCTTAACAAGCTCTAGAATTAACTTACCACTTATTTTCAGACTTTGTAAATTGCAGTATATGGGTGGAGGGTACATATTCATATTCTAGAGTAATTTAAAATTAAAGGGGAAAATGCAAATTCCTAAACATACCTTGGAATTAACAGGTTGTTTTCAGAGGTGATAATTTTGGTATATATGTGACATATATAAGGATATTTTGGAGCAATACAAATGGGAGGGAACAACAATGACAAAAGGACTGTGTCAAAGAACTGACTGAAATAGTTAACTTCTACCCAAAACTAATAAACCTCTGCAGAGAAAAACTTTAAAAAGACTGAGAAAAAGATGCAAGACATGTATAGCATAATGCATGAACTGGGGTGGGGTGGGGGCATAGAAAGGGGAATGTGTCTAAATTGGGCTGAGAAACGATGTATGAAATACACAAAACATCAATAAAATATTTTATAAAAATATCTTGACTACATGTTGCGATAGCAGTTTTTACTGCTTCAAATTTTACTTATATTTAATTCAGAAACCAAGCAAAAACTAGAGAACTCCTGAGAGCAAGATTCCCTATCTGTTCCCCAGCATTGAGCACACTGAAAAAAAAAAGATCTTCATAATCAAAACCAATGCAGAGAGCAGATTGAAGAAAAAAATGGAATCACATGCAGTCACTTGTACCAATGTTACTACTAATCAAACAGCTTTCAAATCCAGAAACTGTTTCTCTATTGCCAAAGTGAAATTATGTACTAAAGGTGCCCAGTGTTGAGCAGGATAAGTCGTAGGAATGGTTCCCAGGACAAGCAGCCCAAGCCACTGCTCAAACTTGTCAACAAATTATTGATGTGGCAAGTGGCAGATGAGCCACGGGCAAAAGTTCCACTGGGACATGCCTTCTGCCCGGCTTTCCATAGTGCCAACTAGGGCTCAGACACAGTATGACAATTGTTGGAAGGAATATCTTTGCCAAAAACCTCATTCAAGAGGTAGCCAAGCCCACAGAGATAGAAAAATAAGCTCAAATTTGCTTCCCTTAAGGGTAGGGTGAGGTATTGACAGGCTGAGGCATGGGGGAAAGTGACTGGAGCTTAACTAAGAAGCGGGTAGAGAAGTTAAGTCTAGAAGGTTAATGCAGGTTTCTCCATGGTTCCAGAATCAGCAACAACTGATTCTGGAGTTAACAAATGGGATTTATCCAAAGACATCAGAATTACAGAATTCACCAAACAAAAGTAAAACAACATGGTTGTACAAATCTATCAGGAAAACCTAGTGCTTGGTTGTTTTTACTTGCAGCTCTTTCTTTATTGTTAAATTGATTTTTATTTTTTTGAGAGTTCTAGAAATAGACATTTTTTAAACAGTGAACAGTTGAGAAAAAGCTTTTAACATTTTATTTATTTTTTATTTGATATTATTCCAAAATATGCATATATACACTCCACACATAAGTCAAAATTAAAAATTCTGAAAATATGCTATAGGTTGATTCCTAAACACATTTAGAGATTCACATTTTAACAGTAAATTTGTATCCAGGTATAAAGTTGTGTAACTTTACATTCTTTTTTTTTAATATGATTACATATCCTCCATCTATATATGGTAATTACAATGTGTGAGTATAAGTGGTAGGACAATTCTAGAGCCCATTTAGAGGTTCACATTGGAATAGCACAGTTGCTTTCAGATACAATGAAATATAATAATAAAGTTGCTCAGTTTGCCTGCCAACTGGGGATTTGGTGTTAGCATCCACAAATGAGGGAAATCATTCGCCTTTTTTTTTCTGGGACTGTGATACTTCACTTAGTATAACTGCTTTGAGTTCCATCCATTTACCAGCAAAGCTCATGATGTTATCAAATAACAATAAATTATATGTGTTAAGGGGGCAAAGTGTGATATTTCAATACATGTATACAGTGTATGATTAGGGGCTGGAGACATAGCTCAGCAGTTTCATCTTGCAGAGGACGCGGAGCTGATTCTCAGCACCTACATGGTAGCTAACAACCATCCATAACTACAGTTCCTGGGGATCTGACACCGTTGCCTTACCTCTAGCGGCACTGCATGACACAGGTATACTTTCTTACATACAATCAATACACTCATACACATAAAATAAGAATAAATAAATTTAAATTTAAGATGCTATGTTTTAAAAAATATGGAAGAAAAACTGAAGGATGGGAGGGAAAGAAACAGGAGGGTGGGGAGGGAGGGAAGGAGGGATGGAGGGAGGGAGGGATGGAAGGAGGGAGGGAGGGAAAAAAGGAGGGAAGGAGGGAGGGAGGGAGGGAGGGAAGGAGGGAGGGCAAAAATCTAACAGAAGTGGGACGAAAATTCAGAAAGCAAATATACATGGCATGGAGCTCAGTAGAGTCAGACTGTGAAAGGAAACAGCAACAGAACTTCCAGGATCCCGGAGGAGAGGTACTGGCTCTCAGTCAAGGATAATTAACACCCATGGGCCCCTGCAAGCTCAGCCTCAAGTTGGCTGCCACCCAGACTTACTCTAAACAGAGCTATCTTTTCAATTGCCTAATAAAACTAGGACAAGAAACAGCGTCTGCTCAAGGTTCAGTGACCCCTGAATATCTGGTCATGTCATCCTACTTAAAGCCTTCAGTGTCTCTCATGTGCTCTGAAGGAAAAAATAAACTTTAAAATTCCTTAACATGAGCTGGAGCCTCCATTTATCCGGTCTCTGGCAGTCACTGGGGACCCCACTTCCAACTTCCCTCTAGCCTCCCACTTCAACCCCAGGGACTTAGTTCCTGGAGTTCTCTGAACAGCAGATCTTTGTATGTGGTACCCACTCTACCCAAGACACATTTCCCTTCCACCTCATCTGCTAACTCTTAGCCATTCATACTTTTTTGTCATTTCCTCTGTTAAGATTTCATTACTGTTTCCTGCCCGTGTCACCTTCCCTTCTGTGTCCTAAGATACCCTGTTTTCTAGATCATAACTTTCCCAAACTATCTTCTAGTCACCTGATTTCTATTCCTTCAGCCTTCTATCTCCTAGGATAAACACAGTAATAGTAACTATATCTTTCTAGTTCACAGTACATATTTCTTGATCTTTACTTACTGTTGATCCCCAGTTCCTAACCCAGTGATGGACAAGAACAATCTCTGGAGCTGGAGAGATGGTTCAATAGTTAAGAGCACCAGCTGCTCTTGCAGAGGACCTGGGTTCAAATCCCAGCACCTACATGTCGCTAACAACTGTTCTTAACTCCAGTTCCAGGGGAATCCCATGCCTTCTACTAACCTCCACAGGCATTGCACAACAGAGGTGCACTCACATACATGCAAGCAGTATCACTCATACCCATAAAAATAAAAAGAATTTTAAAAATAATAAACATTTTCTGATCTTTGTCCACACAATCAATATGCACTGAACTCCAGGTGTCACTACAAGTATACCTTATTTCTTAAGTTTATACATTCATGAAATGAAAGTTATGGTTAGGTTACATGAAATAATGTACTTACACCCTTCAGTGTAGTTGCTGGCACACATGCATTCAATTTGTGGTAATTATTTCAACCTCATCTCTGTTTCTGCATGCCTGTGAAGTGACACCTGCCTCATCTAATTGCAGCCATTCCCCTCCCCCACCCCTCCACCTGTCTCTGGAGAACAGCTGGGCACTGAGCTCTAAAGGCCCCACCCCTTCCCTTTCCGTTTATTGCCTTTGCCAGCTAAGGCAAAATTCTAGGAATCAAATTTAGCTAGGATATTGGAAACTGCTCCAAGAAATATAGGATTTCCATATTTTATATATCAATGGCATCTTTACAGAGTCCCATGGTAAAGCCACTAAAATCCTAACCAGAAGCTGTTGTATACAGAAAACTACACTACTTGCCAAACTGGGGCTAAATGTCCTGGAAGAAAGCCCTTGCCTTATGTGGCACCATGACATGCTACAGAGGAGTATGTCTTGAGAATACACTCAAGAAGCTGGGGTAAAGCACTCACCTAACATATGAAAGGCCTGGGTTCAATCCCAGTACCAAAAGAAGAGAGAGAGGAGAGAGGGAGAGGGAGAGGGAGAGAGAGAGAGAGAGAGAGAGAGAGAGAGAGAGAGAGAGATCACTGAAAAGATGCCTAAGATCTGGATTCTAGTCCCCAACCTCCACATCATAGGGAATGACTTTGGCTAAATCTTTTAACACCTGCCACCGCAGTTCCCTCATCAGTGAAAAGTGAAGATTTGACTAGATTTTCCCAACCTTTCATTGCAGCAAAATGCTCTCTGATTCTATGATCTTGTGCTTAGGGCCATGTTAAATCTGGATCCCTCAAACTGAGTATTGAGAATTTAACACAAAACTATTTACATAGCTGTGTGCAGGATTCATGGAGACAACAAAGATAAGGCAGAACCTTGGTGTTGGTAACTATAGATAGCCTTACCTGGCCATGAAGTCTCCACAATCCAGGGAGACAGAATTGTGAAACTGTTCTCCTAAGAATAATAGCAGTAGACATGGCCAGCCTGAGGAGATCCTGCAAGGTGGAATCCAAGGAAATATTCACCACCACCCTCCATCTTACATTCACACTCTTCAGAGCCAACTAGCTGGGATCCATGGGACAAAAAGAGCTCACTATAAATCTGTACAAGACAGTGTTCTGTGACACTGCTCCTGGAGAGACATAAACAAGTATCAGCTCACCCCAGATAAGCAACTAGTGACGGACCAAAGTAAAGACATGAACAAAATCCAACTTGGTGAACCAATGGGTCCTGTCAGAGTTACTTACAGGGGTATGGGTGATGGGTGATGCAGAAATGACTCAAAGACAGCTGTGCCATCGTGAACCCATCCCAGCATGGGTGACAGCTTATGAAAGCAGGAATGTGGAGGTCACAGCACAACCTTCAGGTGGGTTACCAGGTTGAAGAGTGTCCTTTCCGGATAGTTTAGTCTTGGTAATTCAGCTTCCCTCTGCCCCTTCCAGGGAGCTCTGATGCTCTCTGTCTCTCCCAGGTGGCTTGGCTGGTTTGAACCTTTTCTAGGCAGCTCAGCCTGTCTGAGAGCCTCTCAGCAGTCCTTAGTACTTACATATGCTTTGGAATGGAGGGGTCTGGTGAACCTGGTCAATTTCAGGGACTTCCTAAAGCTGTTGAGTTTTTTACTTCTTTTTTTTTCCTCTTATATGTAGTTTCTACATAATATATATTTTTTATTATTTAACTTTTTCTGTAGGTCATACATCATTTCTCAATCAAATCTAGAGTCCTTCCCTTTCCATGCCTCCCACCCCCACCAGAGTCCCTGCACTCTGCCATACATGTCCTGCATCTTTTTCTGAGTCTTTCCAAACATCCTGTTGTTTACTTCCTGTTAGAGCATTCTGTTTACCAAGCTTCACTCCACAATAGTCAGCCCTGTGGCCAATAATACAGGTGGAGAAACACAGAACTGGGGGGTGTGGGGGGTGTTGAAGAGGAAAGAGGAAAAAGCAGAATAACTAGTACATAGGGATGTTGATTAGAGTCAGCTAGAACCCAACCTCAGAGAGCCTTTGTCCATTATCCATGAGGGGTTGTGGTGGGGCCAAGCAAAACACTGCTTCGTTAGTCTCTTGACATTCTCCTAAGTGTAAATCATCAGTAGTCCCTTAAAGAAATGACATTCTTACTACCAGCTATATCAAATAAGCCACAGGTTAGCAAAATACAAAAATGTTTTATGCTACTAGGGAGTCTTTTTGAAAAGTAACTTATGGCAACATAAAATGTTTAATGTCACCTAATAACCTATGCATCTTCTTTTAAAAATTCTTTTTATTAGATGATCTGCAGAGTATCCTTTGGAGAGCAGTCTAAATTATTATTATCCAATTCTTATGTAGATTTATAATTAATCTAACAACTATGATCTGACCATGAATATGCCTTTGCCATCTGTTATCTTTACCCTGAATTTGATCATGAATAATACATAACCATCTGACAGTTGAATTCAATCCATAACATAGACATACAGGATGCAAAGCCATCCATAGTGTGCTCGTTTGCATTCTTTATCCATTTCCTCTAATTTCTACCAAGAGCTTTTCCACTGAGTTTCAGCCATCAGGAGAACAATCCACCTACACACTTGGCCATATGGGATGCAGTGCATATTCTCCAAGGTCCTGGATCTAATCCTAATTGTCACCAACAAAGCCAAAATGTGTCACTCCAAACATGGACAGGGGTGCTCTTGGGCATTCATAAGATGCTTAATGGAGCATTCGGTATGGTGTTGCAGACAGTGTGGGTTTTAATTAGACTTCTGAGTACACATCTATTTTTCCCACTAGACCAGCCCTACATGCAGGTGAAAGGGACAGCCCATGACTACAGGTGTCGAAGAGTATTTGGCAAGCACAAGCTTAAGCACTTTAAAGGAAGTGAAGCATACGTATTTAAAGGTAGAAGCCAAACAAAATACTGTCCACCAGACCTTGACATCAGCTTCCTGCCCTTCTCCACTGTTAGGCATGTGATGTGTCTCTTGAGAGCTAGCACTGGTTTTTCTTCAATTGGGCCCTTCTGATTGGTGAACTGTTGATGTCTCTATTTGGTGTATACACACTAATTCAAATGTTTCCCTGGTACTGGTACTGATTCTTCTTCAATGCTTGGTAAAATTAAAAGCATTTCTGGGCCCAATTTGGCTAGCAAGCCAGACAGCTTTGTTGTCTATAGTTATTAATGTATTTCTGTCCATCAATCTGGACCATAGATCATTATACCAAGTAAAGCCCTTTGCAGCCATGATGTTTTTCTCTAACAATTAGTTCTTTAATTCCCAGAAAAGTTCTTATTGTGGGTTAAGAAAGCAGATTGAAGGGTCATTCAGTGTGGGGAGAAATCTGAATTAAGTTTTGTAGTTATTGAATTTGAAGCAAAAGAAGGACCATTGGCCTTTATATTTGAATACAAAAACACACTGTGAGCCTAAAGGTCACCACAACCCATATGCCTGGATGTGATGGAAACAGTTTTAAATGGTTGGCGGTTTATTCCACACTGTGTGCTCAACAAAACTGGCTTACTTTTTACTCTAACTGTGGCTCTACGAGGCGGGTCTTAACATTCTATTTCAATTTAATCTCTCTATTTCAGTCTAGACGGTCATTGTTGAAAAGCTACACTTTCATTGATGGTTCTGTGGCCCAGTTTTTTGTATAGTTTCACTGCTCTGTGTGCTTTGGGCCACACCATTTTGTCTACATCTAACTGATGCAGGGGTGAGATAACTCCAGGCACTAGGGCAAATATCCCACAAGTCAGCTAGGGGCCCATGAAGCAGACTGTTTTGGATAGGGTGCCCATAGACCAAACTGAGCAGATCTGTAATCCTGGGCAGTTAGAATTGAGAAAGAAGCTGAGACATTCACAGAAGGAAGCAAGCCAAAAGCAAGAACTTGCAAAGCTATGAGGTTAAAAGAATAGCCAGAAACAGCTACGGCATACTCAGCCAATGTGCATAGTCAGAAGCAGAAGGGTTGAATGCCATCTGGGGAGGCAACGAGATGGCCAGGGTGCTACTCCAACCCAGGCCTCGAATAATCTTGCAGCCTTGGATTCTAGTTAAATGACAATCTGACCCCTAATCATACTTACAATTGTAATTCTGTACAAAACAAGTAGTTCATCTTACAATTTCTGAAATGTTAATGTTTTTAAAAGGTAATAAAATATTTTGTCATTAAATTAAATCTTGTTGATGACTAAGAATGACATGTATCATGAGGAATTAAAAATGGCTGAGAAACATCTTAAAAAGTGTTCAACATCATTAAGAATTAAGGAAATGCAAATTAAAACCATTCTCGGATATCATCCCACTCCAAAATGACTAGCTAAGAGCAAGAAAACAAAAGACAACAGATGCTGGAGAGGTTGTGGGGAAAGGGGAACACTCATCCACTACTGGTGGGAATGTAAACCTGTACAACCACTATGGAAAGCAGTGTGGAGAACCCTTAAAAGACTCAAAACAAGCCTACCACCTGACCCAGTCATACCACTCCTGGGTATATACCCCAAAGACTCATCCTACTACAAAGATACATGCACATCCATGTTTATTGCCACTCTCTTCACAATAGCAAAGAGCTGGGACCAACCCAAATGCCCCACAATAGACAAGTGGATGACAAAAATGTGATACATCTACAGAATGGAGTACTATTCAGTGGTAAAGAAAGATGGTATTATGAACTTTGCAGGTAAATGGATGGAGCTCGAAGCCATTACGCTGAGTGAAGTAACACAGTCCCAGAAAGACAAATGGAGAATGGTTTCTCTCATTTGTGGATGCTAACACCAAATCCCCCAGACGAAAGGCAAGCTGAATGACATTATTGCTATATTCCTGTTTATCTGAAAGCAATATGTTATTATAGTGTGAATCTCTCAACGGGCTCTAGAGTCCATCCACCAATTATTTTCAGACTCTGTAATTACTGTATATGGCTGGAGAGTATGTGTCCATATTTTAGAGTAATATAAAATTAATGGAGGAAAATGTGAATTCCTAAACATAAAAGACTGAGAGAAAGATGCAGGACAGTTACGGCAGAATGCATGATCTGGGGTGGGGTGGGGTGGGGTGGGGAGAAGGCAAAGGAGAATATGCCTGAACAGAAATGAAAAATGTTGTATGAAATACACAAAACATCAATTACAAAAAGAAATAAAGCAAAGAAGTTGACAAGGCGTGTCAACATATTCTTTCAACTCTAAAAAAAAAAAAAAGGAATGACATGTATCTATAACCATTGCGGGGGTTGGGTGTTTTGTTTTGTTTTGTTTTGTTTTGTTTTGTTTTGTTTTGTTTTGTTTTGGCCTTTTTGAGATAGGGTCTTCCTGTTGCCCCAGCTGGCCTGGAACTCGCTATGTAGACCGGGCTGGCCTTGAACTCACAGAGATCTGCCTGCCTCTGCTTCCCGTGCTAGGATTAAAGGCGTGCATCACTACACCCAGCTATCTATAACCTTTTATTTGCTGTGGTCTCTCATTCTGAAATCTACTTTCTCTGTCTTCAGCTTATCTAATCAGTGCTGCCTGTCTGGAGCACTTTTGGACTTTTTTTTTTTAATTTTATTTATTTCCGTATGTGTATGAATGTACTGTCTGCATGCAAGTCTGTGCACCCGTGACGTGCAACGCCGCAGAGGTCAGAAGAGGGTGTCGGACTCCCCTGGAACTGGAGTTCTCCTGGAATTGGAGTCTCAGACGGTTCTCGGCCGCCATGTGGGTGCTGGGGATAGAACCCGGGTCCTCTGCAAGAGCAGTCGGCGCTCTTAACCGCTAGGCCATCTCTCCAGCCCCCACTTTTGGACTTTTAAGTACAGTTCGCCACTAAGTAACTCTTGTGCTTTGAAAGGTATTTAGCATCCCTGCTCCAAAGAATGCCTAAAGCAACTCTCCTTCCTCCCTATGTGATGTTTAAAAAAAATCCAGTTCCTTCCATTTTCAAACAAATAGCTGAATAAAACTCCATCTGTTGGTGACACATAGACTGATTCCATAACTTGGTTATTGTGCATAGCACTGAAATAAACATGGGGTACATGTATATTTGTGGTATGGTGCTTTAGAGTCTTTTGGGTAAAAACCCAGAAGTTGTGTAGCTAGATCTTATGGATGTCATATTTTAGTTTTTAAAATAACCTTCAGTATGTCAGATCCCATTTTTCAGATCTCACATTTTCTTTTTTCTCTCATTTGTGTGTCCTATAGTTCTTTATAGATGCATAAAGCCACATTTTTATAACAACAACCACACACACACACACACACACACACACACACGTACCTCCATGTGCCTGTTAGGGAGTAGTATTGAGTATTGATCTCAGTATGATCCAAGCTTTGTAATATTTCAAGTCTTCGTATTGCTCAACTCCTTCTATTCAATTATTTGATTATTCCCAATTATATTGACTATGTTGTGTTTGATTTCCAGCTACACTTAGAGCCAATAATGCACCACTGGCTTCCTAACCTCTTACTAATTGCTCTGTGTATGTTGACTTCCCTCTCAGATTCAGCCTGGTCATAGATTCCTTAAGAGCAACAACAGTGCCTATGAAGTATTTTCTTTCACACTTTGAATGTAACGCAGAGCTGAGCATTTAATGCATTCTCTCTGGCTCTTGCAGATCTACCCGTACATTCTTTGGCAATGCTTCCTACCACTTTCGCCACCACCACCCCTGACCCTTGTTCCTCCAACTAGGAAAAGTTCCCTAGAGTTCTCTGAACATGTCCTATTGCTTCATCATTAGACCTTCCCTGCCCCTGTACATTTTGTGTATGCAATATACCTCCATTGACTTCCTTCTCAGAAGAATCCTACCCATTCTTCAAAGTCCAGCCCTTCTGGTAAATTCCTTCCTTCTTTCTAGTGTGTTTGGATTGTGTTTCTATCCCTGTGTAACTTCACTGTTTATCTGGTTCTTGCTAATTAGAGAGCAGGAGCTGTGTCTAGGCCATTTCCTTAAATTCTAGCATAATGACTAGTGCTCAGGAGACACCTAATACATATTTCCAAAATTCATAATCATAAACAACATTGAATAAAATGGAGGAAAATCTCTAGTATATAGGGGCAACCATTTCTTTTTGCTTCTCTCTACCTTCTTTTTTGCTAAAAAAAAATTCCAAGAGATACATGTCTCATTATTGGTTCAATATGTGATTCTAACTTACATATATCAGACAGTTTCATTGAAGAACCTGAAATCGTCAACTTGGTTGTGCCTTATTTAATTTCCTTCATTGTATTTTCTCACTCCTTCAGCCCTGCCGGTGAAACACTTAAGACACTCCATCAGTTGTTATCAGCAAGAAATTACCTCATGCTGCACAGTCAAGTTGGGAGACAAAAGAGAAAGGATAGTCTGCATTCTATTACAAGACACTTTTCTTCATTTCTACTTAGCCCATGATTTGGAAAGGATGTCTCTAATAAATCCTCATGGTACAGAGTGATAACAATAATAATAATAATAATAATAATAATAATAATATTCAAATATTTATTTGGGAAAACCTGACAAAGAGATAAGCACAAGACATCCCTTAAATAATCCAATACTTGTAAAGGGAGCTTATAGATGAGCTGTGGCTTCTGTTCAGTTCCCTAATGACTAAACAGAGTCCTAGTTGGTAAAGAAAACCTGCTGCAGATGGATCAAAGATCTGTTTCCAGATAAGTGCTTCTGGGAATGCCCAGAAAGTAAAGTGGACCTGCTTCCACTTCTGAGGTCTCTTCATATCATCACAGACCACTGAGCTGGTGGGTGTGAGAGTAAATCCTCACATACTCTAACCAAGAAGTCATCATCATCACAGCATGACTAAGGAAGCAAGATGGCTGCAGTCCATTTCCATTTCTAGTATGCTTCCTTATACTTCTATTTATAGAAATTAAATTATCAGCAATCAAATTGGTTGATAGGTCCCTAATTTTGCAGTGGTTTCATTATGTTACATCTATACATGGCTATGAAAATACATGGAATGGGTTGGTAATAGAACTCTACTAGAAAAAAATGTTGGCTTTTGACAATGATTTTTTACAATATTTATTTTTTTATTTATTTTATGCATATGAGTGTTTTGTGTGCTTGTAAGGGATCTATGTATGTGCAATGCCTGTGGAGTTCAGAATAGGGTGTCAGATCCCCTAGAACTGGAGCCGGTTAGCCACCATGTGGGTACTAGAAACCTAGCCCAGGTCCTCTGCAAGAGTAACCTTGGAGTCATCTTCCCCAGCCTCGACAGTAATCTTTAATAAAAATGTTTTATATTAAGTTATTTGTATAAAGTATTTTCTATTTGGCATGTGAGGGAAGGATAAGTAAAAGGGCCTCCTTTGTCTTGTTTTGAGAAATGGAGATATTTCCTTTCAATGTTGGTGGTATGAAATAGAAATAAATTCAATTTACCACTGCACCACACAGATGAAATATATTAAAAATGGTTAATATTAGCATGTATATCAAGGGTTAAAGAATAGACTATCACTGCCATTTGAATCCTTTTCCGAAGACAGAATCACTAAAATTGTAAGCATCCAGTCCATTTTGACTCAGGCTGTTTCTTGCTTAGGAGCTGCAGCCTTTCTGAATTTAAAAGCATAACCTATGATTCTGGACCCTAGGAATAAACCACTCACCTACCTAGTTTAGATACCCCTTCCCAGGGCAGTGGGTAAAGGAACTTGTTATTAAGCTTGAGTTTGGTCCTCAAGACCCCCAAGCTGGAAGAAGAGAACAGACTCCTTTACATTTTCTTAAGACATCCACATGCATGCCCACACACCTATCTACAATAATAACAATAGAGAGCTGAAATTTAATTAAAAAATAAATACTCCTTTCCTATTTTTTTCAAGGGACTATCCCACTCAGTAAGTGAAGGAAACACCATATTATAGTGTTAAGAGCTTGGCCTGTGATGTCAAATAGATGGGAATTTCAACCCAGGCATTGCTAGTCCATATCTATAAGCCAAAAATAAATAAATTTTACTTTATGAGATTGTGGGTATCATGGAGGGGAAGTGATGTTTCTATTGGGGGCCCACACCATCAATCTTTGATTGTCCATGATGGATAAGGAATTAACCAGAAAATATAGATTAGTAGTCCTGGTATAATATTTGCTCTTTATATCACTGCTACATCTACACCAGCAATTGGACCAACAATTATAAATCTTTAGTTTGAAACAGGTATTCTTTGTTGCCTGTGGAATCTTCAGCAATTTGATTTGCCTGTCTGAGCCTTATTTTATTCTTTTGTAAAATGAGTTGGCAAATTGGGATGGTGCATAATATCTCTATTACCTTTGTTTTGTGTTCTTGTTAATTTCATTTTCCTCCCTCTGGCTAATCGCTACATTTGTAGTTCTCAGGTTTGCTTTAATTTAGACTATTAACACTGAAAGAAAATTAGTTCTACAATTTTCAAAAATAGCAGTTTCTGAGTACTCTTCTCTGAGAATCCTCTCGTGTTATGATACATACTCAGGATGCATTTCAAAACTAACAAAAAACATCAGTTCCATGCTTCTAACTGATCTACAGATTTTATTCATAGTGATGGTTCATTTTGTGGGTCAACTTGTTTGGAGAATTGTTGAGGTATCTGGGTGTGTCTGGGAGAGCTCTTCAGAAAGAGATCCACATTTGGTTCCAGAGACTGAGTGATGAAGGCTGCCCTCATCCATGCAAGTCTCACCCACCCCACCAGGTGCAGGAGAGAGTTTGCTTCTGCCTCACGTGGGACTCCCATCTCTACCACCTTCCTTTAGTTCCTAAGTCTTTGCATGCAAACTAGGACTTGCACGTCAACCCCCTAGGCTCTCTCATGCACAAGGTTTGGACTAGGACTTATCTATCTACCCCCTGGTTTTCAAGCTTTTACCATACAGCTAAATTATACCAACAGCTTTTCTGATTCTCCAGCTTGTAAGGCAGCAGGTTATTAGGGCTTCATGCCCACCCCACCACTATCCCCAAGTCACATGAGCCAGTTTCCATTTTAGCTATGCAAGTATCATATCGATTCTATTTCTCTGGAAAGCCTTGATTCATACACTCAGATTGTTCCATTTCTTTAACCACTGTCATTTTCTGTCCCAGGAACCAGTCCAGTTGCCACGTTTTTACATTCAGTCATCTTGTCTTCCTCGCTCTCCTTCCGTCTGATAATTTCTCAGTCTTTCCTCAATTTGAACACCTTTGACACTTCTGAGGAGTAATAATGAGCTTTTGGAGGGTGTCTTTCAGTTGGGGTTTGTCTAACATTTCTCAAGATTTGACTAGTATTGTGGGTTTATAAAAAATTGTGATATAGCTCTCAACTTCCTGGTAATGTTATCCATCTTCATCACTTGCTTCAGATGGTATGAGCAGAATTTCTCCACTGAAAAGTAGCTATTGTTCTTCTTAGGTGCAAGTCACTAAATTTGGCCAACACACAAAGGAAGGAAGGATGATTATGATGATGATGATGAAGATGATGATGATGATGATAAAGCACCACCTCTTGGACAAAGTTCTATCAAAGAATTTGTAATTTCCCCATTATAAGCTAATTGGAGCTTACACACACACACACACACACACACACACACACACACACACACAAACTCGTCAAATTCCTAGAGGCAGTATGCAAATTGTAAACAACAGTTTCCAGAAAAATCCTGCCTCTTGACCTAAACCTCCGGCAAGGCTAACCAACTGATTAATAAATACTTCAGGGACTGTGGGGAGACTGAAACGCTGCAGGTCCAGAGGCTAATTACCATTTACCTCCACCTACCTTTAACCCCTACATAATCACTCTTTGCCCACCTCTGTTTCTGAATTAATATCTTATCACCAATAGAATGTATTAACAAAAGAAACAGTTCCCACCAATCAAAAAGCTAAGAATGCCATCGGTTATCACGTGAGGCCTATAGCTGACCTTTCTCGCCTGCTGTATCTGCCTGCTTACTGTTTCCACCAATGTATTTCAAAATGTCTTGATTTATGACTTTTCTTTGTTCTGTTACTATAAAACCTTCATAAAACTGTTACTACATGGTAATATGGAATTTAGGCTATCCTGATTCTGTGTTCCCAGGCCATGATCACTCATATTTAGCTCCAAAATAAACTATCTCTTATCCCCTTTGAAGTAAGAGTTATACATTTGGATAGGCAAAATACATTACAATAGTGTCCTTTATCACATACTAAGGCAGAGTAAATGTTTACAAATACTCCTAATAATTGACCATATATCAGATAAACCATATCCACCAGTAAAGGGCCAAGGTTATCCCAGTACCAAAAAAATTAGTTTAATTATTTTTAAAATTGTTATTATGTTTATATATATATATATATATATGTGTGTGTGTGTGTGTGTGTGTGTGTGTGTGTGTGTGTGTACGACATATGTGTGTACATGCCCATGGAGTCTGAAAGAGGGCATTGGATCCTCAGGAGCTGAAGTTACAGGAGTTTATGAGCCACCATGCATTTTGGCATCTGAACTTGGGTCCTCTACAAGAACAGCAAATGCTTTTTAACCACTGAGCAATCTGTTCTATTATGTTTTCAATCCCTGTGACAAAACACTCTGACCAATACAAACTTGGGAAGAAAAGAGTTTGCTTATCTTACATCTACTGAGTCACAGATCATCACTGAGGGAGCCCAAGGTAGAAACTCAGGGCAGCAATCTGGAGGCAGGAGCTGAAGCACAGGCCGTGGAGGAATGCTGCTTAGTGGCTTGGTACCCTGGCCACTACTCAGCCTGCTTTCTTATACAATACAGGACCCCCTGCCCAAGGGTGGCACTGCCCACAGTGGGCTGGGCTCTCCCACATCACTCAACAATCAAAAATACCCCACAGACATATCCACAGGCCAGTGCAATGGAGGAAATTCCCCGGTTGAGGTTCCTTCAACCCAGGTGTGTCCAGTTGACAACTATAGTTATCCAGCACACCATCTTTTCAGGCCCTAGTCCAAGTACTTTGAAACTAGACAATAGTATATGTTAAAATGATGCTGTAGTTTTGATCTGGGATGTCATCCAAACACCCATGTATTAAAAAGGCTTAGTCTTATATTTCCATGGCAATAGTAAGAGATGATAGAAACTTTAAGAAGTGAAACCTGTTAGAATTCAGAATGAGAAGGCAATGTGATAAAGGAATCCTTCCTTTAACAAATGCAGATAGCTTTATTAGTTTCGAGGGCACGTAGTCTTCCTACAGGAATGGAGGCTGGGAATTGGGATTAAAGGAGGTCTGGGATTTATTTTTTTATTTTTTTTTTATTTCTGTATGTGTAGGAATGTACTGTCTGCATGCAGGTTTGTGCACCCGTGTCGTGCAATACCGCGGAGGTCAGAAGAGGGTGTCGTATTCCCCTGGAATTGGAGTTTCAAATGGTTCTCGGCCACCATGTGGGTGCTGGGGATCGAACCCGGGTCCTCTGTAAGAGCAGTCGGCACTCTTAACCGCTAGGCCATCTCTCCAGCCCGAGGTCTGGGATTTATAAGTGGACCCAAAATTCTCAGAAATAATGCCTTTCTATAATCCCAGAAGGTGAGGTATGCCTTCTTGGATGGTGTCCTGCTTCTTCCTGATCTGGGAAGGAGAGATGGGGAGTTCTGATAGGGAACCAGGTATCTTCTACAAGGTAGTTGGTAAGGAACAAGATCTGCAAGGAAGCTGATAAGAAACCAGACGTCTTTTACTAGGGGCCATGTATTCTGAAATAGGTCTATTGCCCTCTTGGCATGGGGAAGCAGGGTGGAGGATTGCAGGGTGGCATCATTCAGTCACTTGTCAAGCTTATTTTCCTTCAGAACCTAGTAAGAAGCTTTAGGTCACTTGAGGCAATACCTCCCAAGGAGAGTATGGATCTCATTCTCTCCCCCTTTCCTCCATCAATTTTCTGTCACACACTTTATTTTGATATGTTCCCTAGCTAAAGACCCAAAACTTGCAGTCTGCAGTCTCTCCCCTGCTCTCTGTGCCTGCTTGAAGGTGTGAAGCTCTACTTTCTTCTCCTGCTCTGGCTCCTGCCACCATGCCAACCCACCACGACAGACTCTAATTCCCCTGGAACCTTCTACCATACGCTAAAATAAACTCTTCCTTTTATAAGTTCCCTTGGTCATGGCGATTTTATCACAGCAACATTAAAGTGACTAATAAAATGATGGGTAATCACAAAAATTGTGAGTCAAAATAAACTCCTCTCTTCATACGTTGATACATTTCAGGTATTTGTTATGCTAACAGAAAACTGAGTAACACAAAACACCAACTTTACCGATGAAATAATCTCTACACCAAACACAACTTTACCAATGAAATAATCTCTACACCAAACACAAACAAAAAATCAGTCTTATAGGGTGGCTTTGTTGTTCAAGGTATCATTTTGTTTCTGATAGTATCTGGTATGGAGGAAACAGATATGTGTTCACAAAACTATGGTTCTTTTTTTTTTTTTCTTCCTTGATTCACAGAGAAACCAAGTTTCCCAGTTACTATAGCTAAAAGGGACCATACATTTCAGATCTGGCCTATAGAGGCCTCGTATGGACACCTGCCTTGCTGCTTTTCCTCTTCTGACTGGAGTTAGAGATTATGTGGAAATCTCTGAGCTCCTGTGACACAGGTATGTGAACCACATACACCTACCTACTGACCCTTGCTGAACTCTGAACTGAATAGGAAATGGATGTCTCTGGTGTGAACCCACTAATAGTTGAAGTTTGCTTTTCACGGTCACTAGAAGCTTCTGACCAAAGTAAACAGCAACTGCAAATGGCTGGATTGGTTACTTGCATTAAATTGTCTGCGTAGGGGGCTGGAGAGATGGCCTAGCGGTTAAGAGCGCCGACCGCTCTTACAGAGGACCTGGGTTTGATCCCCAGCACCCACATGGCGGCCGAAAACCGTCTGAAACTCCAATTCCAGGATAACTCCAGTTCCAGGGGAATCTGAGACCCTCTTCTGACCTCCGCGGCATTGCACGACACGGGTGCACAAACTTGCATGCAGTCAGTACATTCATACACATACAGAAATAAATAAATAAAAAAAAAATTAAATTGTCTGCGTAGGACCCAGTACAATCCTATGTATAGATGGGGCTTAAATGCTCATGTAGACAGAGAAGAGTGATAAGTAGTCCGTAGTGACAAAGTGGCTTTTGGTTCCAAGAACAAACTTTCACCTGATTCTCTGCAAAGTTGTCACAAAGTTTATCTGCACCTGGCTAGAAAACAGAGAAAATTATATAATTCCACTGGATGGGAGGGCTGAAGCAATAGGCTTGAAAATACCAGAGGCCAAGTGAAAGTTCCTCAGATGGTTCTGCTCACAATTTCAAGCCAATCTAAGAGCAATTATCTCAAGTATTCTAGACCATGGTGAACATTAATAGCACAGAATCCTTTTATTTCAGCTCCAGCTATTCCAGTGGAAAGTTAGATAGGAAATGAAACATAATCAAACAGTGAAAAATAAATAAAAGTACTTGACCAGGTATCTATAGTTTTCTAAGAAATTCCCTACCTGGTAATTGTAAGGGAATGAATTCTAACAGACCTGTCACTTGCCAAGAATGGCTGCCTTTCCACTGCAATGCAACCCATAAAAAGCCCCATTCTGCTCTATTAACACTAGGAACCCAATTTTTGTGATCAAACTCAATACTTTATATCTCACTGAGTCTATTATTTTCATGCTTTCACTATATACTGAGACTTATTTATAGAAAATCTATGTGGGTGCAATTTCACATGCAAACAATGAAGAAGTAATTCCCCATTTCCCTCTCTCTTTTCTTTTCTGGGCACTCCCAAAGATAGAAGCCTCCTGCTCTGATCTTAAAGTCTCAAGTCCAATGTACTTGAGAAAGAGAATGAATTTTCCAAGATAACAATAATAATAAATATAAATATAATAATTTATAATTCCAATTACAATCTCACATTTAATATCTCCTCTTATGAACACTAGGAAATTGTTATTCAATGGGTGTTCTATTTTGCTTTTCATGGATGTGATAAAACACAGATTAAAACCAACCTGGATAGGAAAGGGATCATTGGCTTACAATTCCAAATCACAGTTCATCACTGGGGGAGGTCAGGGCAAGAACACAGGCAGAAATCATAGAGGAATGCCACTTGCTGGCCTATTTTTCTCCTGGCTTGCTCAGCTACTTTTCTTTCTTATTTTATTTTTAACAGTTTCATACATGAGTATTGTATTTGCATCATTTACAACCCTTCCAATACTCTCCATCTCCTCCTATATCTCCTCTACTCCCTCTCAATTTCTTTTTCTCCATTATTATTATTTATTATTTTACTACATAAATATACACACATTTGTATATATACATATATATCTATATATCTACAGATAGATAGATAGATAGATAGATAGATAGATAGATAGATGATAGATTGCATTGAGTCCGTTTAGTGGTACTCCGATACACCTGTATTTAAGATTGCCCTCTTGGGATTAAATAGCCTCTCATGGAGCTAGTCACTGGAGAAAAATGATATTCAGTAAGCTTCTCAGCATCCATGGATTGCCTCTAGCTCTTCCTCTTGAGGTGGGTTCCCAGGAAATTTCCCCTGTCTACCTTGGCATGCCAACCCTTAGTCATTCTGCAGATTGTGTTAGGCGACCATAATGTAGCTAGTCATAGGTGTAGCTTCCCTGTCATGTCTAGAATGCATTAAGTAGCAGCAGGTGTCTTGTCCCTCTGGCTCTATGTTCACCCCTCGCCAGGGCCACCAACCTTTCTGAGATGTTTCTTGAAACTTAGATGTAGAGGTTCCATTGTAGACATATCATTTAGAGTTGGGCACCTCACAGTCACTTATTCTTTGCATTTGACCAGTTGTGGAACTCTAATAGTCTCCATCTGTTTCAAAAAGAAGCTTCTTTGATGAATAGAGACAGGTACACTTGTCTCTACTCATCAAAGTAAGTATAAGGCTATATTAGACTACCACTCTCTGTAAGTGTAAGGCTATATTAGACTACCATAAGGAAATTAGGATACATTGGAATACAGTAACAAATTAGGTTAGTTAAGGAAGTGACAAAAGTAGATTCTTCTCTAGGGTTTAAAACTCCTCCAGCCATGTGTATTTGGCTGTGTTTATAGGGCCATGAATGATTCCCACCCCCTGAACCTCCCCATTGAGTGGGCCTTAAGTCCAATTAGACAACTATTGCTTACTCCCAATATAAAAGTGCCACTACTATGTAAATAGAGATAATTTGCTGTGCTAGTCATTGTTGTGGTTTGTAGGCTTTACAACTGAGTAGAACCTTGGTCGGTTTTCTCCTTTGGCGGCTTGCATAGCACCTGCAGATACTGTGAGAGCTAGTGTTCGGAAGGAGACTTCCAAGTGAGCTCCAGCTCGATTTTCCCATAGTATGTCATGTCTTCAAATAGATGGTCTCACCTTCAAGCTCTGGAAGGCATTCAAGGACTTTGGCAATAGCCTGTGTTATTTGGGGGAGTCTCTTGGAGTACCCTGACCAACAATTCAAAGGGAGAGATCTCTCCCCTTGTCTGCCACTGATTTTTGTTACATAGCCTTCACCTATACACAAGCACTCACATATCTATATGTATATCTATATATTATGTGTATTTTTCAATAGGCTTATGGAATAATACATTCTACTTTTCTTATGCAGCCCAAGCCGGCCTGCCCAGGAATAGCACTGCCCACAGTAGGCCGGGCCCTCCTGCCTCAATCATCAATTAAGAAAATACCTCACACACATGGCCAGAGGCAATTTTGATAGAGGAAATTCCTTCTTCCCAGGTGATTCTAGTTTGTGCCATGTTGACAAAAATTAAGCAGCACAGTAGGCTTGCAAAAACTATTGCTGCATTCATAAAAGCCTCCAGGTGATTAGGTAAGAAAGGTTCAGCTCTATTCAGTATGACATGACTCTGTGGTATGTCTTCAAGCATGTCTTTATGGTGTTTTAGTTTGTTTATTTATTTATTTATTCATTTATTTGAGTTTTCTGAGGCAGAGTCTCGTGTAGTTGAGGCTGGCCTTGAACTCTTGAGTCTTCTCCAACCTCTTCTCAAGTGCTAGAATTACAAGCATATACCACCATGTATAGCACTTGTAGTTGTTTTAAGTAGGAAAAGGCAAAGCCTGACATACACTTCATGCAAAATACAGCAGTCCTTCATAACTAAGGAAGAACACCATGAGAGGTTATCTGATCACCAGTTCATTCATTTAATAGCTGCTGTGCACTCATTCACATGTGACTAACCTCACATGGCAACTGGTCCTCTACAATAAGCTGTGAACAAATTTTAATAAACTAACCTCTCTCATGTCCTCTAATTCCCAATGTCTGACACTGGCTTCTAATGCCTGGATGTACTAAAACAGGCCAGACAGTTTTGGAATTCACCTCAGATTTTGTCTGAAGAAATAAGCTTGCTTTTTTTTTTTTTTTTTTTTTTTTTGGTCTTTTTGCGATAGGGTCTCCCTTTAGTCCCAACTGGCCTGGAGCTCACAGATCTGGCCTTGAACTCACAGAGATCCACTTGCCTCTGCCTCACAAGTGCTGGGATTAAAGGTGTGCACCACCAGCCATAAAAGGCTCAGACTCACAACCAAAAAAGACAAGAAATAAGCTTTTTTTTCCGGTCTTTTTGAGACAGGGTCTCCCTGTAGCCCAAGCTGTCCTGGAACTCACTATGTAGACCAGGCTGGCCTTGAACTCACAAAGATCTGCCTGCCTCTGCCTCCCAAGTGCTAGGATTAAAGGTGCGCACCACCACGCCCAGCATATAAATAAGCTTTTTTTTATCCTCACTGTGATTTTGGCAGAGGAAAAACAATAAAATTACATCTTTGGAGTAGTTTTTGCACTATGTAGACTCTAGTTTGGGTATCCTGCAGCTTTCTATTTGGTTCTTCAATGCTGCTTTGGGTTTTTCCTAGTGTGGGGGTTGTTACTGCCTCACTGCTGCTACTACAGAACCAGTTCCCCACACTCCTGTCCATCTCTTGTGTATTTATGAAATCATTAGTGTAGCACTTTAAGGCATTAAGGTGGGCTAAGTGTCATCTAGGGAGTAACCATTTGGCTTTCCACATAGGGTTATGATACACTTTATCTTTCAAATTGGGACACTTTTCAGAGTGCTATTATTGATTATGTCTTGACAGCAGGCATAAACCAGGACTATCTTGGACAAACTAGAGCCTATGATAACATTGTTGGGAATTCATAAGGGAGCTGTGTGCTCCTGTGTCTCAGATATTATATAGGACGTGCATTTCTCTCAGGGAACTTACAGAGTAGGCTCATTTCAATTACAGTAGCTGATGACAGTGTGGTACAGTGGTTAAGCATGAGGGCTCCCGCTTCCCCCACTTCTCCATGCCTCCTTCTCAGCTTTGCATGATGGCCTACCGTTCATTTCCCAGTTATAGAACCAAATCTCAGCACTTGTGTTTTAATTTTCTCATCTACAAATGATAACACTTTAGAATCATTCATAAGGTTCTACAGAATAACTGAGTTCATAGTTAAGAACAAATTATCAAAGGGTATGGCACAGGACAAGCATTGGGTTACATATCAACCATTATAATAACTGCTGTATTTTTCTTCAAGAGAACTGGTTACTAGAACATCTGATCTCCAGTGTTGCCTACTTGTCAATTCTTGGCCACCAGGCCTGTCTTGTCACACACTTTTCTAAGTACTGTGCATTAATGTGACTGTTATTTTGAAAAAAAAAATTTTTATTAATTTTATTTATTTCTGTATGTGTGAATGTATTGTCTGCATGCAAGTTTGTGCACCCGTGTCGTGCAATGCCGCGGAGGTCAGAAGAGGGTCTCGGATTCCCCTGGAACTGGAGTTCTCCTGGAATTGGAGTTTCAGACGGTTCTCGGCCGCCATGTGGGTGCTGGGGATCGAACCCGGGTCCTCGTAAGAGTGCGGTCGCACTCTTAACCGCTAGGCCATCTCTCCAGCCCCCGACTGTAATTTTGGTCTTCCAAAAAAATGTCTACGCATTTAGGGCTCACCATTATTCTTCATACTTGGATTTCTTTATATCTTCAGAATTTTCTTAAGTTTCCTCCAGCCAAATTTGTTGAGTACCCTTTCACTATGCAGAGTCACTTCCAGGAAATAAAATGCTAAGGAGCATGCCAAAGTGAATCTGTACCCTCACTCTTCCTGACACATTTCTCTGTCTCCATATCTTCCAGGGGAGTTTCATGTCAGGCACCAGTTCCTACACTATTACAGCCTGAAGGATACAAGGCAATTCATCTTTAGAGTCATCATTAGTATCTTCTGATAGAATATGCATGGTTCTCTGTGACAATTTAATAAATCTTGCAGGAAAATTGCATGGAGGCACCTTTTGTCAAGTATATCAAGGAGAAAAGGTGTTTTCCAGCCTAAAAGAAATAGGAATAAAAGAAAAAAAAAAAAAAAAAGAAATAGGAAACTTTATGTCTTCCTGAGTGGTTTGAGTGTCCCTGCATGGGCATCTTCATCTCAAACATGCTTTGCTTTAATCTCTTAACTGACTGAAAATGAAAGTACTTATTTGACTCATTATTAGAGAGAGGAAACAAGCAACATGCTATATTGTGTTCATAAGTATGTTTGATCTTTTGGTCTAGTCGTACTACTTGAGATAATTGGGCTATATTTTATTTTTATTTTTTATTGGATTGAGGAATTTCAACATGGTTGTTATAATGTGTTTCCATCAAGCTCACTCCCAATCCCCTCCCTCAATACCTTCCCTATACCACCACAAACATCCTCCAATTTCATGTTGTCTTTTATTTTATTTTTTTAATTAATTTTATTATGGTTGTGCATTTTATACATCATTCCATTCAGATCGAGGATATTTGCCCTTTCCGCCCTTCCCCTCACACCCCCTTCCCCTTCATCCCATGTTTTATCTATTGTATTTTCGCCATTAGAACTGTCCTGCTCTTTCAGTTGGGTGGTGTTTTTTTTCATTTGTAAGCATTAATGTGATAATCGTGTGTGTGGATGAGTATAAGCAGTCCTTCGTGCCAAAACAACAAGAATCTATAGCAGTAGTTAGTGTCCAAACCCCTCACAGTCCCACATTCAGTGGAGGGTTACAGGTTGTTTGTTCAATCAAGTTGATCAATGAATGTGTGCCAGACTACATCGTGTAGTTTCACCGTCACCCCAATCGCAGCACTTTCATTTCTACCACGTCCCCTCGTCCGCAGAATTGTTCCCTAGGCTTTAGGAAAACGGGGCCAGGTGAGCGTGTAGGAATAAGTTAAAAAACTGTCACTCTCTTCTTCTGGTTTCTTCTCTGATCTGGTCAATTTCTGGCTGTTCCTTTCATGGTGACGTTTCACAAGTAACCTTTCGATCCTACTAGATGATAGCACGAAGCGATTAGATATCATAGTATTTAAGCATCTCTAATAGTATTGGTAGCGTTACTTTGGCATTAGAAACATATGGTTTTGGATTGAGTATGTTAATTCTATGAATACATTTTTACCCCCTGATTAAATTATAACAGGGGTCTTACTGTGGCTTATGACATCTCCTAACCTGAGTGGATGTAGCTTTGTGGCATCAGCCTGATGGTTATTTTCCTCCAAGGACGAGAGCTAATACAGCCAATTAGATTTGGGATATTTACAGCAATGGCTGCCTCTGCGCACGAGTTATTCCAGGCAGTGAAGTGTAGCTGGTGCTGATGGTGGGTCTGCTTGGACTAGGAGACCCGTTATGCTTTATTGGTTTTGGCCTTTGGGAAACACTCTCCTGGCATTCCAGAGGCCACTGTACACTTTGCATGTGCTGTCCTCAATACATCCACTCCCGTGTTAACGTAGGTTCTTCGGAGCAGGGTCTCTATCGCCTCTCCTCCTGAGGTATTCCAACTTAGGGGCAAGAGCCCTTACCTTTTGTGGGGCCTTTGATCCCTGGCCAACATCTCCCTGGATTTAGAACAATCCATTGCCTGATGTCAGAGCTGCGCTGCATTAATATTACTTTGTCTAAGTGCATATGCCAAGGGACTTTAGTATTATATTGGTTATGAACAGAGATAATCCTTTTTCACAGTTCTGATGTCTATTAGTCAATGTAAAGAAAGCATTTTTTACGTTTGTTTTATGTAAGAAGATTACCTGTATAAATGAGTTTCTCCAATTTTACGTTGGAAAATGACATCATTCAATCTGTCATATTCTCCTTGTTCTAGGGGCGTGGGAGGCCAAAGAAAGTCATATCAAACTTTGTGCACCTAGAAGTATAAGTTTCATTAGGACTCATATCATCAGTAGTTGTTACATGTAGGATCCCACAGAAGTTTCGATGTTATGGCAATTCTGAGGCTTTTCTTCCTCTTCAGTGTTCAGACGGGTCACCCTTTCCAGTTGCCACTTTTTGGTAATCCTACTCAATGCAAAAGCTGTATCTTTTCCTTTCTCACCGTTAAGTTGGTGACATTTTGTCCTTTGGACCAAACAAATCTTTATCCCATATTTATTTAGATTTGAATGTGCAAGGTTTTGCCTAGACAAGATTTCATGTCTGTTTGTACCCCCCCCTTTTTTTTAACCCATGAGTCTCCAGAAGACAGTTGTATTATACAGATACTATAGGGTGGAATTCAAGGCACAGAGTTCATCAAATTCACCCATGTTGTTTTGGGTGACATACTGATTTTATAACTTGGAAATCCAACTTAATTTTGCTGTTAAATCATCTTAAAAGAATGCTACAAGGTGATACTGTACAGACAGAGGAAATTATAAAGGAAACATTTGTATGTGCCAATCCCAAAATTATTGCTCTTAGAGATTTTGGTAAAACAAATGTGGACAACAGCAATTATATCTACATTTAACTCAGATGCATTACCGTTTTTATCCGAAGTCTGTAACCAATGTTGTTTAAATAACACATATTTACTTTTACTATAAGTCCTAAAACACCATGTATCCTGTAGACAGTGTCTAGGTAAAACTGAGTACTTGCTGAACTCACATCAATTAAATATGCCTTGATTGAATATACTACCCGTGTCCCTCTCCCACCATTCCCTTTCCCAATTCACCATTTCAGTCCATTTTTCTGATGCAGTCCTTCTGTTGTTGTTCTTTTTACTATGCATCCCTCTCCATGAGAAATATTTATATCTGGGTTGTTGTTACTAGCATCCACATATGAGGGACACATTGTCGTTTTTTTTTTCTGGGACTGTGTTACCTTCACTTACATAATGTCTTCAGCTCCCATCCTTTACCTCAAAGTTCATGATGTTGTCCCTCTTTACTGCTGCATAGACTCCATGTATACATGTACCCCATTTCTCTATCCACTCGCAGTTGAGGGGCACCTGGGCTGGTTCCACCCTTTTTGCTTTGTGAACAGAGCTGCAATAAACATAGCTGTGATGTATCTTTGCAGTAAGTTGATGAGGGAGATACCAGGAGTGTATGACTGGGTCAAATGAAGGCTCATTTTGAGTCTTTTAAGGGTTCTCCCCACTGTTTTTCATGTGGCTGTACTAGTTTACATTCCCACCAGCAATGGATGAGTGTTCCCTTCCCCGCAACCTCTCCAGCATTTTGGTAACATTCTGTTCCTGATCCTAGCCAGTCTATTGGAGTAAGGTATTATCCAAAAGTGGTTTTAATTTGGCATTCCTTAATTATCAGAGATGTTGAACAGGTCTTAAGATGTTCTCAGCCATCTCTAATTCCTCCTCTGTGAAAGTCTCTATTTCAGATCTTTGCTCCATCTTTTGAGGATTTCATTTGTTTTCTTTTTCTTTGTTTTTGATTAGTTGTATACTTGGAAATTAATGCTTTGTCAGATGATCTGCTGTGAAGGTTTCCTCCCACTCTGTGGGTCTTCTCCTCACTTCCTTTTATTGCTTCCTTTGATGTAAAAGCTTTTGAGTTTAATGAGTCCCATTTTGTCAATTGTCGATCTTCATTTCTTGTTGCAGCTGCCTGTTGATTTAGGAGTCTTTCTCACCTATGTCTTGTAGTCTGCTGCCAAGCTTCTCTTCTATCACCTCCAGATTTGGGTTTCACATTGAGTCTTTGTCCATCTGGAGTTGACCTTTGTACAAGGTGAGAGGTAGGGGTTTAATTTCATTCTTTACAAGTGGTGATCCAGTTTTGCCAACACCACTTACTGAAGATGCTGTCTTTCCTCCATTGTGTATTCTTGGCCCCCTTGTCAAATATGAGGTGGCTGAAATTGTATGAGCTCAGGGTTTGGATCCTTCAGTTTTATTCCATTGGTCAACTGTCTGTTTTTGTGCCATACCAAGCTGTTTTTTGACCTATAGCCCTGTAGTATAGTTTGATGTCTGGTATAGCGATCCCCCCTGTATTGCTCTTTTCACTCAGGATTCTTTGGTATTTGGGGTCTTTGTTTTCCAAATGAAATTGAGGATTTTTTTCCAAGCCATGTGAAGAAACTCTTGGGGATTTTGTTGGGATTGCATTAAATCTGTTACAGTTTGGGTAGGAATGGACATTTTTACTATATTTATTTTCCCAACCATGAGCATGGAGGTTTGTCCATCTTCTGATTCTTCCTCAATTTCCTTTTCAGGGTTTAAAATTTTTTGTAGGAGATCCTTGGTGCTTTGGTTAGGTTTGTTCTAGGTTATTTTATTGTTTTTGGAGCTATTGTGAGTGGAAGGTCTCCTGTAGTCCTTCTTCAGTTGCTTGTTGTTGGTGTAAAGAAAGGCTACTGATTTTTCTGATTTATTTTGTATCCTGCCAATTTACCAAAGCTTTTAATCATTTTAGGGAGTTTTCTGGTGGGTTCTTAGCATCCCTTAGGTGGACAATCATATCATCAGCAAAAAGGGTAGTTTATTCCTCTTTTCCAATTAAACTCCTTTAATTTCCTTTTCTTGCCTTATTGCCCTATCAAGTGTTTCCAGCACTATATTGAAGAGGAGTTGAGTGGGGGCAGCCTTGCCGATTCCTACCTTCAAGGTGGATGCTTCTGTCATTTCCCATTTAGGATGATATTGGCTGTGGGTTTCCTGTATATGGCTTTGATTACATTGAGGATTGATCCCTCTAGCCCAATTCCCTCCAGGACTTTAAACATGAAAGGATGCTGGTTTTGCAAAGGCTTTCTCCGCATCAATTGATGATGGTTGTGGTTTTGTCCTTAGTCCATTGATATGTTTGATGATGTTTATTAGTTTTCGTATGTTGAACCATCCCTGCATCTCTGGTATGAATCCAACTTGGTCATGGTGGATGATTTTCTTGATGTGAGTCTGTATGCGATTTGCCAGAACCTGTTAAATTTGGCATCTGTGTTCTTAGGGAGATGGGGCTATAGTTCTCCTTTTTGGTTGTATCTTTTCCCTGGTTTTGGTAGTAGCCTAATTCTGGCCTCATAGAGGATTCTGGGAGAATCTTCCGTTTGTATCTTCTAAACAATTTGAAGTAGTATGTTGTATGTCTTTCTACGAAATATTTTATAACATTCTGCCGTGAAACCATCGGGCCTGGGCATTTTTGGTTGGGAGGCTCTACTTATTACATCTTCATTTTTCCGTACTATTGGTCTGTTTAGTGTCATCTCTTTGGTTGAGCTTTGGTGATTCCCAGGATTTCAGATATTCATCCATTTCTTCTAGGTTTTCAAACTTAGTAGAGTATAAGTTTTTTGAAGTAGTCCCGTATGATTGTCTGTGATTTTTCATTGTCTGTTGTGATGTTTCCCCTTTCATCACTGATTCTTTGATTTGGAGTGTTCCTCTTTCTTTTGGTTAACTGGGTGCTAGAGCTGTCTATCTTGTTTTTCTCTCAAAGAACCAGCTTTTGGATTCATTGATTTTTTGTATGGTTTTCTTTGTTTCTATTTCATTGATCTCTGCTCTGATTTTTGTTTATTTCTTCTTGTTCTGGCTCGTTTAGGGTTCTATTTGTTGTTGTTTCTCAAGTATTTTTAGCGCAGTGTTAGGTCATTCACTTGTGTTCTTTCTGTTTTTTTAATGTAGGCACTTAGAGCTATAAACTTCCCTCTTGGAACTGCTTTAAAGTGTCCCATAGATTTTGCTGTGTTTGTTTATCATTGTCATTCAGTTTCAGGATGTTTTTATTTCTTTCTTTATTTCTCCTTGACCCACTCATTATTCAGGAGAGTGTTGTTGTATCCATGTGTTCCTGTAGGATTTTGGGTTTATTCTGGTGTTGATATTGAGTTTTATTGCATTGTGGTCTGATAGAATGCATGAATATTTTCCAATCTTTTTATATTTTTGAGTTTTTCCCTGTGTCCAGTATATGGTCTATTTTGGAGAATGTTCCATGAGGTGCTGAGTAGAAAGTGTATTCTCTGGTGTTGGGTGAAATATTCGATAGATGTCTGTGAGGTCCATTTGGTGTATTGTGTCATTTAGTTCGGATGTCTCTCGTGTTTATCCTTTGTCCTGTTGACCTGTCTAGGGACTTTAATGGGGTATTGAAGTCCCCTAGTCTTATGTGCTGGGGTTAATTTCTGCCTTGAGATCATGAATATGTCTTTATAAAGTTTGGTGCACCGGGTTTGGGTGCATATATATTTATAATTGTGAATCTTCATCGTCAATTGTTCCTTTAATAAAGATGTAGTGGCCCTCTTTTGTCTCTTTTGATTTCTTTTGCTTTGAAGTCTATTTTGTCTGATATTAGAATAGCCCACTGCTTTCTTTTTGGTACCATTTGCTTGGAATACTTTCTTCCATCCCTTCACCTTAAGTTGGTGCCTCCTATTGAATTGAGATGGGTTTTCTTGTAGACAGCATATAGATGGGTTTTGTTTCCTATCCATTCTCCAGTCTATGCCTTTGATTGGGGAGTTTAGCCCATTAATATTTAAGGTTATATTTAAAGTGGTGTTGCTTCCTTTCATTTATTATCCATTGGGCTTCTAGCCTCTGTTTTGCTCCTATGGTTATGTTTATTAGTTTCTTTCCTAGGTGTTTGAGGATTGTTGCCCCTCTCTTCTACCCTTTGAATTGCTTCAAGATTTTATGAAGAGTTGGTTTTCCAGACATGGTATTCCACTCATCTTGTTTATGTCATGGACGATTTTTCTCTCTCCTTCACTTAGTCGACATTTTTTGCTGGGTGAAAGTATTCTGGGTTGGCATCCGTAGCCCTTAACCATGGGAATGCTTTGCTCCATGTTCTTCTTGCTTCATTGTTTGAGGCGAGAAGTCAGTTGTAATTACTGGGTTTCCCTTTGTATGTGACTTGTTTTTCTTTGTAGCTCAGAATTTGTCTTTATTTTGGGCATCTCAGCATTTTAACTATAGAGAGGTGTTTCTTTTCTGATCTTGTCCTTTGGGTCTCATGTGCTTCTTGTATTTGTATGGGTTTTGTCTATTTTTAGTTTGGGGAAGTTTTCATCTATTATTCTGTTGAAGATCTGATCAATTAATATTCTCTTGAGTTCTTTCTCCTCCTATTTCTATGATACGGACGTTTGACCTTTCATAGTGTCCCATATTTTCTGGTTGTTCCACGTTTGTGTATTTTTAAATTTTTCATAGCTTATTTGAGCCTTTTAATTGCTCTGTGTTATCTTCCCGAATCTGATATCTTTGTTCTGCTTCCCTCCATTCTACTTCTGAGGCTTTTTCTTTCCCTTTCTTCCTTGATTGAATTGTGTTCTAATTCCTTTTTCACTTTCATCCTGTGTTTTTTTAGTACTTCCATTTCCTTTTGAGCTTCCTCAATCTCTTCTTGGTGCTTCTCAATCTCTTCTGGTGCTCCTTACTTCGTTGGTTGGCTTCCTTTTTCAGTGTTTCTACTCCTTTCGGAGTTTGTTTTTTCTCCCTCTAGTTCTTTCTGGAGTTTGTTGGTCTGTTCCTTTAGTTCTTTCTGAAGCTTGTCATTGTATCCTCTAGGTCCTTTTTGAGTTTTTCATTCTCTCTCTTTAGTTTCTCTATTTCTTTATTTTTTTCTCCCTCTAGTTCTTTCCGGAGTTTGTCCATCTGTTCCTTTGTTCTTTCTGATGTTTGTCATTGTATCCCTCTAGGTCCTTTTTGAGTTTTTCAATCTCTCTCTTTAGTTCTCTGATTCCTCTTTAGTTTCTTTAATTTCTCTGCATAGGTCTGCAATTATTCTCTAAGATATGTTCCTTGGTTCTCCTCCAAGGGGTTCCCATTGTAGCTGTCTCCTACAGGTTTGGTAGAGCTTGGCAGGATTATCCTGTGTCTTTCCCATGTTGTCCCTTCGTCGTGTCCCTGGCATGTGGGCTTCCCTTTTGTGGTTTAGATCACAAATTAGCAGACGGTTTTGCTTTCCTCCTTCAGATAACTTTTTGTTGTTGTTGTGTGTTCCCCTTCCTCCTCCTTGTTTATGGAGTATGGACTTGTCTGCTTTTTAATTTTTTTGCTATATTAGGTATTGGAAGCCAAAGCACTCTTCTTGTTCTGAAGGTTCTCCAATGGGGGGGGCAGGGGGGCAGGGGAGGGTTATGCCTGATCTAGCCCGTGCCCCGGCAGCCTGCTCAAAGGCGCAGCCGCCCTGGCCGCCGGACTCTCCGGACCCTCTGGCCCAGCGCCCGGGTCCCGCCCTCAAGGCCCCAGCTCCCAAGCTACTCGCCCAGGTGGCTTCTGGGTATCCTGCCCAAAGGCGCAGCCGCCCTGGCCGCCGGACTCTCCGGACCCTCTGGCCCAGCCTCGTTTGTTGCTTTTTTAACCTACGGAGTCTACTCAGTGCTGCCAGTATCTGCATGGGTGTAGGGCCATCTACTGGAGCATGGGTAGCCTTTCAGGAGCTGAAGATACTTGACTCTTGCTCTCCCAGAAGCCATCAAATACCAACAGCTCTTCAACAGGACAAGAACTTCCAGACCTTCTCCCAGGCCTCCAGGCTTGGATTCCCTATGGCTTGTTCTCTTGAAGGTCTTCTGCGTGCAACCCCAGTCACTGTCAGTTCAGATAAGGAACTGCCCCATTCTGGCAAAGAAAAGCACTGTTTTGCTATGGTTATTCACTGCTTCTGCTCTTGCAGTCTTTCCACATCTGCTTCCTTGGAGTCGTTGGTCAGTAGTGTCCCATACACCACAAACATCAAGGACTATTGTTACTAATCTTGGTTTTACTCCAGAATTTGATGGTAAGACCCTATTCCTGAAATCACATCTTGAAACATAGAACAAGGAGAAGTTAAGATGGTATTGACCTAAAAGCATTACCCCCTATTGGCAAGCTTTCATAGTGCTATGGATTCTACCAGAAAACAATCCTTGCAACATAACGCCCACTGATATGATAATAGTGCAAATGTTACAGGAGTAACTAAGCACTTTCTGGTTGGATTTAAGGCTTCTCCACAAGATATTTTGCCTGGAACTGTTAATGGGACTGAGCACCTAAAACCAGGTAGATCATAGGCCCTGGGGAGAACCAACTATCATTATTCTGCTAAATGGACATAGTATTAAACCATCTCTTACAGACTTTTCATTATACCCATAGATTCATACATCTCACAACACTTATCAGAGAAGTTTCTTCTTGCAGTAGATAATGATTAACACAACTAGTCAATGTACAGAGGATAAGAGATGGCAGAGTGTTTCATGGTAAATGGGACATCTGCATCACATCCTTCCCCCACCCCAGGCTTGGTTTTAATTTTTATTGTCTGTGTATATAAGTATATCACATGTGCGCCTGGTGTCTGTGGAGGCCAGAAGAGGGCCTTAGATCCCCTGGATCTGGAGGTACAGATGATCATTAGCCTCCATGTGGGTACTGGGATTCGAACCCTGGTCTCCTGCAAGTGCAGCCAGTACTCTGAGCCATCTTTCTAGTCCCTAGATTTAATTCTTAATATCTCATTCTAAATTTGAGTATTTTATTTATTGTTTTATGTGCATGAGTGTTTTGATTGCATGTATGTAAGTGCACCACAAGTGTGCCTAGTACCCATGGAGGCCAGAAGAGGGCATGGAATCTCCTGGAGCTGGAGTTAAGCATGGGTATTAGCTGCCATATGGGTGGTGGAAACTGAACAGAGGTCAAGAGCAGCCAGTGTTCTAAAATGTTGAGCCTTCTTTCCAGGGAGGAAAAGTAGAGAAGTTCCCTGCAACCATAGACCACATTCTGTCCTTACCCTATAAGCACAGGTCATCACCATCTTAACTGCTATCAACATTCCCAGTTACTGAGTATTTGCTTTGCTTCTGGCCTTCTACATGTTTACTCAATGCTAAAAAAAATAACACAGTGAAACGGGTTCTGTCATTAACATCTTGGTATATAGGACTCATCATGATTAGCAGAGGTAAAGTTTATTTACATGACCAATCAGTAACTTAGAACATAAAAACAAGTCAAGCCACATTAACTTCAACATTACTAGATAATACTGTGTGCTTTCATGCAGGAAAGTATGGATTAACTGCTTCTGTGAAAGTAAGTAAAGCACATGTTCACTGATGGTGAGTCAGTAGAAAGATTTTCTTTCCATGAAGGGTAGCATGCAAATAATCATACATACACAATGTCATTCTAGCAAATGAAGCAATCAGTGAGCACCCTAGCATGCTGTTGTGTGTGATCAAGGCAGGCGTCTTAGAATTTGTGAGTAAGCGCAAGCAGGTAGCCACCTTTCTTAAAGCTACTTGATTCTTCTGTCCAACAAAGCATAGGCCAAAATTCAAAACCCAGAATGTGTCCTCATTATATGTGGAATTTGTAGTTTCTTTTTTGATGAATGACTTCCATGGCAGAGAGCCTTTTGTAAGTGGTTGTTTTACAAAGACTCACTGCCTTGTCTTTACCAAGTGTTAAGACTGGCTACGTAAGTACTAAAACCACATTGAGGGTATTTTATAAGAAGTTGATAGTGTACTCTGGATGCCTCAGTCTAAGACAAAGCATAAAAATCATTATGGTAACTAACATTCAAAGCACATGTAGGTCTTTAAGTACAATATGTATTAATTTACTTAATCCACTCAATAACTTTAATGAAGTAGCAGCATTCTCAGCTCTATATTAGAATTAAATGACCTAAGAGGTAACCCCTCTAAGTGACAGAGCCAGGATGTGTAAAAGAAAAACCTCTTCAGTAATCTCAGTGTTACTGGTACCAAAGACAAAGTAGGGCTGCATTAGCCTCAGGAACATAAGCTTAAACTGGGTATTTGGGTATTTCTTGAGCATTTACTATTAAACTAGCTGGAACTACAGATAGCTGAGTCTAATACAGATAGCATCTTATTTCACCTTCACATAAATCCTCCGTGTTATACATTGCCATTCTAGCCATATAAATATAAAGCCAAGATTCACAAATGCTTGTCACATATTTTTAAGTGGGACATCCGGACTTAGTTGTTTTTGTTTGTTGTATCTTATTTTTTATCGTGTGTGTGTGGGGGGGGTGTTTGTGTCATGGTCTCCCTATAGTCCCAGATGGCCTGGGAACTCAATATGTAGACCAGGCTGGTGTAGATCTCAGAGATATGCCTGCCTCTGCCTCCTAAGTGCTGTGATTTGGACTCAGGAATATTCACTGCATGGTTTCTACTTTTATTCACCATGAGTTAGGGCAAACCATTGTTTGGGTAATTTTTTTCTGCCATTTGGATGTTACATATCTTGCTGTTTTCCTGAAGAGTATTCCTAATTCACAAGACTTACTGCCTAGTTTTCCCTTATCCACGTTTAAATGTATGGGACACGTTTTTCCGCTTATCCTCACCTTGGAGGTTTCATCTAAAGTGTTGATTCTTGCTTTTTAGATTAGGATTACATGTGGAGGTTAGACCATTGCCTCTTGAGACATCATTAAACTAGATCAACGTCTTTGATTTTTACCTTGGGAATTTTATTTCTTTATTTAGATAATAGTTTGATTCTTTGAGACTTTCATACACTGAACTTTGACGATATTCAGACAGCCCCCATCTCCCCTCACACCCACCCTCATCTGCCAACCTCACCCCACCCCATTATATGTCCTGTGTTATTTTCTTATTAGGGCCAGTCTAGTCTAATATATGTTCAACAAATACTCTTGGGTGTGGGTCCATCCCCTGGAGCCTGGTCAACCTATTCACCATCACACCCTTAAAGAAAATTGCCGGGCTGGAGAGATAGCCTAGCGGTTAAGAGCACCGACGCTCTTGCAGAGGACCTGGGTTCGATCCCCAGCACCCACATGGCGGCTGAGAACCGTCTGTAACTCCAATTCCAGGAGAACTCCAGTTCCAGGGGAATCCGACACCCTCTTCTGACCTCCGCGGCATTGCACGACACGGGTGCACAGACCTCATTGCACAGTATTTCATACACATACAAAAATAATAAATAATTAAAAAAAAATTTAAAAAAAAAAAAAAAAAAAAAAAAAAGAAAATTGCCTTTCCCTCTCCCAGTAGCTATTAATTCCCGGTAGTTCTACAGATAGGGCTGGGGCTTCTTACCCACCTCCCTGTTCACATTGGGGTTTTTGTATGTCTTGATCTTGTACAGATTTTATCCATTTTGTTACAAGTGCTGCAAGTTCATATGTGCAACTTCCCTTTTGTGCTCAGAAAATACTGTTTCCTTATATTAATGCACTACCTCTGGTTCTTATATTTCTGCCCACAACCTCTTCCACAATTATCCATGAATCTTGGGTTGTTCTATTTAGGCCTGATCACCCCAATCTCTTATTGTCTTCAAACTGATCAGTTGTAGGTTTCTGTGTTAAATGCCATCTAGTGCAAGAAGATTTTCTACTGTGAGCCAAAAGATGCACTTATCTATTGGTATAACAATAAGTCATTAGGGGGTCACTTTAATACTTTGTTCATTTAGCAGAATTATAGTAGTAGGTTCTCCCTACCAATGCCCTGGGACCTGTCTAGCCACAGATACTTGGTCCTAAAAAATAGTCCCAGGTATGGGACTGTACCACTCCCTCTTGGGAAATGGGCCTTAAATCCAATCAGAAAGTGTTTGGTTACTCCCACAGCATTCATGCCACCATTGCATCTGTGGATATATCTTGCCAGGCCACTCATTATTGTAGTTCTTAGTGGTCACAGCTCAGTAAGGCTACTTATTATTTTTCTCTTCCAATACCATACATAGCACCTTCTTGGAGGAAGGGAAATAATATAGAAAGGGTTAAATGGGATTGGGAGGGCAGGAAAGAGGAGGAAGCGTAAGGAGGGAGAACTAACACTATGATCTTTTGAAAAAGTCATATGGAAACCTACTACTATAGAAGCTTCTTAAAATATACACATATATAAAAACAATTGAAGCAGAGTTACCCTATTAATGGGGGAGGGCAATGTTCCTACCAGACACCACAGGCTATCAATTAAAAAGCCCAAAACCTGGAATAGGCTCCTTCTTTTGAAATTGTTGGTCAAAGGAGTCCCATCCTGACTACTGCCATTGATCTTGGTTACCCTCAAGATGGTAAGAATTTATTGCTGAAGACTCTGTATACAAGAATCATAGAACATGGAGAAATCAAGCTGGTACTGATTTCAAAGCTTCATCTCCAACTAGATCAATTTCTTCATAAAAGCCCATTTCTCATATTTATTCTTCTTCTATAATTAAGTTTAATAGATTGAATATATTTTCTCAAAATCCATATATTGAAGTCTTTACCATCAAGATGATGAAATTAGGAACATTTGGAAAGTGATTTGGTCATAAAAGTAGAACCATCTTCATGAACGGGATTAGGGCTCAGTGAAGGGTACTACTGAGCCAGCTAGCCCCTTCCATCATGTAATTATGTGGCACAAAACAATGGCAGGCTGCATCCCAGAAGAGAGCCTTTGCCAGAACCTGACCATGCCAACACCTAGACCTGGGAGACCCAGGCTGACTATAAGAAATGTGTTGCTGCTGCTCATAAACCATCAAGGTATGGTACTTGGTTACAGAAGCCTGCAAAGATTAAGACATTGAATTTTCTTTTGAGTAGAGCACTTCTCCCAGAAGTATTATTTCAAAGAGAATTTTTGAGTAGGAAACTTCTTTAAAAATTGTAGTTCTAAGAGTTTCTTCATTAAAATGGTATTTTGCCTGTATATGAAATTCTAAAATCTAAATTCTTTTTCCTCAAAACCTTGAAGATTTTATCCAATGTTACTCATAAGAAGCCTGGTATAAATGTGGCATTATCTTAAATCTCTTCTTTCTGCCTAGAAACTTTTGAATTTTTCTTTATCTCAGTGCACTTAAATTTCACTCTGTCCAGATGTTCATTTTTTTATGTATTGTATTGAGCACTCCATTGTCTTTAGTCCTCCTTTCTCTAATCCTTAAAATTTCTTATTCAAATTTTTCTGTTTGTTCCCATTTCATCTTCCAAGAATTCTAACATATATTGATTTTCACACTTCCATTTCTACTTCATGTCTCTACTTTATTAACTGGAAATGACTCTTCCTTCACGGTGTGCCCTCCTCATACTTTCTCAGAAGTTTTGTGACCAGTCTCTTACTCTATTAGTTTATACTTAGGCTGTGCTTGTCCTGTAATTCAAACAACCATAGCAACTGTTATATTTTTTTAATATCACACTTTTGTTTTCATACCCCAATTTTTTAATTAGTTCTTCTTTTTCCTTTTGTAGATTTCAAATGTTCTCTTATCTCAGACATTTCATTAGGAAAATTTTGTATGCATATTCCATTTCATTAGCTCCGTTTCTGCTGGAAAAGTTTATAATTTCAGTTCTTATTTTGAGTTTATGTTCCTCAAATATTTAATCTTTTCTCCTTGGGAACACATCAGTTATTCCTTTGAATGGGGGCCTTGGGCCAAGCTAATGGTCCTTCAAAGACTGGGAACTGTTTGAGAGAGAGGCTGCCTTGCAGCTTATTTTAGGACCAAAGTTAGAATTCGTCCATTCCTGTCCCTCCCTAGCATTCCCGGCTGATCCTGCTCTTGTGGGCCTCTTCTCTCAGCACTGCATCAGTAGAACATCCATTCTTCCTGCATAGGAGTTACTCCAGGAGAATGCAGAAGGAATAGAGAACACAAAAGCCAACCCTCTTGCCCTACCTGCCTTTGCCATGGACTCTGGATCCTGGAAAGTTACCTGACAAGTTCGGGTGCTCTTAGGTTCTGTAAGGCTAAGCTGCTGTGATCCCCAAATTTAACTCCCAGTTTCAGTCCTTCCAGGACAACAGAAAAAGTAGAGAATTCTTACAGCATAGAGCTGTACAAGTCGCTGCCCTCATTCTTCCAAATCCTGCTTCCAGTAGCTCTTCTACCAAACCCAGGAGCAATCTTCCCTGTCTCCTTAAGAAAGTTTCAATTTTGTTCAGATTCTGAGCTTCTCAGTGGCTGGACCTCAGTCCCAGAAGCTGAATGCTTTCTTGTTGCCATCCACTTTTTGAAAAGGAAACTTAAGGACTTTCATTTGTGGAAAGCCTCATGAATTTTGAGGTCAGTACTACTCGTGGCATCCCCAAGTTTTGTTGCAGCAACTTATTTTGACTCACAAAGTTATCCAAACACGCCTTTAATCCTAGCACTTGGGAGGCAGAGGCAGGCGGATCTTTGTGAGTTCAAGGCCAGCCTGGTCTACAATGTGAGTTCCAGGACAACTGGGGCTACAAGGAGACCCTGTCTCGAAAAGACCAAAAAAAAAAAAAAATCCAAATTTACCCACAATTTTCTCCACATGATCAAGTGCTAGCTCTATAGTCAGCTTTAACAGCTTCAATGAGTTATTGGGAGAGAAAGGAAAGGCATCCAATCACTGCTATAGAAACTAAAGGAAGCAGTTCCTGGACACACCTGCCTCGAATATTGAGGGAATTTCAAGGGTTCTGTTTCTCATCTAGTGACCATCCATCACTACCTTCGTGGGGTTTTTAGATTATCTGGGAACTCTTAAAACTTTGATAAATGAAATTTCATACTGTGTTTTAACCCCCAATACTCTATAAACTCAACATTACACATATAATATCTAGATATATGCAGAAAAATATTTTCCTTTGGAAATAAAACCTATAGCTTTAACACAAGTATCAAAGATAGCCAAAGTAAAGTTGCCAAAGTTGCAACTGTGTGGGTGATTCAGTCTCACACACACACACACACACACACACACACACACACACGATACTGCACAAAAAGTATTTTCTCACCAGGAGCTGTATTGTCTCACACTGAAAGTGAGAACTATGGGTAATCACTAATTGGTGAGAAAAATTTGGGATTAGGATACATGTATATTGTTTGCTTTCAATGAGAGGTTTTAAAAGGAGATGCAAACAAACAAATCTTGCTCAAAATGGCCTAGCGCTTGTCAACTTTATTACCAGATTTCCTTTCACATTGCAAAACTGTGACATTTTTAAAATTTGCTCAGTAGAGTAGGGACAGTGGTAATCGATTATGAAGATTTTATTTTATGCCAATTTTATTCTGCTATGATACCCTGTTCCAAATGTTTATCTAAAGTAAGCAAAGGCGGGGATTTTCAGTTTTCCTGAATCCATAGCAGCTCTTTGCATATTCACTGACCCTACCAAAACACTCTACTCCAACTTCAACAAGATGAGCTCCAGCCACTACAACTGGTTGGCTGTTTTCAACAAAGAAAGAAAATGTAATTCATAGACCCTATTTTTCTGCTTAACCTTGATAATTATCAGGGTTGACAGAAATACAGTGTGATTGACAATCTGATGCATTCTGTAGCCTTAGAGTCAGAGCTTAGTAAAAGCTTGTGGAAGAAGGGGTAAAGGAACAGCACAATAGTAACAATAGCTGACACTTTTCAGTAGCTTTTTCTCCTGGCAAAGTTTCTATTTTACAGATATTTTCAAGCAACCTATACCTCAGGAGTCATTATCTCATGTACATTTAAGGAAAATCAAGCACAGAAAAAATAAAAGTATTTGGACATAGTCAAATAACTACTCTGTAAGAAGCCAAGACTTGCCCTGCCATTGTTTATTCTAGAAGTCAGTGTTATGTACAACATGCATCATGCACCCAGAATGGGACCTTCTTGTCATCAGGAGAATACCAGACCTTCTACATATCTTGTGTCTTAGTCAACTTGGGTTTTTGTAATGAGATTCTGTTGCCTGGTTTGCTCTAGTAACAAATATTGGTGTCTTACAGTTCTGTAGGCCTGAGAGTACAAGATCAAGGAACTGGAACTGTCCTTTCACAGAGAAAGCAAGTCACTAATCTCATTCATGAAGACTCTACTCCTGTGTCCTAATTACCTGCTAAATGTTCTGCCTTGGTAATACCATCACACCAAAGAGCGGAGCTTCAAAATACAATGCGAGAGTGAGGAAACAGGGGCAGGATGCAAAAAACAGTCTACATCATCAAATGAACACAGTTCTAATAGGAAGCACATTTGACCATGCAGTTATCCCCTATTAATTTATAATAGTTGACTATGAACACTCTGTTAGGCTTTAGAAATAATGAAAATAGGCTAAAATGATCTAAGAGGGCTTCAGGTTCTAGGTAGCTCCTTAGAAACTAGCTACCATCGTCAACATGGGATGGTAGGGATCCTTCCTTCATACTTAGCCTCCTACCCTCCTCTTATGTGTCTGATAATGCACTAATCTTAAAGAAGGGAAGGAGAGGGTTTATTTGGAGCTATTAAAGGAAGGCTGTTTCCTATAGATTTATTTTTTATCTATTCTTTCTTTAGTGCTTTTCATTCTATTCCATCACATAATTTTTGGTCTGAAGAATGGTGTCTGAGGTGTTCTGGCCCTCTCTGAATGGAGAAATGACATTCTACACTTCCCAAAAGACCCTAAGATTACTTCTTAGCAGAGGTTTTCCAGTAATGGAGTAAGAATACACTAGTATTCTCTCCCTTAAGGGTTCATCCAAATGGGCCTGTCAACCAGCTGAACAGGAAGCTGCCCCTCTGGAAAGCTGTTTCAGAAACTTTAAGAAATAGCATAAAGACCACCTCGGCATGGTCCCCGTGCTCCTGTCACTCTAACTCCACAACAGTTCTTTGCTCTACAGCCATCTACCTGGATACTGTCCACTCTTGACGCTGTGGTTTCCTTTGCAGTGGTCCTATAGCCATTGCCCACTTCAGTCCTCCTATTATGCCATAATTAGTGGTCTATCTTTTCTACTGTGCTCTGTGTATTGCATCTAAATTCAGTCAACAAAGACCATGGGGCTGAAGAGCTGAGAGACTGGAGTGAGATCCCAGTGACACCTTCTAATGTTGCTGTCCAGTTGCCATTGGATTTTCTTCATCCTCATTGTGGTAGATCATGGACTCCCTCACCTAGGTTAACACCAAGGAATGTCCTGCTCCTTTCTGCCTACAACTTCCCACAGTGTATACTGTCCTGCTCCCAGCTCTCAGATCTCTCCTACTTTCCTGTTTGGAGGATTACATATCTCAGGTCACTGGCTCCAAATGTACTTCTGTATCCTGCTACATCCAACTTACCCTGACTTTTGTACTTTTTTCAAAAAGGGAGTGGCCATGCTGACAATATTTTCTGGGTGTCCCTATTTCCGTGTGGGAAGGTCAATATGCTTTCTATATTGGATTGAAGAGATAATACCAGACTTCAGATGGTCGGTTCTTTGTCATTAAAGATTTTTAAATTTATGTCTCTATGTGATTATATGCACACATGTGTGTACACCTGTTTGCATGTGGAGGCCAGAAGAGAAGTCAGGTCCTTCAGAGCTGGAGTTATAGTCATTCGCAAGATATCCAGGTCACCACATGGGTGCTGAATTTGAGTCCTCATGAGTGCACATCAAGCTCTCTTAACTGAACCAGTTTTCAGTTCTATTTTTGAAGCATAGTATTACATAAAATATTAACTGGGTCCTGAAGGATTAGCCATTCCCCCTCAAACACATTGTCCCCTACATAAGCAGCTCTTTGGGGGTCTCCTGGTCTCTCTACATTCTTAAAGGAAGGAAATTCATGCTATATCTGAGAAAGGTAACTATATCTTTATTTTTTTTAAATAGTATACCCAGACATCCCTCAGTGTAAATTCATCCAGTGGAGTCTAGTCAGTCTATCTAGAGCCTCTTCCATAAAAATAAATAAATAAATAAATCAACTCTCCTTCATACAGCAGTATCAGCTGCCAACTGTTCTTTGGCTAAGGTTGAGGCCTCCTGCCCATTTCTTCAGTTTTATGCTGTTTTTTTGTCTGATTGAGTCTGCAGGGGTCATGCACATGCTGACACCACTGCTGTAAGTTCATATGAGCAAGTTTCCAAAGACCTGAAGAACTGTTTCCTGACGATCACACACCAACCCTGGCTCTTACAACCTTTCTGCCCCCTCTTCCATAATAGTCCCTGAGCTATGAGGGTGGTGGTATGGTTTAATATAGGACTCCTATCTAAGGACACGCTATTTCCAGTCTTTTATTCTCTGTATTTTTGCCAGTTGTGACCTTCTGTGCGCATCACCCTCTGCTGCATAGGAAGCTTCACTGGTCTGAGTTGAGGGATGGATTAGTATTCTCTCTACTCCTTATTCTGCCATGTTCCATGAGCCTTAGATGTAGAGATTCCATTGTAGATGTGTCACTCAGAGATGTGCATCTCTCAGATATTTATTCTCTATGTGCGAGCAGTTGTGGAAGTATATTAGCCTCCATCTGTTACAATCCACAGATGTTTTTACTTTCTCTTCTGTATAGGGAATTCTTTGACTCCTACTGATTTGATTCAGATATGTACAATTCTGATTACCCCAAGTAAGGCAGGGGGTCCTCTGAAAGGAATGGCCTTTTGACATTAAAGGCTTTCTCATGCCCAAGAGCCCCCAGCTCTCTGAGGAGGAGTCAGAGATCCAGCAACTGCTCTAGTTTACGTGAAGGGAGGGGCTCAGGGCGAAGCCACAGTGAGATGATGCTTGCTGAAAGTTTGCGGAGAACTCTGGGAGGCCACCAGTGCCATGTTGGGGGAGGTGCCATGGGGCATATATAAACTGGCCACGTGGGGCTGGCGCTCTACCGCCATCTTGTCACCATGGGAGAGGGCACTGGGTTCATGCCAGGACTCTGGACGGCCATGAGGGAAAAGGAGAACCACTGCTCAGCTAGTAAGTGATGTCTTGTGCTCATCACTTTGTAGGCAAGCTTGAATAAACTCTCTAGTCTCCCCAAAACTAAGATTAGAGAGTCTGCTCCTTGTTTTGCCTAGGGACTGGATAGGGGCAGAGGTGGGGTGGGACACCATGTGCGTGGGTATCCACTGGTAGGAATTTCTGCAATAGCCCAGAACTTGTCCTTATATAAACAATGTTAGTAGAAGATTTAAGTTACTATAGAGGCCAAAGAGAATGACCAATAACTGGCAACTGTTGACCAAATTTGTAATGAAAAGTCTACTGTCTTTTTTTTTAATATTTTTTTTATTTATTTCCGTACGTGTATGAATGTATTGTGTGCATGCAAGTCTGTGCACCCGTGACGTGCAATGCCGCGGAGGTCAGAAGAGGGCGTCGGACTCCCCTGGAACTGGAGTTCTCCTGGAATTGGAGTTTCAGACGGCTCTCGGCCCGAACAATCTAAATAGGCATCTTCTTCCAAAAGCAAAAGTCCTTCTCCAGGACAGACTCCCTATTTAAACTGCTCCTGATATCAGAATGAAGTTACAGAACTGTCACTGTCACCCAAGATTCCCATTGATGGCAAACTAAATTATGTTTACTGTAACAGGATCTAATAGAAGAACAGAGGGAATGTAAGGACCCAAACTCTACCAGAGAGAGCAAGAACAAAAGCACACTGAGTTTCCTGAAGCGCCGAGGGATGACTCCAGATAGCGCACAAGCTTCACTCCCATCTGAAATAGACTTGAACATTTATGCTATAGCTCTGGTCGGACGAGCCACTGAAAGAAAAACTGCCCAAATATTGGACATCCTCCTAAGCCTCCTTGGACCTAGTTTGGCTTAGTAGGACACTGGAAGGCATACTACCAAAAGAATTGAAAGATTCCAGACTAGAGACTCAAATGTTGTCCCCGGAAAAAAGGAAACCCTAGATGTAGCTGACCTCCAACCATCACTATTGATGAGACAGAGCCTTGGGTAAATCTTAAAACTGAAGGTAGGACCATAAGTTTTATCTTTAGTGGTTAGATGTCCTGTATCCCTAAAACTCACACAATTCCTTTTGTAAATTTTTAACCTTATAGGCTAAAGAATTTGTTTAAAGACTAAAAGGAAATTCTTGGACAATTCTATTGAAGTTTAAGAAGAAAAAAATGTGGCAAACAATGTAGAGATCTCAGCAGTTGCCTGGAAGACAGACATGGATAAGGAGAAGAAAGAAAGTTATGTTATACTCATAGATCAACACACCTCTCAGCTCTGACCAGGGAGACTTCCTTATGAAGCAGATGATGATTAACACAGAGACACACAACTGGCTAACATTAAGAGAATAAGAGGCTGCAGACTGCTTATTCCTGAATAGGACACCCATATCAAAGCTCAGAAATCATTGTGTAAGAGGAAATTGAAAGGTAATAAAAGCCAGAGGTGGTGAATGACCACAAGGAAACAGAATTGACCAGACGGCCGTGCAGTTTGGTCATTTCACTCTATAGGCCTTAGTACACACAAGTACATGAAACCATGCAGAGAGTAGTAATAGGGGATACAGGTAGGGGAGGAATTTTAAATACAATCAAATTATATCTTATAAAATTCACAAAGATCCAATAAAAGATCAGTATGAGACAATACCAAAATAAAAATGCCAGAACATTTTTAAAAGAAACATCAAGACAGGGAAATACAGACCTACACACCCCTTCCCATATTAACAAGCCCTCATCACTATATCCTTAAGCTCCTTCCACTGTCCACCTTGGAGTTAGAATTAAATAAACATTTCTTTATAAATTGAAGTTAAGTGTAGCCTTGCACTAGTTACATGTCACAAACTATGCTTCTCTGCCTATAAGATAAGGGCTGCAGGTTTGCCTGTAGATTTTAGAGCCAGCTAGACATGAGAGTCATTTGAGGAACTTATTAAAAAAAAAATCCAGGCTGGAGTGATGTCTCAGTGGTTAAGAGCACTGGCTGCTCTTACAGAAGACCTGGGTTCAGTTCCCAGCACCCACATGGTGGCTAACAACCATCTGCAACTCCACTTCCAGGGAATCAGACACCCCCTTCGTACACTTACATACATGCAGACAATATATGCATACAACATAAAAATAATAAATAAAGTACAGTTTTTAAAAATGGTGACATTGTCTCAGTGATTTTGGCCTTAAGTAGGTTATGACTTTGCTACATTTTTTTTATTGCGGGCTTTGAGTGATGGGTCTTTGAAGCTCGAGTTAAAAGCAGGTACCAGTTCTTCTCAAACGTTTGTTGTCTGAACACTGCTTCAGTTTCTGAAACACTGAAAATTATAGTGGAAGTGGCCAGAGATATGATCAGACAAAGAATACTTTCTTTAGAATAGTGTCCTGGTGGCACACGCCTTTAATCCCAGCACTTGGGAGGCAGAGGCAGGCGGATCTCTGTGAGTTCAAGACCAGCCTGGTCTACAGAGTGAGCTCCAGGATAGCTAGGACTAAAGGGAGACCCTCTCTCAGAAAAATACCAAAAAAAAAAAAAAACAAAAAGGATAGTGGCCTAATTAATTAGCATATTAAATTTCTCACATGCACATAGATACATATGTTACAATCAATTCAACAGTTTCTCCCTGCTTGGAATCCCTCATCTAATTTCCCAAAGCTCTCACCACCAACTACTGGAAGGGAGGTTATCCATATGCTTGAACTGAGCTCCTCGTATTGCATTCTCTTTTCCCTTCTTTACTTGATGTAAACACTGTTAGTCATATTGCCAATGCCACTCTTGAAGAATCTTAATGCAAAGGAAATTTAGGAAAAGCAACTTGAGTTCAAGTAAATGGAGAAAAACTTATTCCCCCTTCATCTGATTAGATAGACACTTAGTTTTAGACTCGGTGATCTATAAATGTTTCCAGGTCTGCATGCTTCAAAATACTTCCTTCAGGTCATTTGCATAATCCTACTGAGAATGGTATCTGGGTAGTGGATCAAAGGCAGAGTCCTTACCCCAGCTACTTTCATCCCATCTGGAGATTAGCTTCCTTGGAGTATTCTAAGAGCAAAAGGACACTGGCATTAAACCTAAAGGAGCGCTGGAAATGTTTTCCTCGGTGGATTTGAGATTTCAATTCAAAACTTATGCAACTATATTTTTTTCAGAAGTAATTTATTTATAGGACAAAGTACCCTGTCATGGGTTAAGTGGTTTCCTTTACATCTATTTTGCCAGCAAGAAGGCATAAAACCTTCTAAGAACAGAAGTAAGTACATCTTCAATGTCACCGTATCCTTCCTGTGATTGCTGACTCAGGTGGAACCTTCAGTCTCATTCCTGAAACTATCCCTAGAGGATTATTTTAATGTTCCAAGAACAAACAAGTCTCATGCGACATTTACCTCAGCCGTGTACTTCGTAAATAAAAAGATAAACATGTGCTACAGGAGAGAAAAGATAGTTTAAATTCTTAAATACTCATGTGCATAAAAATGAATGAGTCTGGCCTGGCATGGTGGCACATGCCTTTGATCCCAGCACTCAGGAGGCAGAAGCAAGTGGATCTCTGTGAGTTCAAGGCCATCCTGGTCTACATAGTGAGTTCCAGGACAGCTAGGGCTATAGGGAAACCCTGTCTCAAAAGACCAAGAAAAAAATGAGTCTCTCCACATATTACATATCAAGGATATAATGTTAGTCTCTCTGCATATTACATGTCAGGGATGTAATGTTATTTTACCATTGAAACCTAACAAGTCTAGGTACAGTTGGAGCTTGGTAAGTTTCTTACAAATTATATGATCTCGTATTGTTTCCTCTTCTACCAAGTAATAGTATAATAATAATTTCATGAGCTTTTGTCAGTATGAAATAAATCATGGAAAGTCCTCATTATTGAACTTGAATGAATAACTTCTTATTTAAATTTGTTACGGTGATTGTGGCTGTGGTTGTCTATGTGAACTTCCTGTGTGCTGTGGTGGTACCATGTACCAGAATGAATCAATGACATCCTCTGATTTATTATCACATGGTGGTCATGGTCTTGACTACCTATTTAAAGCTTCAATGCTGTGCTGGTAAATAACAAATAATGACACATTCTTGGTGGCTAAAGAAGATAGAAAGGGGGGCTGGAGTTACACCTCAGCATTAAAAGCACTAGCTGCTCTGGCAGAAGACCTGAGTTTGATTCCCAGAAGCCACATGGTGGCTAACAACTATCTATAATTCCAGTTCCAGGGGGATCTGACATCCTCTTCCTTCCCCAAGGGCATTGCACAACACAGGTGCACTTACACACATGCAGGCAATACACCCATACACATAAAATAAAGAGTAACATACATTTTACAAAAAAGATAGGAAAGCTCTTGATAGACTTTCTGTGGTATAAGCACTCTCTCTGTGGCTGATTTTAATCTATCACACAGGGTGACAGGAATAAGGAGAGATGCACCTGACTGGTTCTTGGGGACTAACTCCAACACAATATTGTCTTTATTTAGCAGCTCTTGATACCAGTAACTCTGAATGGCTCAGGTAACTGCCAATTTTCATCCCTCAGAAAAAGATAAATATTTCACAGTGATTAAATTAGCCAATTTGCATTATACATGAATTAGCTGAATAAACTATTTGATAACTATGAGTAATTTTGGAGAGTACCAATCAACAAAAGAACCATGTGGTGTTAGAGTAGCCAGGAGCCACAGATATCATCAAGCCTCAGGCACAATCCCTAATTCTGAAAAGAAAACTTGGACATCAAGAATTATATTTCATGCCTTAAGAGATAATCAGCAAAATATTTGAAATGCAACCATGAAAACAATGAGTTCGAGCCCCAAACCTCAGGGGAAAATGGTAAACATGGTGATACACTTATAATCTCAGCTCCCTGCTCTAGGGAGGCAGGGAAAGGCAGAATCCTGGGGCTTCAGCAGCCAGCCAGCCTAGTCAAATTGCCCACTGAGAAGAGTATGTGTTAAAACATCTAGGAGAGATGGCCTAGCGGTTAAGAGCGCCGACTGCTCTTGCAGAGGACCGGGGTTTGATCCCCAGCACCCACATGGCGGCCGAGAATCTCCAGTTCCAGGAGAACTCCAGTTCCAGGGGAATCCGAGACCCTCTTCTGACCTCCACGGCATTGCACGACACGGGTGCACAGACCTGCATGCAGACAGTACATTCATACACATACAGAAATGAATAAAATTAAAAAAAAAAAAATCTAGGTGGAAAGCATCATGAAAATGATACCTGGGTGACCTCTGGTGCTCAGTTATAGAGTGCTTGTTGAGCGAGCACAAGGCCCTAGGCTCCATGTTTAAAAGCATAATTTTTTTTTCCTACATATGGACTTAGCTGTCAAGACTGACCTTGGGGAAAGTGCTTCAGATGAAGTTACTTAATGGGAATCTCCATGTATTGTATTATCAGAAAGCATATTCAAAGAGAGAATCCTAGCTTGGCAGAAATCCAATATAAGAGGTGTCCTTTTATTTTATTTTTTTATTTATTTATTTATTTTTTATTTTATTTTATTTTTTTTTTTTTTTTGGTCTTTTTGAGACAGGGTCTCCCTGTAGCCCCAGCTGTCCTGGAACTCGCTCTGTAGACCAGGCTGGCCTTGAACTCACAAAGATCCGCCCTTTTAAAGAATTAGTTTGTCTGACTTTTAAAAATATTTGAATACTTTCACATCCCAGCCATGTCTTTTCTGGGTTCTATAGATAAATCAGCCTTTGCCTGTGTGGTGCTTATGGAATGGAGAATGTGGATGGAAGGTGAGAACTCAGAAGCCATACAGCAGCCGAGTACACGAAGCAAAAAGAATCAAAGTAGAGCACGATTACTGCAAGTGGGAGCAACAGATATTCAACATGGAGCTCAGGTTAAAGAACTTCGAATCCTCTGACAGAGACCTGGAAGAAATTAGGATTTGGAGGATAAAAATGTGCTATGGAGGGAGAAAATATAACAGGGCCCCAGATAATCTTGGTGCTTTTGAGAAACAGCAGAGGGGCTAAAGGGAAAGTTACTAAGAAACGGGGAATGGGTGTGTTGGGCTGCCATAGTTATTTAAATTTTTTACATTCCAGTTTAATTATAATGAAAGAACCCTAAAAGGTTTTTGAAGAAGAAGAAAGTGGTCTGCGGACACCTTTAAAAGATACTCTGGCTACTGCATTGGCCCAGGCTTTGAAGCAGGGAGGGCAGAAACAGGAAAATATTTTAATAGTTTATTTATTATTTTTATTTTATGTGTATGAGTGTATTGCCTCCACATAAGTGTACCCCTGTCATGCAATCCCCAGAGAGCAGAGAGGTCAGAAAAAGGCACCCAATTCCTCTGGAACTGATGTTACAGATGGTTGTTTGCTGCCATGTGGGTGCTGGGAATCCAACCCAGGTCCTCTGTAAGAACAGCCAGTTGCTCTTAACCACTGAGCCATCTCCCCAGAGCCCCACTTTTTAAAATGCAAAGTTTCTAGGAAAGAACAAAGAGGATATCACATGACCCAGAAATCTAGTGACGAAAGTGCTGCCATCAAAGGGTAATCATGGTGGTTGGTTTAAATTGCAGACTTGCCACAGTCTACAATTGCCTGGGAAGACGATCTCAATGAGGAATTGTCTATATCAGCTTTACCTGTGGGCATCACTGTGGGCGATTATCTTGATTATATTAATTGAGGTGAGAAAACATGCCCACCGAGGGTGGCACCATTTCCTGGGCAGGGAATCCTGAACTGCAGAAGACTGGAAAAACAAACTCCATGTAAGCATATCTGTTCCTGATTGTGAGGTGATACAACCAACACCCTTACGCTCCTTCTCCTGCAACTTCCCTGCAGTGATGGATGGTACCCTGGAACTCTGAGAGAGAAGAAACCCTTTCTCTCACAAGTTGTGTTATCAGTGTATCTTATCAGAGCAGCAGAAATCAAACTAGGATGGTAACCATTGATTATGTAAAAGTCTATTGGAATCTAAGTAAAGAACTTGGAATTGACTGATGAGTTCAAAGACAGAGCTTTGTTTTAAGATTGCCAAGGTTTTAGTGCAGGAGTAGGGAAGATAGCTGATTGGAATGAACCAAAGAGAAAGTGGGTGATTAAGAAGTGGAAACATCAGGTATTAATTGACCTCTGCCTTTAAAGAAGGAAAAAATTAAGACAGATATATGGAGCTAGATATGCCAGTATGTCTGTGAGCTGATGGAAGTAAGCTAGTGGAAGGTATGCAATTAGACGGGGCAAGGCAGAAATACAGGCCCGGCACTATACAGGGCTAGAAAATAGTAGTAGTAACATTCTATCCATTGTGATAGGTGGAGAATACAAGAGCAATTGGATTGGGAAAATAACATGAAGGAATACACTGATGCTCTATGACAATAGATTCCATGTTATAACTCAAGTGAAATACTAGTTCATGAGCTAAGCATAAGGATGAGTCAAGGAATGTGGAGGTTTAAGTAACAAGGTAAGTGTGACAAAGGATAGAAGCAAATCTTTAAAGGACAATCAGGTAGAAGCAGGAAGTAGAAGCATTATCTGTGCAACTATTGATGTTACCAAGATGATAACAGAATTTGTGAGAGAAATAAGATACACCAGTTATGTAAATGTTTAATGAATCAGACAATGGATCTAGACAGGGCATAACTGACCCCCAACATAGAGAGTTAAAAAAAATAGAATAGTTTGAGCAGGTATGTCAGAGCACCTGTATAAATTAAAGGTCAGGGAGGTAAAATTAATTCCATTGGTGATAAAATGACATTGTGTATTATACACACACAAAAAAACAAACAAACAAACAAAAAAACAACTGTAGATGCAAATACAAACAAGAATTCAAATATCCGCACATACACACAACTGTAGATGCACACACCACAACCCACCTATCTGTGGCTTAAGAAGAATACATTTATGATCTTTGTCTTTTATGTTGAGTGTTGAGCAATAAAAGTTCAATGACTATGGCTGGAGAGATGACTCACTCGGCATTGTAGATCCAAGTTTGATTCCAAGACTGGGGAGGCAGAGACAAGAGGATCCCTGCAGTTGGCTGGCCAGCCACTCTAACCAGGTCACCAACTCTAGATTTGGTGAAAGACTGTCTAAATCATAAGGCCAAGGACAATTGAGGAAGCCGCTTGATGCCAACCCAGGCCTTCCACATACATGTGCATGTGCATTCACACATGCACACACATATAAACAAGTTCATAATACAGACAAGAATTCAATAACCAGAACCTATCATCATTTCTCCATGAAGAATGTTGGAGACATATCAGCAAAATAAAATGTCCTCATCCCCTGCTTACCCATTTTCCCCTTGTAATCTTTGCTTTTTCTTTCTTGTTCTTTGGTATCATAGAACCACACTCTATACATCTTAGATTCCACGGAATTGGAAGACTCATCTTTAATGAAGTGTTGTTGCTTCTACTGAGTTCAATTTTAGATAGGCGGGAAATGGTGGAGCTTCAGGTATGGGGACTGCAGCTGTCCCCAGCACCAAGCTACTAGAAATCCTCCTGGGATTTGGGGGATTTTGATTCTTCTTTTCCTATACAGGGCAGAGGCCTGAGAAGAAGGAGAAACATGTGGTGCCTCATCCAGACATCAACTGCAGTTCATGGCTGGTTTATCAATTCAAAGTCATTTAAATAGCCCTTAACCAATTCTTTGTTTAATCAAAGAAGATACCTTAAATGAGTTTCAATTTTTCAAAATACACTATTGAGGATAACTTTTGAGGAAAAGTAAGTTTACATAAGTACCATATGTAAATGTGAATGGATACTCCATAAAATATTCATATATACAAATGAATATGTGTGTTGGTTTGGGACATGGAATGTATTTCTTTCTGTGAGTCACAGCCTGAAAGCAAGCACCTGTCCACACTAACAGCTACTGAGTACCAGCTTCTGAAAAGTGGAACCTAGAAATTGTCTTCCCCTCTGTCTTCTTTCCATGTCTTGGTTTATGCCCCCATCTGCCTACTGAATATCCCACCAACTCTTTAATTCAAGTTACTTAAAACATCTACCTCCTTCACTCCAGCCCAGAGCCTCTCCCTGACATGACTCTGTTTCAGATAATTCACCCAGACACTCATATGCAAACCTTCAGAGTTAGTCAGCTGTCAGCACATTTTGATTCTTCTTCTCACCCACATTGATTCTTATTTTATTCATCTAAATGTTACCGCCTTAATTCACCCAGCACTACTGTCATCCTGTAAGAAGAACATATCCCTGCTTTTGGTAAAAGCATTTGCTCTTCACTTGGCCTAGGATGTCCATGGGGGATGACAAGCAGTATAAGACTTTGGCATCACTACCTCCATTTTCTACCTGTCTCCTTTACTCCTGAAGTCAACAAAGATTCCAGGAAAATAGGTCTGATAGATAAGCATCTGGTGACAAGAGTCTAGATTATCTGCCAGGGATAACAAGCTCCATATCACAAACAAAGCCCTGACTGACAAATCCTGAGATAGTGATCATACACACCACAGTTTGATCAAGACTCACTAACTCCGTGCATCTTCTGTCCCTCCCTATATAATGTAAAGATGATGTCAGCACTCCTGAAGGCAAGGTCAGTGATGCTCATCCGCTCTTCTACAATCAATCACTATAGTTAAACTCACTAAAGTTCCTTTCCTGTTTTCCAACATTAATTTTTCTGGGGTTTTTTGGGGGGTGGCAAGTGGCTGTACTTGTTTTTCTGGGACCTCCAGAGTTGGGCCTCAGGGCTTAGAACCTGTAAGAGAAGACTGGTGTCATGGGTTCTAACCTATAATCTTCTAAACTGTACAGTTAATATACCACATCCAATTAAATACTCTATACAATCATAATTAAGAACTCTATACCATCATATTTATAACATATGCTAATTAAAATATCTATTAATTCTTCAACATATATCAGAAAATGCTTACATGTATCTATTACAGGTTGTAGAATTGTTGGTATCTGAAGCTCGCAGACCTGGTACTATGTACTGTTGGTATCATTCTTTGCACATAACAGGGTGATTATGTATAGTAGGCACATAATAAATGTTTGAAGAATGAATAATAAATAGAAAATAGCATTACCAAACCAACAGTGTATAAAATGAAAATAGGGAAATTATCTTTATGAATTAATAATTATATTAATCAGAAGTTCTTCATGTGATTCAAAACCTCGGATTTTTAAGCAAGCTATAAAAAGATCAGCTGACATTATATTGCCAGCCACCTAGATAAGTACCATTTATGCAATGTGATATACATAGTGCCCTGGCATTAAAAATGAATGAATGGATTCATTTGGATAAACGAATAAAATGACTTTGGGTTCACAACATTAGCACTATATAGATTTTCATTAAATAATTTAACTCAAATCATGGTCAATGCAAAAATAAATGTTTTTATGTGCATAGAGAAGTTAGGCCAAAGCAGCTGGTTGAAGTGACTTCCTTTGCATTTCTCATGGATATGTCCAAATTATGAGAACTGATAGACAGGATGGCCAAAGTATACTTCTACTTCCTCAGAAAAATCACATATTAAACAGTAATGGGAAAATAATCTCAGTGCACCAATTCTACATGAAAACTAAGCTGAAATCAAAACTGACAGCTCAGTCCCCAAATGCACATTCAATCTAACAGGTAAGAATGTCAACAGAAAATAATTACCTATTACTCTAACCCTGTTTTCAGTGAAATTAACATGAAAATGTTTCAAGCTGTTGTTAGAGGAAATTTCAACACACAGGTTAATCTTATCTTTAATTATACAAAAAGCAGCACACACATTTTTAACATGCAAATTCAATAGTACATTAGTACAGGAAACGTTTCCATCATGGAGAAAATATCTTCCCTTCAGAACAATGGCACCAGGTGCTAGCAAATGAATTTCTATTTTTAGTGGTAATTGAATTCTGCTCATAAAGAAAGTGCAAGACAGAAACAAAGATAAAAGTACATCAGAGCTTTGAGTTACAGCATTGGAAAACTATATAAATATATATATATATATATATATATATATGAATATTTGTATAAAAAGAATTCTAAGTTTAAAAGTATAAGAAGATTAATGTTTGCATAGCATTTTCTAGTTATAAACCATTTAAAGGTATTGCCACATTCTCTATCTATCATCTCTCTCTCTCTCTCTCTCTCTCTCTCTCTCTCTCTCTGACTTTTGACATCTAAGGATCTATAATATTGAAGTGATATGATATTACAATGCTAGGAAATGTGATTTTGTAGAAACATAGTTGGGATAGATGTTAAAATAATATCAATTATAAATGGGTTTAACATTAAATAGACTAGGAATGTCTAGCTAGAGTGATGGAGGACTTTCTGGCTTAATATTTTCTACACTTCCTGCTACCTGTCTGACATAATCCCTCCAAGTACAATGACTGATGACATAAGACAGTTGTGAAAGGGTGCTATTATTACACAGTAACTAATTTTGGCAGGACAAGCTCTGTGATTTCTCCTCAAACTCCCTGTTTAGGTAAATATTTCCCAGGAGATGATGTAATACAATGATCAAATATCCTCTGAAGACCCAGGCTGCAGGGGTTAAAATTTAGCTCTGTCTCTTAGTGTCTTTAGGAAGTTACTTAACCTCACTCTGTTGATGTAAAAAATGGGGTGAGAGCATTCCCTGACTTAGAGAATTGCTTTGAGGACTTAAGATAATACACATAAAGCCTTTAATACCTGGAAAATAACAAATAAACATTCATGTTCTTTACTTTCAAAGTCCAATGTCAAATCTACTGGTGGCACCATAAATCATGAGTTAACAAGGAGAACCACACTCTTGCATAGAATCAACAGGAATATCTTGTTATGCCATTTTTGTCCAATATAATGACCATTAACAAGAGACACAACTGACTGATCCAGAATAAATTTCCTGTTTCAAGGTCAGTTCTTGCAACTGTAATTTACAATGCCATGTAAGGTAACAGAGGCACAGGATCTGGAGACACAGACCAGGGGAGAAGGAGAGAGAGAAGGAAGCGGAGGCTGCCTGCCTGCTACAAATATAAATTACTTTGTAATGAGAAAAACAAATGGGTATTTATAACTCACTCATAAAACTTTCATTTAACCAGTAACTTAGGTTTTTGTTCTGAAAATGTAAACAGGTGGCTTTTCCTCAAGATAACCAGCTACAGGCAATCAATGGGTGTTGAGGGAAGGATAATCAGTTTTCTCTAGGGTCTAGCTCCCTGAGAGGTTATCTAATCCCAAGTGGGAAGCCCTAAACCCATATACACACAAACATCATCAATTGACTCAGTGCATTATATATATATATA
>VZQC01006047.1:67566-131418 GCA_009823505.1 Rhizomys pruinosus | reverse complement strand
CATTAAATTTATAAATTCATCCATTTTATTTAGATCTTCAAATTTAATGGCACATGGATTTTTAATGAATTTCCTTATAAAGTTCTGGATCTTTCTCATGTCTGTTGTAATATTATCCCTTTCACCTCTCATTTTGTTGATTTGGACTTGTTCTTTCTTTCTTTTGGTTAACTGGGCTAAGTGAGGTTGATCTTGTTTATAGTTTCAATGAACCATCTTTTAGATTCAATGAGTCTTTATTGCTTTCTTTGTATTTCATTGATTTCTGCCTTGATTTTTATTACTTCCTCTCTTTTGTTGGGCATGGGTCTGGTTTGTTCTTGTTTATTTAAAATGATAGAAGCCAGCTGGGCATGGTGGTGCACACCTTTAATCCTAGCACTTGGGAGGCAGAGGCAGGCAGATCTTTGTGAGTTCAAGGCCAGCCTGGTCTACAGAGTGAGTTCCAGGACAGCTGGGGCAACAGGGAGACCCTGTCTCAAAAAGACAAAAAAATCATAGAAACCAGGTGAGAACTCCAAACTCCTATGAAGCCAGGATTACTCCAATACCCAAAGCAGATAAAGACACAACAAAAAGAAAAACTACAGTTCCATACCTTTAATGAACATAGATATAAAAATTCTAAAAAAAAAAAAAAAAATACTTGTAAACCACATACAAACATCAAAAAGATCATCCATAGTGATCAAGTTGACTTTATTCCAGAGATGCAGGGATGGTTAAATATACAGAAGTCAATAAGCATATAAAACATATAAATAGATTTAAAGACAAAAATCACATAATCCTCTCAATGGACACAGAAAAGGGCTTTGACAAAATCCAAGATGTATTTATGATAAATGTCTTAGAATTATACTGAAGGGAGCATACATCAATATAGTTAAAACTATGTGCAACAAACCCACAGCCAACATCATTCTAAAATCAGGAACCAGACAAGGAAACCCATTTTCTTTTTTTTTATTTATTTATTTATTTCTGTATGTGTAGGAATGTACTGTCTGCATGCAGGTTTGTGCACCCATGTCGTGCAATGCCGTGGAGGTCAGAAGATGGTGTTGGATTCCCCTGGAACTGGAGTTCTCCTGGAATTGGAGTTTCAGACAGTTCTCGGCCTCCACGTGGGTGCTGGAGATCAAACCCGGGTCCTCTGTAAGAGCGGTCAGTGCTCTTAACCGCTAGGCCATTTCTCCAGCCCAGGAAACCCGTTTTCAATAGAGTGCTTGAAACTCTGTCTAGAGCAATAAGACAAGAGAAGGAAATTAAAGGTCCTAAAAGAAGAAGTGAAATTATCCCTATTTGCAGATGCTATATTTCACAGAGATACCCAAAAGTTCCATTAGGAAACTAACACCTTCAGCAAAGTGGCAGGATGTCTGAATCAATTAAAACACCAGTTTACAAAGGTCAGTAAATATCAGATTTACAGATTTAATATTATCCCCTAAAATACGCCATGATATTCTTCACAGACTTTCAAAACACCATCCTAAAATTTATATGGACAAAACACTCCAGATAGCCAAAGCAATCCTGAAGACAAAAAGCAATGCAGGGGAATTACCATGCCAGCTATCAAACTATATTACAGACCTATAGTCACAAAAAGAGCTTCGTATTGGCATGAACACAGATACGTAAATCAATGGAAGAAAAGAAGGCACAAACATGAGAGCACACAATTTCATCCACCTGATATTTGAGAAAGGTGCCAAGAACACACACTGGAGAAAAGACAGCATCTTCAAACAAATGGTGCTGGCAAAATTAGATATCCACATGTAGATGAATAAAATTAGACCCTTATCAATCACCCCACATAAAAATCAACTGCAAATGGATCAGAGACCTATATTTAAAACCAGAAAAGATGAAAATTGTAGAAGAAAACATAGGCAGGGAGATATAGGAGAGGAAAAGCATTTCTAAATTGGTCTTCTGTTGCTTGGGAATGAAGTCAACCATAGACAAATGGGACCTCATTAAACTAAAAGTCCTCTGTACAGCAAAGTAAACAGCCACTGGCATAAAGAGGAAACCCACAGAGTGGAAGAAAATCTTCACCACCTACACATCTGACAGGATTAAATCCAGTCCAGTCTATACAAAGAACTCAAAGGACAAGGAACCAAGAAAACTAATGACCAAGAAAAAAAATGGGCTATGGAACTGAACAGAGAGTTCTCAAAAGAAGCACTAAAAATGGCTAAGAAACACTTTAAATGTGTCCTATATCATTAGGAATTAGAGAAATGGAAAATAAAAACCACTTTAAGATTTAATCTTACCTAGTCAGAATGGCTAAGATCAAGGAGAAAAGAATGACTCCAAAATGTTCCCAAGGATGCAGGGAAAGGGGAACCCTCATTTACTGCTGGTGGGATTGCAAACTGAGGTAACTACTGTGGAAATCAGTGTGGAGATCTCTTAGAAAAGCAAAAATACATCTACCACATGATCCAGTTCTACCACTCCTTTCCATATACCCAGAAAGATACTTGATCAACCATGTTTGTTGCTGCTCTTTTCACAATAGCTATGAAATGGAAACAACCTAAATAGCTCTCAACTGGTGAATGGATGATGAAAATGTGTTACATTTACACAAAGGAGTTCTAGGCAGTTGTATGAAACACTTGCACACTTGTAGGAAACACTTGTATAAAGCCACAGCAACAAAGCACCTCTCGCTCGTTCTTCTCAAAGCGGTTTATTCAGGCAGGCAGGTCTTGTCAGAACGGTTTATTCAGGCACATCTTTTCTCCTTCTCCAAGCTTCTCCCTCTAAGCCTCAGGTCTTTCCCTCTAAGCCTTCTCCCTTCTCCAAGCCTTCTCCCTTCTCCAAGCCTTCTCCTTCCTCAGGCAAGCAAGCTTCTCTCCTAAGACTAGAAAGGAGAGAGAGTCCCTCTATCTAGAAAGTCCCTCTATTTATCCACCTTCCCAGCCCAGGTTGCGTGGCCTTAGTCTATTGGTATCATCTGGCCTGATCTTGTATACAGGGTGCACCTGCACAGCTCAAACGGTGAGCGTGACTTTACTTTGAGGTAGGAGGGAATCAGGTGTTAGTCATAAGACTCAGGTGTTAGTCATAAAACTTTGCTAAAGTCTTGGGTGCCTTCTTAGGACTGTCGCCACACCCGCTCCCCACAGGCAGTGGTAAAGAAAAAATGAAATCTGCAGGTAAACGGGTGGAACTAGAAGTTGCCATACTATGAAGTAACACAGATTCAGAAAAGCATGCAATGTATGTGCACTCTCATTTGTGGATCTTAGCTTCAAATTCTTAGATTTGAGTATATAATCTGATGTAATTGCAGAAGTCAGGAAAATGGAAGGGACCCAAGGAAGCACATGAAAGAGTCCAAGAGAGAATTGTAGGAGGCAGGTGTTAAGAATGGGAAATTAGGAATATTTAAGAAAAGACAAGGGATGGCTATACAAGGAGCCCTGTGGGCAAACAGGAAGAAGGCACTCAAGAGAGGGAGGTAAGGGGAAATAGGTGTTATCAAGGGAAAAAATGGAGGAAAGGGGGATACTTTAACTGGAGAAGGATGAGAGAGGGTATTACAGAGAGAGAGAGAAAGGGGAGATAAATAAGTTAGTTCATGTGAAAAACCCAAGGGAAATGTATTCATTCCAAAGCCTACTGAAAATCCAAATCGTGTGTGTGTGTATGTGTGTGTGTATGTGTGTGTATGTGTGTGTATGTGTGTGTGTGTCTAAATGACATGTACATGAAACAGTGACAGATAGGAGAAAACTCCCTTTGAGGTGTTGGTCAAGTAACTCCCCAAATTACACAGGCTATTGCCATAGCCTTTGATCAACTCCCAGAACTTGAAGACAAGACCCTATTGCCAAAGACTTGGCATATTCTGGACATGGGACTTGGAGCAATGGACACGGGACTTGGAGCAATGGAGCTGGAACTGACCTGAAGGCAAGCTCCCATGTATCAGAGGATACTACACATGGTGCTAAGGGAGAAAGTCAATAAATGACCCAACCCAGCTGTAAAGCCTAATAACCACAACAGTGACTGGCACAGCAAACTACCTCTATTGGTGCACTAATGGCACTTTTATCTTCGGAACAATCAATGGCTATCTAATTGGACTTAAAGTCAGCCCAATGGTAGGGAGCTCATGTGTGGTACTGTAAACATAGCCAAATACACATGGCTGGAGAAGTCAATGATACCAGGAAAAAAATTATGTGTATCACATCCTAGACATATGTGATTTATTACTGTATGCTAAATAAGTATGCTTATATTTACAGACTAGTATACCTCTCACCACTCATCAGAGAAACTTCTTTTTGCAACAGATGGAGCCTATTACAGAGTTCCACAACTGGTCAAATGCAGAGGCTAAGTGTCTGCTTTCCCCCTCCGGGGGGTAGAAAGATTATAAGATCCAAGGGTTGTAAGTGACCACAAGAAAGCAGAGTTTTCTAGGCACTGGGAATGTGTTCATATGAACACAATGATGAAAGCATGTACAAGCCCCAGGGAAACTCCAACCAGACAAAAATCTCAGCATAGTAGTGAGAAAATGGGTAAGAAGCCCCAACCTTAACTGAAGAACTATTTACAGATGATCACTGCTATGTGATAGAGAGTTGATCTTTTGTTTTAATTTTTTTAAGATTTCCTTAATTGTACTTTACCTGCATGTCAGTTTCCCTTGAATGCACCCAGCTGCAACAAATGTATCCAGTGCCCATGATGGGCAGAAGAGGAGATTAGATTCTGTAAAAGTGGGTAATGGCTCATTAGTCACATGCAGGGGCTGGGGAATAAGCTCAGTCTTCTTCAGGAAGAAGAGGTGCTCTTCAGCAGTGACATATTTCTTCAGGCCCATCCTCACAATGACCTGCAAAATAGTAGGGGATAGGGGACATGGGTTCTCTGGAAGAGCCACATCTCTGTGGAATAGGCCATGTGTGGAGCTGAAAGCTAACTGGGGGCTGCAGGCCAGACTGGAGGCATCATGGTGGGAGCCAGCTCTGGTGAGAACTCACCTGGATAAGGGCCAGGCAGGCAGTGCACTCAGAAAAAGCAGATGGACTGATAACTGCTGCCATTATACTATGGATGTATAAGATGACATAGATCTGTTTGTGTTCCTCAGTGATGAAGACCACCTGAGTCTATAGCCTGAAACCCAGGGCCTGCCAGGTAGCCACATCCATCACCCTTTCATGGGACTTCACCACAGCTGATGTCTGACCGTGGCAGCAACAGCAATAGCAGCACAACATCCAGCAGTGACAGTACCACACGATCTGGAGAACTCACAGACCAAGAAGGGCTTGGTATCTGGCCAGGGTATCCTCAGCAGTCAGGAAGTGAGAAGGACCATCATCTACAATCTGGGTCTGTTAGCAGCATTGTGAAGCCTCGTGGTCAACATCCACTGTGCCAAATGATAGCCCCCCAGAGAGTTGATCTTCTTTAAGGAAGTGATGCTAGATAGTCTGGTCAGGCTCCAGTGGGTTAACTCACACCAAGGGACATCTGGGGATACCAACTTGAATCAATAGGTCTTAATAATGACAGAATGGATGAAATCTGGTGGGGGGCTTATAGGGGTTCAGATAGAGGAGGGGTCTAAATATGATTAAGGTTTATTGTATGAAATGCACAAATATTCAATTAAAAATAGAAAAAAAAAGACAGCCCTAAAAAAGGAGTTAATACCACTTACAACCACCTGAATGCAGGGCTGGAGAGATGGCCTAGCAGTTAAGAGCTGACTGCTCTTGCAGAGGACCCAGGTTCGATCCCCAGCACCCACATGGCGGCTGTGTACCGTCTTTGACTCCAGTTCCAGGGGAATCCAAGACCCTCTTCTGACCTCCACGGCATTGCATGACATGGGTGCACAAACCTGCATGCAGACAGTACATTCATACACATACAAAAATAAAATTAAAAAAAAAGAACCTGGGTGCCAGGTAAAATAATTAAAACACAGGAGGAAAATACTTTATTTTTTTCAAGTAGGAGGTACCTAACATAGTCAAACTCAAAAAAAAAAAAAAAAAAAAAAAAAAAAAAAAAAAAAAAAAAAAAAAAAAAAAAAAAAACCCCAGAAAATAACAATGGTGACCACCCATGGATAAGAAAGGAGGTGTTTCTCAATTAGCAATTTCAGTGTTGTAGGATGAATGAATCCCATCCAGTCTTCCATTGCAGTGTACAGTACTCATAGTCAACAATACTGTGTGAAACACTAAAAAAAGTGTACCATTTTCTTCTTGTCTTAGTGGTAGTATTCTTGTGATGCTGTGTAGTAGTACATAGTGTTCTTACCATAAAATGAAGTAAACAAACAAAAGGAACAGAAGAAAGCTCTTGGGGATTATGATCATCAGTCTTCATTGTCAACTTAACCGAATTTGACATCATCTACAATATACACTGATCTATTTGCATTTCTGTTCCTGTGACAAAACACCCTGATCAGAACCAACCTAGAGAAGGAAAGGTTTTATTCAGCTTAGAGTTGCAAGTTACAGTTCATTGTTGAGAAGTCAGGGCAGGAACTCAAGCAGCAGTCACATCACTTCCACAGTCAAGAGCAGGGAGAAATGAATATGCCCATGCTGCAGGCTTGCTTGCTATTCCAACCAGCATAACCTCCAACCAGGGAACTCTTCATAATGAAAAAAAAGCAAGGGCCATGGAGGATACCTCTTGCTAGATTGTAGCAAGGCTTATGACCAGCTAGCTTTCTTACAAAGATCAGAACCACCTGCCTAAGGAGTGGTGATACCCACAGTGGGCTGTGTAGGGATCTACAGCAATTAACAATCAAAACAGTACCCCCCCCAAAAAAAAAGTTCCCCACAGAAGACAGGCCCATAGGTCAATATGATCTAGGAAATTCCTCACCTGAGATATTCTTCCAAGATAATTCTAGGTTGTTTCAACTTAACAGTAAATGCTAACCAGGATTCAGAACTTTGGTGTGTCCGTGAGAGTGGCTGACTCTCCAGGAAGGTTGAGGAAGGAAGATCCATCCTGAATGTGGACTGCACCATCTCATGTGCTTGGATCCCGACTGAATGAAAAAGATGAAAGGAGATAGTAAGCTGAGCACCACTGCTTCTTGCTGCGGCTTCAATGTGACCAGCCACTTCCTGCTGTCACTGACTCCTCTGTAAGCCAAAATAAATGCTTCCTTCATTTAGTTGCTTTTGTCTATTATTTTTCAAAGCAATGAGAAAAATAATTAATACAGAGATAAGTATGTCTCTTACTTTGATTGTGGTTGTACTTTAATGGGCGTATGCATATATGCAAGCTCATCAAATAGTACACATCAAATAAATCCAGCTTTAAGCCGGGCGTGGTGGCGCAAGCCTTTAATCCTAGCACTTGGGAGGCAGAGGCAGGCGGATCTTTGTGAGTTCAAGGCCAGCCTGGTCTACAGAGTGAATTCCAGGACAGCTGGGGCTACAGGGAGAACCTGAATCAAAAAAAAAAAAAAAAAAAAAAAAAAGAAGAAGAAGAAGAAGAAATCCAGCTTTAAATATTAATCCTATCTCAATAAAGCCATATTTAGGAAATGCAATAGGCCTAAAACCAGAAGCTTCCTGCATCGATCACTCCCCAAGGACAAAAGAAAAAAATAGCTAAAGGACTCAGTATGAAGGTGATGGGAATGCAGACTCAGGAATTCCCAGACTTGCCATTTAATCAAGGGCTATAACACCTGTCTTCCCTCTCCACCTCATTATACCACCACAATCCTAGATCTCATTTAAAATAAAGATTACATATTTTTCTCTCCCATTAACAGAACAATTATTTTTGAAACTGTTTCAGTGGCAAATGGAAGTAGATACTAGATTCTAAAACTAGACGTGGTTGAAAAAAGTATAAAAAATGTGCAAGTTTTTAATGAGCACATGAAAAAATATGTTCTTACTAATTTATTAAATTAAGGTACCATTTAGACCAGCTGGCCTTGAACTCACAGAGATCTGCCTGCCTCTACCTCCCAAGTACTGAGATTCAAAGCATGTGCCACCACACCCAGCTAAAATATATTTGAAAGCAAGAATAAAAGTTGGATTTCTTTTAAAAGTGCTCATTTGGGATAGTGACTGTGGAGTTAGGATACTTATTTACTGCTGATCTCATTGGAAATTGGTATAAATCTTTTAGAGAGCAATAAAATATAGGGAGAACCATACAAATTTTCATCCAGAAAATTCTTCTGTTAGGAATTTGAATAAATTATTTACCAGTATCAAAATTTTACATGCATAAGACACTCTTTGTCAAAACCTAGAAATACTAAACACACAATAGCAAAATGATTTAATACACTACAGTACAAGGTAATAGAAAATATAGACATTAAAATGGAAATTATACCTAATGTGAAAATATAAGAACTCTTTATGGATTGCAGTTTAAGTGAAATAAAAGTGAACTATGGATTATATAATAGTAACCAACAAAAACACATATTGGTGTAGAAATGTCTCATATTTTCTCAATTCTTTTTTTATTTTTTTATTTATTTTTTTTTATTTCTGTACGTGTATGAATGTACTGTCTGCATGCAAGTTTGTGCACCGTATCGTGCAGTGCCGCGGAGGTCAGAAGAGGGTCTCGGATTTCCCTGGAACTGGAGTTCTCCTGGAATTGGAGTTTCAGACGGTTCTCGGCTGCCATGTGGGTGCTGGGGATCGAACCCGGGTCCTCTGTAAGAGCAGTCGGCACTCTTAACCGCTAGGCCATCTCTCAATTCTTAAAGGCCTAGTTTTGACATACCAATAACTCTAAAGTCAAGATATATCTTGCAATCAGTATAGTCTCATATTTTCATTGGAGGCAAGTTTTTTCTTAGTGCTAACAAAATAATGATACATCTTACATTAAATAAAATATAAAGCTACACGGAAAAGGCTATATAAAATGTATTCAAGCGGAGGGACTCTATTTCATTTTGTACCTGTTCAAAATCAGACATCTTTCAGTAATACTTTTGAAGGGATAACAAATGAATAAAGTTAAATGCCTCTGACAGGTGATGCAGCTGTAAAGAATTGTAATGTTCAGGACCCAAGCCTTCTTTTAAAACGAGAAAAAGTATGAGGAAGGAATTCTGAAGGAAATAATCTGGAGAGTCTTTCTTCAGCAGCACAGAGGAACAAAGCAGAGGCACTCCAAAATGTTCTCTGTTCTACCTTGTGATTTGTAGGAAGCAATTTTCTTTCATGTCTTAACTTCAGAAGCGTCAGGAATCCTGCACCTTGGAATAAAATTTTAAAGTGGAAAACAACTACGTCACCGCCTTTCTTATCATTCGTTAAAAGCGGTTCCAAGTTCAGGCATAATTAAATTTGACAGTCGGTTTTTGAAGATAAGCGGTTTTAAACTTACACAAAGAATTTGCCTGAAACAAACAAACAAACAACAGCAAATTAATAAACGGAAAAGAAAGAAGAATGCCACGGCTTCACATGGGGTTGGAAGAAATCCTTTCCCACAAGTAAAGGCTGGATACTATGAACACAAAGGGTAGTAATATTCCAAAAGTAACACCTGCCAACATGTTTTAAAGGTATATAAAAGCACTTTAAGAATTTTTGTTGAAGTGTAAACTGGACAAAAGAAGTGAGATATGAATCATCTTTTATTTTTTCGTAAAACAAAATTATATTTATTTTTATCTAAAAAGGATCAAAAGTAGATGCAGCACAAAAAGATAGGCTAAGTGTAAAAACTATTAAAATTTGATAAAGAAAACCTCCTCGACCTATAATGAACAGAAGCTGTAAATCCTAACTAAAATTATGGACGTCCCTTACAGGAAGCCTGCCCCACCTTGGTCTTCTTTCTCAGCAGCAAATCCCTATTTTAAAATGGTGCATATTTTCATCAAAAACAGTCTTCATTTTTTCAATTTCTTCCTCTGTCTTATGGCTAAGCTCCAGACAATGTGATTTTCTTTTTTCAGTGTCTGGGATCAAACCCAGGATCTCACACATGCTAAGCAAGTGACTTATCCCTGAGCCGCACCCCAGCCCAATGTGATCTACATCAAAACTGATTCAAAGACTGTCCTTTAATACCCGTCTTAAAAGGAAGATCCAAACAGCCCTTTGCTCTTCCTCTGTTGCCACCTTGTAGTGGATTTAATGACTGTAGCACCTGCCAACACAGTGGGTCTACCCTGCCAGTTTGGGGAGTCTTACTCTTAGATGTTCACTACACATGAAAGAAAATTAACTACTTTTACTAGGCCACTATTTCTAGTATTTGATACTTCAGTTGAACCAAATTTCCAGCTGATCTCTTAAGCGTAAGTTATTTTGTTCTTACTTTAGCAGAAACTCTCCCTCAGAGAATGTTTTTCTTACCTCATTTCCTAAACTTCAAGCTCACTCCATGGTACCAAGACCTTTCATGCTCTATCCATGCTCTGGGGTTTCATTAGTAAGATGGGAAGGAACTGCAAAATGAAGGCGAAGGAAGGGGCAGCTAGACTGAACAGAGAGAAGGAATTGGTGCTAGGTGCACAGCTTTCTCTTCCTTGTCTAGTTTCCATTAAATGTAAAATAGGTCTTCAGCAGATTTGCAGAAGAGTCCCCTGAACACTTGGGATACGAAGTCAGAAAGCGTCCTTTCCCTGTCCTGTGACATTCGGCCTTTCTGGGTCTTCTCCAGGACTCTCCACATGTGGTCATAGAACAATCTGCTAGGCAGGGCAGCTTCAGGATGTGATAAAATCATCTTTACAGAAGTTCCTATTTTATCATCTTTGCGGGTACAGACCTCCTGAAATAAGTAGGTTGAAAAAAATCTTCCATAAATTTTTCAAACATTGTTCTTGATCTAGAATGCATTTTTAACTATCTCCTTATCCTGTCATCTAAAACCTTTTTGAACTTCCTATCCACAGAAACAATTCATAGAACCATTTTCCCCCTCAGCTTGTAACCTTGGTATTGCACGTCAGTCCATTTGATTATTTTTTTGAAAGTGCTCTTTATCTCTGGATACATCCTTAGTGATCACTACATGGTCATCCTCTAAAGAGTAATGAACTTGGGTCTCACTTTCAATGGCTGATTGAATTGAATACATGTTCCTCTGTAAAACACTATTTGGATGTTATTGAAGACACTCTCTGAGAACTTGATGATATTGACAGAAGGGATGAAGATAAGGATAATTCAATGTAAAGGTGTATCAATTAATAATAATGTGCCCTCAGATAATAGTGAAGAATCCTCATGGGTTCATAGAAAGTGCCAGTATGAGATATGTTTTCCCCTTTAGCTCCAGAGCCTGCTAGAAGAAGGAGCTATTTATGAAAGATCTTTTGATAAAAGGCTTTTCCATTTTTTTGTAGCATTTTGAGTATAACCCTCAAGTCAACCTAATCTCTCAGAAATATATAAACTTGCCCTGAATTATGTCAGCCCTTAAGCTGCGGCTTGTGTAGAATAATGCCCTGTCACTCTGAGGAGCAGACTCTCACAGCTGCATGTGTTCTTGTTGAGAACATCATCAGCTGCCCGAAGGGGAATTTCCATGTGAATAATTTAGTTTAGATTTTAATCTAGTGAAGCATTTGTTTCTCACCAAAATTGGTATGATTACTCTCCCTGGACATTAAAACAATGCCCCAGACCCATTTTTGTTTTCATGCTTGCTGCCAGGAAACATAGAGCCCAATTTCTTGCTCATCTCTGATAACTATGAAGACTAACACTGTGAGCACTTGTAGGTCTCCTCTTCCTCCCATCACTGATCTTAAGTTCCCTCTGACTCAATCTTACATTTGTCCCAGTATTAACATGCTTTCTCTCCTATGCATTACTCCATAGTGTATTATAAAACAAGGAAAGAAAAGATAGGTCAATTATTAATAGTCCAACTTATGGAGCCAGTGGTAGAGATGGCTTTGCATGTAAAGGCATTGCTGCCAAGCCTGATAACCTGAGTTCAGTACTCAGAAGCCATATGGTACAAGAAAAGAACCAACTCCTTCAAGCTGTTCCCTGACCTTCATATGTTCACTGTATCACTAACATGCCACCTCCACACCTGTACATACACACGTAACACACAGTAAGTTGGTAAATGTAATTATAAAATTTAAAAGAAGTCCAATAGAGAACTAATACAGGATAATGGGGTTGTTTTAAAATTACTCTGAAGACAGGACTAATAAGTCCTTTTTCATCCTGCTTCACCATCCTGGTACCTTACAGTCCTTCCACACCAGAGTCAAAATACTCTAGAGCATCCCTAGCTATATAAAATGGGAAAGTTCAGCCAGCAAAATAAATCTGTTTCTTCCAAGGCAATCAGGAGAATTGTATATGGGAAGAGTTCTGAGGTCACTCAGCTCTGGTCTCACCAGCCCATTAACATGTCATCAGCCTATAGTGACCAAAAGCACAAGTACACTTTTGTGCCTGAGATTATTCCAGGAGAGTTGTCACCTAGAAAATAAGTCTTAGATTTTAAGATCACCTGCTTAGTTTTTGGTTTGATAAAACAACCGAAAAGTTGACAATTTAATCCAGGTCAGTTACTTACTGACTGGCATCAATTGTTCTGTAACAACTCAGTCAAATTTAATAATTTATTAAACATTAAACATTTGTAAGCAGCTATATAAGATCTAATATGAATAAGTTGTAAGCCTGACATTTGAGAAGCCTATAACAGTATGAAGAAAACAGCATTCTCCAAAGTGTCGTGCAAATAACTCATTCTTTAAATGCTATGCTAGAAGTATAAGATTTTTCAAGAAGAGAAATGGGAACAATTTTGAGATAATCCTTGTCATGTTTAGTAGGCCATACTAAAGATGAGAAGTCCATGCTACACAGTAGTAGAGAATAGTTTCCGGGCAGAATCTTGGCCTAGGATGGTAAAGTTGGTGTCCTTTAAGAAGAGTTAGATAGACCAAAAAAAAAAAAAAAACAAAGAGGCAGGTGGATCTTTGTGAGTTCAAGGCCCGCCTGGTCTACAAAGTGAGTTCCAGGACAGCTGGGGCTTACAGGAGACCACTGTCTCAAAAGAACCCAAAAAAAAAAAAAAAAAAAAAAAAAAAAAGAAGAGTTAGATAGTCTTGAAAGTTTCCACAAAACAGAAATCAAGGATGGGTGTCAGAGTTTCCTTTAGATTTGCTCTCTGGAAGAAAAGTGAAAAATTAATTGGAGCTGAGAAAAAGAGATCCTGAGAAAGTGAGCGAGACCCTGGGTAACCGTCATAGGCAAGAAGAATTTGTTTACTACCTGATTGCAGGGCAAGTGTTGACTCAGCACCAATTGTGTGTACCCCATACACAATTGCAACCAAAATTAATACTAATAACTCTCAGAATGATTGGCTAATGGAAGTTGGCTTTAATGATGCTCAACTATAAGCTTCCAACGTGAAGAAACCTCTGATCACATGATGGTTTAGCTTTGTCACTTCAAATTTGAAAGAAATCAAAGACTATTTCCATGGATGTCTTAAGAGGATTCTCTTCTTTTTCTCTGGCAATCAAAGCAGCAAGGAGTCTGGTCTTTTGAATGTTATTGCATGGAATTTGTTTACTTTCAAAAATCCTGACTTTGCTTTCAAAACTACAGGCACATTTTCCCCTCTAACTCATTAAGTATTTTTGCTCCATGGCTGCAAACCTGAACACCAGAAAAACTTTTAGAATGGAGATTTCTGTCATAACTGGGATCAGTCTTGACTTTACATAAAAATAATTTATTTTTCTTGATTTTTTTTCGAACACACTAAAAATGATTCTGTTAAAAAAATAGAATTCGCTATAATCACTGTGCATATGCAATTCAGTGAATTCTTACTTAAGATTAATTTTGGGTATATTGCTTTAAAGTGTTATGCAAGTCCAAATCTATTAGAATGTATGTATAAATAATATCCATTTCTGGATATTCTTACCCACCAGCACTCCCATATTTGTACTTTCGACTGTCTTATCCCAATTTTGTAGCCCCATAGAATACACCAAATATGCCTTATCCTAATCCTTTTGAAACTATTTCAGTCAGGCTGTCCCTCCACATATTATATCCAGGAAGGTGAAGTCAAAACATTTCAAATTCCTTCAGCTGGTAAGTATAGGAAATTTACTTTATTAATGATATTTTTATAAAGAAAAAATTTCAAGACCGAAACTAAAAGTCACTTCTCTCCCTTCTCATCTCTTTCTTCCCCAGCTCCTTCTCAGAAGCAAATTGTTTTTGGAGCTATTTAACCTTCTAGTCCATTTTGATACTTGGATAGATTTACATGTGTCCAGAAATAATAGTCTGTTACTTTTCTCTTGCTTTTCACATTAAATAGATCTCACTGTAAATTCCTATTGTTGCTCACTATGGTCACTAAATGTTATGTTTTGAGATCCATCCATGTTTGTGCAGAAGGCTGATCCATTTCTCTTTATCACTGGATTTTGTTTCACTGTAGGAAGAACCACTATGGTATTTATTCTTTGTGGATATTTCTCTTTTTTCATCTAGATTGTTTCAAAATTTTTACTTTCTCAAACAGTACTAAATAAAAACACTTATTTATGCTGATCTGCTCACTCAGTTTCTTTGGAGATTTAAAAAAATGAAAACAAAACAAAATACAAATCTGAAGTTTCTTTGGGGGCTATGTTTAGAAATGAAGGACATGAGACCTTTCAACAGTTTTGAAATAGACAGCCAGATCCCCAATTTGTCCTTGTCACTCACTATTCCAGTCTTTTTTCTTTGTTTTTTTAACAGTAATGGTTGAAATGTATAGCTAATTGAGATTTCCATTTACATCCCTGATTGATCATAAGGAAGCCTCAGTGGCACTCTGAGTACAGCCTTGGCTATAGAGATGACAGTACTGTGAGCATTCTTGTGTCAGCAGGAACTTTGATCTAGAGTTGCACACCATCTCCTACAGGCTCAGAGATGCAAGATAAGGTCACGAACATCCAAAAGCCCCACAGAAAATGTCACATCTAGCAAGCCTTTGGGCTCTGCTTAATCAAGGAAGAAACACCTGCTTTAGGTGTGGAGTGTAGAAGAAGGCCCAGCTGAGCTGTCCCATTCAAAGAAAAAAATAGGACTGGCAAGATAGCTTGGTTGGTAAAGTGCTTGGCTCATAACCACAGTGACCTGAGTTTCATCCCCAGAAACTGAGTTTAAATGCACACACCACACACACACACACACACACACACACACACACACACACACACACACACACAGGAAAAGAAGCAATTTCCATTAGAAACAGAAAGCCATCATGAGTCGTATAAATAAACATATGTAATGGGCCTGGCTCATCATTAGGAGTCTTCTTGGGTTCACCCTTCCCTCTTTTCCTTCCTTCTTTAGAGTGTCCCCTTGATACTAAAACTAACTAAAAACCCACATCCTCCCCGGAAGCAGTCCTGTTGAGAAGCTGCAACTGTTCTGCTGAGCCATTCTGTAAGACAGAACAGTGCTGCAGGAATGCTCTGTAACTTAGCGCTCTGGTGTTCTCCTTTCCCTGCTGCTCTGGTCTGGATATGAAAGTCCCTCAGACTCCTGTGTTAAAGGCTTGATCCCTAGTGTATCAGTGTTCAGAAAAAATGGCCTGGTTGTTGTTGTTGTTGTTGTTGTTGTTGTTGTTGAGGTGATTGCATCATGAGGGCTCTGACACATCAATGGATCAATCCATTGGTATATTGATAATTGGATGGCATTATTGAAATGTGATGGAAAGTTTTAGAGGTGGAATATAGTTGTAGGAAGCATGTCACTAAAACTCTGCCATGGAAGGGTATATGTTTACAAGGCCCATTATCCCTCTCTCATCTGTCTCCCATCCACTATGAGGGAAACCACTGTACTCATCCTGACCCTTCCACCAGAATGCTCTGCCTCACTATGAACAGGTCTGGTGCCAAATGACCATGACTGAACTCAGAAGTCAAGATAAATTGATCTGCCATATGACCTAGCCATACTGCTCTTGGGCATATACCTAGACAACTCCATACTCTACTACAGAAACACCTGTTCATCCAGGTTCATTGCTGCTCTTTCTTCATAATGGCCAGAAATTTGAAACAACCTCAATGCCTATCAACAAGTGGATAATGAAGGTGTGGTACATAGAAACAATAGAATATTATTCAGTTCCAAAAAGGATGAAATTATGAAATTTGCAGGTAAATGGATAGAACTAGAAATAATCATCCCTAGTGAGGTAGCCCAGACTCAGAAAGACAAATGTCACATATTCACTCTCATACCTGGATGCTAGCTTTGTAATCTTACATACGCATGTTTCAATTTGAAAATTCAGAAACATCAAGAAACTAATAAAAGGCCATGGGTGGGGCAGGGGAGTCAACTGGGATTGGTGGTAGAATACAGCGATATCAAAGGGGAACATTAGAGTAGGTAGGGTTAAATGGGGAGGGAAATGGGAGGGCAGGGGAACATTAGAGTAGGTAGGGTTAAATGGGGAGGGGAATGGGAGGGCAGGGCAGAAGCAGAAGTGTGGAGAAGAATAACACTAAAGGTTTTTAGGAAAACCTGTACAGAAACTATGACTAGAGAGGTTCCTTAAAGTACATACATATACACTATAAAAAGAGATTAAGGGGGGCTGGAGAGATGGCCTAGCGGTTAGGAGCGCCGACTGCTCTTGCCAAGGACCCGGGTTTGATCCCCAGCACTCACATGGCGGCTGAGAGCTGTCTTTAACTCCAGTTTCAGGGGAATCCGATGCCCTCTTCTGACCTCCGCAGCATTGCATGACACAGGTGCACAGACCTGCATGCAGAGGCACATTCATACACATAAAAAAAGGAGATTAAAGGGAGTTACCTTATAACAGGGACATTGCCCCTTGTAGACATCATAGACTTACAAAAAAATAGCATCATCTCAATGTGAAGAATGAACTCCCTCTATAGAATCTCTAGAATCTGTCTACCAAGGGTCCCATAGATCCTCAAACAATACTGGCTATTGCCCCTGCTTTGGGTTATCCACCATAACTTGATGGGAAGACCCTATTGCTGAAGGCACTATATACATGACCTGTAGAACAAACAGGGAGAAAGCAAACTAGTGCTGACTTAAGAGCCTCATCTCTGGAAGGTTTTATTCATGCTACCAGAAGGAAAAAATAATCATCATTATTTTCTAGCTGTAAACTCTGTGAACTACTTGCAATTGACTTGGCAAAATATGCCCATTGGCACAATAGTGGTATGAATATAGTGGGAGTAACCAACCCTTCTCTAACCAGATATAAAGTGTACTTCATAGATGGGGCCCAGATATGTCATTTATATCAGGTTTAGGAACCTGAGGCTAGGCAGATCTCAGGGCATGAAGAACCTAATACCAGTATTCAACTAGTTATAGTATTAAAATGACTCCTAATGACTTATTATTACACTCAGAGATTAATTTGGTTAGATCAACTCTAACCAGAGAAGTTTCTTTATAGAGCAGATGAAGATTAAGACAGAAACTAAACTCTCAACTGTCCAATATGCATAGAATAAGAGGCCTTAGAGTGTTTATCCCTTAATAGGACACCTACTTACACTTCTACTTCCCAAGGCTCAGGGATCATTATAGAAGAGGGGGAGAATGATTGTAAGAGCCATCGGTGGTGGTTGATCACAAAGAAACAGAGTTTTCCAAACACCTGGTCAGTTACGCATACGAACTCACAGCAATGGTAACAGCATGCACAAATCCTATAGCTCAAACCAGACAAAATCCCAGCAGAGACATGAAGAAGTATGTAGGAAACCCCAACCCAACCTAAGGAAATTGTGGCACCTAATGGATGCTGGGAAGGGGAGAGTGAGTCTCTTTCAAGCATGGGACTCTTAGATTAACCAGGCTCCAATAGACAGATCCACACTTAAGGACACCACACACACACACACACACACACACACACACACACACACACACACACACTACATTGGAAGGGTGGAAGTGGAGGCAAGGGGAAGGAACTGAATATCATCAAATAATATTGTATGAAAATCACAAAAACTCAATGAGAAGAAAGCTGAAATAAACCTTTCTACCCTTCGAATTGTTTCTCAAGTGTTTGTCACAGTGAAGAAACCTGACTGATACACACCCATCTTCTACCTAACCTCAGGATTTGGACCTGGCCTTGTCTGACCTTACTGTCTTCTCTCTCTGTTGCATAGTCCACAAGTCAAGGACACAAGGACACACACACACACACACACACACACACAAAGAACAAAGAAGGACACAAGTTCCACCACAGACACAACATAAGGGTATAAAAACATAGGTCTTGGGGCTGGAGAGATAGTGTAGTGGTTAAGAGCACCGACTGCTCTTGCAGAGGATCCAGGTTCGATCTCCAGCACCCACATGGCGGCTAAGAACCATCTGTAACTCCAATTACAGGAGAACTCCAGTTCCAGGGGAATCCGAGACCCTCTTCTGACCTCCGTGGCATTGCACGACATGGGTGCACAGACCTGCATGCAGACAGTACATTCATGCACATATAAAAAAATAAATAAATAAAATTTAAAAAAAAAAACATAGGTCTTTATATACCACTGGAACAACAGAAGACAAAATTATATACATACATGTTTATAAATTTTTTGATCTGTGCAAATTACTTTGAACAGGTGATAATGCAGTGTGTTCAGAATTCCGAACAACTTCCAAAGCATTATTTTAGCAAGGAAACAGAGAGTGCATGAGTATGGCCAAAAAATTAAAAAGCACAGGAGAGGGGATGGTATCTACAAAGCCTGGGCAAGAAGCCTGTGGCAGATTCACAGGGTGTCTTTGGCTCTGCTGAAGGAAAGCCACCTGCACAGAAGGGATGGAAGCAGGCTACATCAATACTTCAAGTGGAACAGTCCCAGTCCACAGTAGAAGCAGAATGAGACAACAGCTAATGGAAGCTTTTGAGAGCAGCCTCCACTACAAAAACATTGAAGGCCTGTGTGAGACATACATACCAGAAGATCCAGCACTGGAGACAGAACATCAAGACTCTATGGGTCTATAGAAAGCACCCTAAAAAATGAATGTGGCCTTGAAAATACTCTGTCTGGTCCTAGATTAGAACCTGGGTGATTAAATTTATTCCTTGATAGAGTTCTATTAGAGGGAAAGAAAGGTAAATCCATGTAGCAAAATGAACCACACTGATTACTTTTTCCAAGTGGTAACTTTTCAAGAATATTAAGGCAATGGTTAGATTTCTATTGGGGAATATCTTCTAGCCATCTCTCATAGCACCCCACAAAGTCCCATTTACTCAACATGCCATGAATATTTCTAGTGTGATAGAACACTACTTTACCCACTAAATATAACTTTGGTAACAAGGATCCACCCCTCTTTATCCAAGAAAAATAAAAATATTTCTAAGTAAAAACCTCTATACAAACTTTTGTGAACCTGATTGATGATTGCTGCAAACTGTAATCTTCTCAACTGCTTAATAGAAAAGATAAGTGTGAAACCAATAAAATGGTATTATACCTATCAATCAACAGTAACAAAATACTGATGTGGGTAACAAGACCATTGTGCTACATGTGGAGGGGGAGAGTCTAGGCTTAAATTGTACTATGCAAGTGTGTGTCTGTGTATCTGTGTGCTTATGTCAGAGAGAGAGAGAGAAAGAGAGAGGGGGTATCTGGAAAAGACAAATCATACTAGTGAATGATATGAATACACCGAAACACCAATGGAAAAGAGAAGTTTATCTGATTGGCCAGGTCAAGGCAGGTGTTCACCTGGTGACAGAGTAGGGAGATGTTGTGCAGCTGATGCCTGAGGAAAAGCAAATGGATCAAAGGTGCTGGCCTCAGGAGAGCTAACTGCTTAGTGTTCAACTAGATCGTGAGTGCAAGGCTCCTCATATGAGAAGTGAGAGCTGCCAAAACAGTGTTAGATTATGAGAGGCAGAACTGTAGAACTGGAGGATACCCTGCACCAAGGATTTTCCTATGCTGTTGACCTTTCACACTGCTCTCCAATGGCAACCAAATAAAATTTCAAAGTCTCTGGCAGGATGAGTCAGGAAGAATTGAAAATCCTCACTTCACATGGGCATCCAATATGCAAGTGTCTGCAAAGTTAGGCTACAGAGAGTGCAGCAGCCAGACTGGCCCCATAATCCCTGTTTCTTGGTTTTCAAGGCCAGGTAATATCCCTCACCTTTGGGGATGGGGCAAACATGTGACCAGAAAATAAAAACATGGCATTAGTGATAAAAAAAAATCACTTCTGTGACTCTATAACATTACAAAGGACTCTATCTCGCTCTTGCTGGTCAATGTGCTATAGGGTCCTTGTTTTTTGGCTGGCTTTCTAAGTCTTACAGACAAATTATTCCACCATCCTGAGTGAGCTAGAAAGGCCTTTCTTTCCCCAGCTGAGCCTCCAGATGAGGACACAGCACTGGCTAACACCCTCATGGAAGTCATAGGCTTTACTAATCCTGATAAGGACCTTTGATCCAAAAAGAGCTGTGTAATAATAACCATGTATTTTTTTTTTGTATTTTTGAGACAGGGTCTCCCTTTAGTCCCAGATGGCCTGGAGCTCTCTACGTAGATCACACTGGCCTTGAACTCACAGAGATCCACCTTCCTATGCCTCCCAAATGCTGGGATTAAAGGCATGTGCCACAATGCCTGACACAATAACCATGTATTTTTAAAGTTTGTGAATATATCATAATTTGCTACATAGCCTAGAAAACGGATGTGAGCAGGCACCATCATATGCTACTCCCAGCATGTCTGGAAAGAGGAAGGTCTATACTAGGTCTGGTCCTCTTCCCCCATGACAATGTGCCACTTCTATTTTGCAAGGGGAACCCTAGATAGCTGGGTCTGCAACATAAATAAAGACTGCCCAAGAGAGGCAAAACCTCAGCAGCTAATCTCCCCAGAAAAAGTAATAGAGCAAATCAGAGCTTTAAGGAGCCAAATGACCAAAGTATGTTTCCATCTTCCAAGCTAGAAAGACTCCATCTATCAGTTTCTTCATGTTTCTGATTCTTACATAAGCCAATCAAGTTAGGCTCCCACAAGCGGGTCTCCTCTGTAAAGACCAAAGACACATAGTAACTGCTATTTCTCATTGTGGGTTACACAGTAGATCTCACCTGCTCAGGCTCAGCACAGCTTCATTGTCCTTTAGTCTATATGATTTTATCGTGAGCCTCTCCCAGTTGTCTCTTCCTGAGCCATGTGAGCAGGAACTATCCTGTTATAACTTCCCATGGACTTGTCATTACCTTGGTAGAACAGAGCCGAGAATCTGGAACATGATATATTTCAACACACAATTTCAATAAAGATCTTGATAAAATATATTTGCCTATAGTTCGTGAAGAATCAACAGGTCCTGAACTAAGAGCCAGAGATGTAGGTGTGAGCCAGGTTTCCACTCAGGTTGACCAGGACAGGGAGTGAGCCATGAAAGCCTCTCACCCTGTTACTCTGGGAGCTTGAGAGTCCTTAATAAATTCTAATACAATTATCATTTACATTTGCATACTTCAAAGTAATTTTATTTTATTTTATTTTATGTATATAAGTGCTTTTCCTGCATGTATGGAAGTACTCCACATGTGTATACTGCCCATGGGGGCCACAAAGATGCATTGGATCCCCTTGAACTGGAGTTACAGATGATTCTTGGTCCCTATGTGGATACTGAGACCCAAACCTGCATCCTCTGAAAGAACACCTAATGCTCTTAACTGCTGACCTATCAAATGGAACATTTTTAAGTTTCTGAGATAGCATTTCATACATCACAAGCTGGCCTCAAACTTGCTCTGTAGTCAAGAATAACTGAACTTCTCATCCTTCAGCTTCCACCTCTGAGTGCTAGAATTACAGGTGTAAGTCATGCCCAGTATATGTGATTCTGGGGATCAAATCCAGGGCCCTCTTCATGCTAGTCAGCCACTCTGTCTACCAAGTGAGCTAATACCCTATCCCCTTTTAAAGATTTTTTTTATTAATATCTAATAGTTACACATTACTTATTGCATAACAATATTTCATGGTACACAGAATGTCCTAGTTTGGGTCTCCATTGCTCTGATCAAACACTGACTCACCAACTTGGGAAGGAAAGGGTTTCTTTGGCTTACAGCTCACAGGCATCTCCTAGGGAAGCCAAGGCAAGAATTCAAGGCGGGAAGCTGGAGGCAGGAACTGAAGCAGAGACAATGAAAGAGCACTATGTATTGACTTGCTTCTGGACTCACATTCAGCTACCTTCGTTAGACAGCCCAGGCCCGCCTGTCCAGGCCTGATACCACCCATCTTCTACAAAGATGACCAATCAAGAAAGCACCTCAAGACATGCCCACAGGCCAAGTTGATGGAGGACATTCTTCAGCTGTGACTCCCATTCCCATATGTGTGAAGAAGACAACCAGGATACCACACAGACACACAGCTGTTGTATGGTTCTAGTCTATAAGCGATAGGAGCCATTATCCGCATCAGAGCAGCTGTGACTGACTGCTTGCAAGAGACTATCAGGTTCAGGCCTGTTGGCCACTGACCTTCCCTCACAGAAGGAAGCAGTGAGAACTGTCATTGGATCCTCACCTGATTTTCCAGCCACTCCTCCCACCTCCCCTGCCCCATATCTCATAAGCAACTACATGTGAATCTGACCCTGGTACACATGGCCTCCTGGTCTCAGGAGATCCTAGAGTATACAGTGTGTGGAAAGTTAACTGAAGGGAGAGGACTCATCCATGCAGGGGAGAGAGCTCTCAGTAGTGTGACTGCTTTGGAGTTATCTAGCTCCTTATAAATAACTGTTACCTCACCCATGCTATATAAGTAAGCCCAATAACCCAACTGAACTCTGGTAGAATTGTACTTTAACCTGTCACTGGTAACCTGTAAAGAGGGAGTATATGTTCATTTACATCTCCTCAGAGAAAGAGTTGACAGAGCACACATGCAAGCACACACACACACACACACACACACACACACACACACAGAGGTGCAGTGGGCAAATCAGAGTGATGTTTGCCTCTCCTTGACATTTCTCTTTGAGACTTCATACTCCTCTCTTCTAGTTATTCACAGATACAGAAAAGGTTAATTGTGAACTACAGACCCCACTGTACTATAGAAGACGAGAATTGACTACCACTAGCCTTGAGAGTCTCCATTCGCTGACAGTGTCCTCAGCACAATCAGCCCTTGTTACTGACATCACCACTGTACTTTTCTTCACTCTGCCTCTACAATAATCCAGTGATGAGAAGACCTTTGAAATCCTACTTCATTTCCTCAGATCTCCACAACTTTTCAACAAAAACTTTTCAAAAGAACTATGAGGTGTGTGTAAACCACTTTAGAGCCCATTGGGGCCTAAAGCTAAAAGGTCATACTGTGTAGAATGGCCCTCACATCATCTGGGAACAATAACTAAAACATATAAATTACACAACTGTGATGGCCGGCTGCCGTATCCATGGAAACAGATGTTGGCTTGGCCAAAGTGCTTTATAATGATTATGATTAATCATCCTTGAAATCACTGTTATTTATTGGTGTATAACTGATGGAAGCTTGTTGGAAAAGGCTATATTGTACAGTTTTTACAAATTTCAGTTGTTAGAGCTAGTTCCCTGGCTATAAAATAGCAAAATGTTCTTTAAAATGTACTCATTAAATATCAGTCAAAGAGAACAGAAAAACATAAAAGCTATAGCTTGGAATAATAGTCAATAAAAACATTGTGCCAACACAAGTCATTCTGTTGAAAATAAATTTTCTTCCATCTTCACATAAACTCAGTGTTGAAAGAACACCTAAATGTATAGGAACTCTTCCTTGTGAGTTACTTTTAACTCTTTTCTATAATTCTATCTTCTGAAGAATTTAACCCAGAGCCATAGGCCAGAAAAAAAGTCATGAGTTCATTGAGTACTGATCTTTCCTTTAGCCAGTCTTCCTGCCACTACTATTTTCTACCATTATGAAGTTATAGGCACTCTTTGTGCCTTTTCTGTTTATGTAGTGCTAGAGATTGAACTCAGAGTTTTGTTCACCCTAGACAAGATGCTACAAACTGAACTACATCTCCGGACTCCCTGCCCTTTAAATTTTTTATTAGGGGGATAGAAAGATGTATCAGCAGTTAAGAGCACTGGAAGCTCTTGCAAAGGATCTGAGTTCACTTCACACCACCCATGTGACAGCTAACAACTATCCTTATCTCCAGTTCCAGGGGCTCTGACACCCTCTTCTGGCCTCCGTGAGTCTGCATGCATGCTATATACTTACATGCAGACAAAATACTCATGCACATATAATAAAAATAAATAAAATTTTTTCATGAATATAATAGTTGTTCTTTGATAATAACTTGAAACATAAATGTGATTTATTTTCATTTAAGCTCATAAATAATTGAAGCATACCCAAGCTAAAGAAGAGTCTTCATTCAAAATGGTTTTGAATGGGTCAGAGAGGACAACTCAGTCAGCAAACTGCTTGCTTTTCATTAAAGCTTAAGGACCTGCATTTCATGCCAGAATCCATGTGAAAAAGCCAGGAATGATGGTTCATTCTTGTAATCCCAGGGCTGGGGAAGTAGACAAATAATACCCTGGGACTCCTTGGCCAGCCAGCCCACCTAACTTACTTCACACGCACACACACACACACACACACACACACACACATTATGGATGAGCTACTTCATGGAGTGAGGAGCCATGTGCTGCAATACATACCTAACAAAACATGTACAACCTTGACTTTTCCTCCCTGCTGCAGTGATATGTGTAGGAATACTAAAGAATGTAACAACAGGTTCTAACGACCACCAGGATCTTAGGTGCATGTTACCTCAAAACATGCCCACACTTCTCAAATATGTACAGCATGTTTTCAATGACAGTAAAATGCTGTGAGGAAGGGTGAGGCCTTCAGGTGCTGTTGGTGCAAGTTTTTCCTAAGCACATCCATAAAGCTATTGCTATATAATTTTGGATCTTATGCCACAAATGAACAGCAGCTCCCGGGGCCCTGGGCTATATATTCTTTCATTAACTCTAGGATTGTTCTGCACAATGCTCTGATTGTCTGTGGAGTGGAGCTACCAGAGAAAGTTGGAGTAGGTGCTGACAGTCTGCTATGGAAGCCCAACTAGGATAAGTTCCAAGCACCATGTGCAACAGCTGCTACCCATCTACAAAGAGATTCTGAGGCATGTGTAAGGCCACAGCCTGTGAACCTCCAACACTAGCATACTCAATACATCCAGAAAATTACATGGGATAAATTGTTCAGCTAGGATAGACAAGGGAGCCTGTTTGATAATTGGAAACTGATAAAAGCAACAAAAATATCTTAAAGAATGCAAGATTTATGACTATTTCTCAGTCATTGTAGCTGGCAGATCCATAGATCATACATCATAGAAAGGCAAATGTTGTGTATGCTAAGTATTTATGTCAGGAAGGCAAAAAGGAGGTTGCCCCAAAAAAGAATGTGGGGCTTCAATCCAAAGAAAAGAGAGCTGTCTCAAAAGGTAATTTTATCTAATATTCTGAACCTTCCAGAACTGAGAATTACTATTTTGTTTTTCAATTTCTTCAGAAAGAAGAATCCATGATCTTATTTCAAAGCATGTTCTAAAGATTCATTACTAAAAGTAATGAAGAGACAGGACCATTTGATATAATCTTAACTCTTTCCCAGAGGTTCTCAACTGGAGATGTGATTTTTTTTCATCAATAAATATCCAGAAAACAGCTAGCAATGCCCAGAGATGCTTTTCATCATTACTACTGGTGAGGTAGGCCACTTCCACTGATTCTGACTGAAGAAGCCAAGGATACTGCTAACTCCCTATAATACAGAAGCCAACCTCAAGAAACAAAGAAGCATTACCCAGCCCAGAATGTCAATGCTGCCAGGGCTGATACAGATAGCCAGAGGGCCTGAGTCATTTCTTTTTGGATCAGTTAAGGACAAAAGCTTCACAGTTTGAATAATTGGATTAATCACTAAAAGCATCTATGTGTTCTGCACCTTGGTCCCAGGATAAATAGATTGAATTTGCTGAAGGATTTTTATTGGCAGTCATTCAAATAATGAATAGACATGTATAAAGTACCTACACACAGACAGACCCTGTATTTACAAGGGTTAATATTTGAGAGGTGGTAGTGATACCATATAAAGCACTCAACAGGTCTTAGAGAAGATGCAATTCACTCTGGGTATCAGGAAACTTTTTACATGGAAAGAGGGCTTTGTTCTTTCAAGCAGTTGTGCTTTCCTTTGTAGTAGTAAAACTTGGCCTTGGTTTGTCACTCTTAGTTTAAATAGGTACAAGCACTGTGATAAATCTTTTATATTCGTTATTTCATCATGTTTCCCAATTAGCCCCATGAGATAAGAACTATTATACTCATCTTACATATCAGCCAGACTTCTAACAGGACCCATACATCTGCAAAGAATGTGCTTAACTACTGGGAACACAACCTTGATGGGATGCTCCCAATGATTTCTGTGAATGGAAATCATCTCCTAATCATCAGGACTTTAAATCTTCTTGGCACCACAATTCATTAATCTAACACCAAAAGGAGGATGCCATGCTCATCAGACCTTCATCTTAGTGTAAGCACCACATTGTGGAGGGCAAACCGATTTTCAAATTGTCTGTAATAATAGTAATAGTAAATCATTTTCTGAGATATCAAGTCTACAGAGCATTTTATAGTAGCCTGCTCTCTTCAAGAGCTGCATGGATAAAAATCTCCATCATTGCTTCCCCAAGGTCAAATCAACTTAATACTGATTACAGAAATACAGGCCACACCTCGCATTCATTTATTCTTGCATTCATTCAACACATATACACTGGTTCTCTCCCACATGCTGGAGCAGAACTGTATACTAGGATAAAGCACTGATCCATGAGCCCTTAACCTCCTGCAAATATCCAGAGAAATGGGGTCTGGAAACATAAAGATTTCCAGGCAAATAACGTAGGCATAATCCTTCTTATCTTTGAGTTATTTGAATGATTTCCATAATTATTCACCTGAAACTTCAATTTATACCTAATCTCATGAAACTTTGCTATGTTTTCTTGCATCTGTCTGTAAAATAGATACACACAGGCACTTTGGAATGCATGAATAAAACTGAAACAAACCATCACCTATTTCTGAAGCATTTAATTTTTTTTTATTTCTGTATGTGCATGAATGTACTGTCTGCATGCAAGTCGGTGCACCCGTGTCGTGCAACGCTGCGGAGGTCAGAAGAGGGTCTTGGATTCCCCTGGAACTGGAGTTCTCCTGGAATTGGAGCTTCAGACAGTTCTCAGCCGCCATGCGGGTGCTGGAGATCGAACCCGGGTCCTCTGTAAGAGCGGTCGGCACTCTTAACCGCTAGGCCATCTCTCCAGCCCCCTGAAGCATTTATTTTTTTTTCCCCTGAAGCATTTAAATAGCATAAAAAGACACATTAAACTCCAAGATACTGATACAATTTTCTTATCTCAATGACCTTGTTTTTTTCCCCTGAGAGATCTTATTGGTTTCATTCTAGTGTGCAGTATTGAAAATATTTTCACGTATTTCTACATAAAATAAAATAGATAAGGTTGAGAGACATTAAAAGCAGTTCCATTTTTATGCAATATGTCTTTTTTCATGTTCTAGTTTAGTGATCTCAGTTGGGCAGCTTTGCTATATATCAACTTAACTGTGATAAGGAAGGTTTTTTTATCTGATCCCCTGTCAAGCATTCTCCCTCCCTTCATATGTTAGTTTGTATTGTTCTCTGCATCCATAAGCCTTGTTTCATCTTCAACAATCCCTGCAGTCCTCCCTTCAGACCCCTCTTTGAAATTGTTCAATTTATGTTCAATTCATGATTATTTTTAGACTTTGAACTATTCCTGAACACATTTGAAGAAGCTTATAATAAGTCACAAAGAAGATAACCCAATAACAACAGTTAAACCTGGGGCAAGAGAAGAAAGTAAAACAAGACTGGAAATGAAACAGTTCCAAAGCATGAATCCAAGATGCATATCACAGTTCCCCACACATGTGAAGAGGTAGGCCGTAAATCTGGTAGCCAACATGAAAAGAAAAGCCTTATCAGTTACACAATGCACTGTCCATAAAACACTAACAGTTCATAGTTCCTGGGGAAGTCTAATTCTTCTTGGTACTCAGACCAGACAGAAACCTTCCCCAGGATCCTCATAAAGGGAGAATATAATGAACAACCACCACAGTCTCTTTATTCTTCAAGTAAGATCCACATGCAGCATATTAAGTTAGTTAAAACATAAGTTAGTGGCACACCAATGAACACCATGCAAAGGAAGGTGTTCTTTGGGAAGGGAAAAAGAAATAACAGGAATGGCCAATGCAACAAAAAGTGTTCACCTTTATTGAGACACCATTTAAATAGCTAAAGGAAGTTAAATTTTTTTAACTCTCCGTCTATTGTTTATGCTACCTTTTGATTAATATTGTGCAAATACAAGCTTGAGAATCAGTTTGACCAATGAAGAACAGCTGTGTATTGTGTTGCCTAAGCAGACCTCGAAGTTTGATGATGGTTCAAGACTCTTTGCAGAAGCCGAGGAGCCTAGAAAAGCACCTACCTAATGGACAGCAAAGACACTACCTTAACCTCCTTGAATAGAGAAATGCTGGCAAGAAATACCAGGATTATCCTGGGAAAATAATTGGCTCGAACCCAGTTAGCCAAAGCGCCAAAGTTCTACCCCAATTTTGTGTAACCAAAATAGTACTACACTGCATCAGCAAAGATAAGAATTTATCTTTGTTGGCCAAAATCTAATATTAGCATAGAACTGACAACATAATTGCTTTGAGCAGAATAGTCCTAGTGTGTAGTGTATATCCCATGGTGGTGGGGGGAGCAGCATGCTTGGGGTAATGACTCAGTAAAGCGTTTGACATGCAAGCATAAGGACCTGAGTTTGAACACTGGGACCCATGTACAAAGCCAGACATGAAACTATATGCCCGTAATCCCAGCACTAGAGAGCTATAAACAGGAGAATTCCCTGGGGCTTGCTGGCCTGCCAACCAAGCTTTAAAACAGTGAGCCTCAGATCCCAGCAAGAAAACCTATCTTTAAAAAATAAGGTGGATAGCTCCTGAGGAATGACACCAGAGGTTGACCTCTCCACAAACACATATGTGCATTCTTACACACATGCAAATGTACATGAACACAATACACAAACACATACATGCATACACACAAATTTTAAAAAAGTATTCTGAAATATACATCAAGGAAACAGCAGTGTGTTTATGGGGTTGTTAGTTATTTATAAGCCAGCTAAAAGATGAGAACATCTATGAAAAATAGTAACTTGCTAGGGAACAGAAAGAGAAAAAAAAAAGAAGGCTAAAAGGCTTATCAGTGGCTTTTATTTTGGACAATAATTGGCCAGTAGGGTCAGAGGTCTTTTAATGCCACTCCTTGCTTGAAAAAAAAAATAGATCCATAATATTCATGTTGGAAAGAATGTTTATGTTACTCCTCTCAATGCCAGGAGAGGGAGGGGATGAAGCTCAATGAGATCATTAAGAGCCAAGTTTTAAAGAAAAGAAACCTACACACAATCCTTTGTTACCCAAAAGCAATAGTCTGCTGTGTCAAAAGACGGTTCTAATTGGCTCTGACCCAAGCAGAATTATAACAAGGTCACTTCTATATAAAAGTCTATACCTGGAGCCCCAACTAACTTGAGCTCACTCTCTTCAAGTAGCCAAACTTTGTTCACAAGGATAAAGACCCAGCGATTGTCAATAAATGTAGCAACAATGTGATTTCACTTGATTTTCCTAGAGGACCATCAATGATATTAGTAAGCTGAGAAGGATGAAACTTGTCCGTGCTCTCTGAGTTCTTTTGTAAAATGGTGGCCTAGAAACTAAACTTGTGATGTGACAATCAAATACCTGACATATATTTTTGGGTCATTATGCAATAAAAAAGAGTAAAACGTGGAATAGATATTATTTTACTTTTAGAATATGGCATAATTCATACTACTCATCTAGTCCTACATAGAATTCTGCTTATGTTATTAATAAGGATAGGAAATCTTGTTGGGAAAATGGATTTCAGTCAGAAAGGGAAGGAAATGAGAGAGGAGGACAAGGATGAAAACAACTAAAATTCATTATAGAAATGTATGAAACTACCTGGTAGGAATATTAGTGAATGTTTTGAGTGGATATGAAGATTTTTTTTAAGTCTACAATCTAATGACATTGTCTAACATTGACCTGATTCAGATTTCGACACAGATTTGGGGGGCTAGGTTTTTTGATGTGTTGCCAAATTTCAAGTAAGTTTTTAATTGTATATGTTTCCAAGTGGTTGTGTGAAGTTATTTCATGTGCTGCTTCATTAACCTCATTGCGGATGTTTTAAGTTTTTCCACACTCGACAGATATGCTATTAAAAAACAAGTTGATCCAAGTGGTGTTGGCAAAACTGGATCACCACCTGTAGAAGAATGAAATTAAATCCCTACCTCTCAACCTGTACAAAAGTCAATTCCAAATGGATCAAAGACCTCAACGTGAAATCCAAAACTCTGGAGGTGATAGAAGAGAAACTTGGCAGCAGACTACAAGACATAGGTGTAGGGAAAAGACTTCTTAATCAGACAGCAGCTGCACAAGAAAAAGGTAGTCAATTGACAAATGGGACCTCATTAAACTCAAAGCTTCTGTACACAAAGGAGACAATAAAGGAAGTGAAGAGAAAACCCACAGAATGGGAGGAGGAAACCTTCACAGCGATAATCCGACAAAGTTAATTTCCAGAGTATACAAGCTACTCAAAAAACAAAGAAGAAAAAAACAAAAAATCAAAAAAAAAAACTGAACAGAGACTTCACAGAGGAGGGGAATTAGAGATGGCTGAGAAACACCTTAAGAAGTGTTCAACACGCTAATAATTAAGGAAATGCAAATTAAAACCACCTTAAGGACCATCTTACTCCAGTAAGACTGGCTAGGATCAAGAAAACAAATGATGCCAAGTGCTGGAGAGGGTGTAGGGAAAGGGGAACACTCATCCATTGCTGGTGGGTATGTAAACTTGTGCAGCCACTATGGAAAACAGTGTGGAGAAGCCTTAGAAGGCTCAAAATGATCCTGCCTTTGACCCAGTCATACCACTCCTGGGTACATACACAAGACTCATCTTACTGAGAGATACATGCAGCTATGTTTTATGCTTCTGTTCACAATAGCAAAAACGGAATACCCAGATGCCCCTCAACTGATAAGTGGATAGAGAAAATGTGGTACATGTACACAATGGATTCTATGCAGCAGTAAAGAAAGACAACATCATGAACTTTGAGTAAATGGATGGAGCTAGAAGACATCATGTTAAGTGAGAGTAACACAGTCCCGAAAAAAAACAAACGAAAATGGTATCTCTCATATGTGTTGCTAGTACCAAACCCAGTTGTAAATATTTCTTGTGGAGAGGGATGCATATTAAAAGAACAACAACAGAAAGATTGCATCAGAAAACTGACTGAAACTGAAATGGTGACTTGGGAAGGGTGGAGGGGTGGGAGAGGGACAAGGTGTATATTCAATTGGGTGCATCTTTAATTGACGTGAGTTCAACAAGTATTCCAGTTTTGCCCAGACTCTGTCTACAGGATACATGGTGTTTTAGGAATTAGTAAAAGCAAATATGTGCATATTAAACAACATTGGTTTAAAGGCTGATAAAAAGGTAATGCATCTGAGTTAATTGGTGATAAATTGCTGTTGTCCACATTGCTTTAATTAAAAATGTATAACAGTTACTTTGGGATTGGTATAAACAAATGTTCTCTATAATTCTGCTGTCTATAGTATCCCTGGCAGCAATCTCTTTCACCTATAGGATGATTTAACTTAAAAAAAGTTTGTTTCCCAAGTTAATCACATACAGTAACCCAAACAGCATGGGTAACTTGATGAAATCTGTGCCTTGACTCCACCTGATAGGTATATATTTGCTTTTTGTGAGACTCATGGGTCAAAAATAAAAACCTAAAATTAAAAAAGGGGGATATAGATAGATATGAAAACTTTTTGTCAAAAACCTTGCAATCCAAATCTTAAAACTAACTATGAAAGGATTTGTATGTTCCAACAGGCCAGAGTATCACCAATCTAATGGCTGAGAAAGAAATGCGGCTTTGCAGTGAGTAGGATGTACCAGAAGTGCCAGCAGAAAGGATGGACCCTCTGGCACAAACATAAAACATGATCTCTTGTACAGACATCACCCCTCTCTGGATCCTACTTGTAACAACGATTTTTAATGAATCCTAATGAAGCTTTATCTCCTAGGTGCTGCAAGGTTTTAATACAAGAGACTTAACCCCCCCATAGAATAAGGAGAATATGATGATGATGAGGTCATTCTCCAGCTGTAGATTGGAGCCAGCTGTTATAGAGGTATTCTCTTGTAAAATCGGTAAAACTGCCTTCTTTAATTGACTAATGGACATAGAAACTGTGAAAAGGATATTCATTCTTCAGAACCAAATATAATGCTAAAGTCTCCTTAAGCTAGCACTTAAGCAGAATATGTTAATACAGGATCTCTGACATCACAAAATGGATTATCTACCAAGGAGATGTTGGCCAGGGGATCCAAGCCCCCACAAAAGGTAAAGGCTCCTTGCCTCCAAACGGGATATCTGAGGAAGAGAGGCGATAAGGCCCTGCTGTTGAAGACCTGTGATAAACATGGGAAGGATGTATGGAGACCGCACTTGCAAGCATACGATGGCTCTGGAATGCCAAAAGTGTTACCAAAGGCCACTAAACCAATAAAGCAAAATGGGTCTCCTTGGGTCAAGCAGAACCCTTCGTCAGCACCAGCTACACCTCATTGCCTGGAAATACTGTGCAGCAGTGGCAGCCATATGTCTGTATATCAAATCTAATTGGCTATTGGCTCTCTCCTTGGAGGAATAACCCATGGCTGATGCCACAAGCTTACATCCTCTAATGGTTAGGAGATGTTATAAACCACATGATGACCCTATCATACTTTAACAGAAGAAAATGTAATTCATGGATTAACATACCATCCAAACATGTGTCTATCCAATGTAACCTACCATAACAAATAGTAATGTTTAATACACTATATATCAATTGAGAGTGCTTCATTAGTATGATCGAATAGGCTATATATTATACTGTTTAATACTATATATCTAAATTTGCATGGCTTCATTAGTAGGACTGAAAGGTTTGCCTGCGGAAAAGCTGGCAGCCCATGAAAAAGACAGCCAGAATTGATAGAGACCAGGACAACAGCTCCAGAGAAAGTAGACTGTTTTGCTCTCATCCACCGTTGCCCCTTTTCTAAAGCCTGGGAACAATCTGCGGAAGAGGAGGCATGGTAGATGTAAGGGCTGTGATTGGGTGAATGGGAAACTACAAACAATATAGTCTGGACACTTATTTGAACAACTTGATTGAACATACAAGCCCCCCCTGCTGGATGGTGGGACCCGTGAGCTGTATGGGTTTGGGCACAACTGCTCACAAATTGGTTTTACATGAAGGATGCTTGTACTCACAAATTATCACTTATTGTTAAAAAAATGAAAACAAAACAACAAAAAAAAAAAACAGAAAGATGCAGAAAAGTTATGGCAGAATGCATGATCTGGGATGGGTAGGGGTGGGGCGGGGTGAAGGGAAGGGGATATACGCCTGAACTGAATTGGAAAATGATGTATGAAATACACAAAGCATCAATAAAAAAAAATAATAATAAAAATAAAAAAAAAACAAGTTGATCATCTCTGTAAAGATCCCATTTATGAATCAAGTTATATTCCAATATGGCAAGGGTTAGGACTTTTGCATATCTCCTTTTGAGAATGCACTTCAATCCATAACACAACATTGGCTGACTTACTCTGCAGGGCTGAGGAATATTCTTCAGAACTAGTTGCTTAGGCAATGTTAAGATGCCTCACCTATCCAGGAGCAAGTGATCCTAAACTGAAGAGCAAAGAACAATGACCCTCTGCTTCCTACCACAAGAAAGGCCAGCTTCCTCACTCCTCCAGGACAATATAAGCAATGGCATATCTCAGTTCTCTCCAAAAAGGAGACCATGTGTGCTTGTGATTGATGGCCTGAGTACAGAAACCAGCATCACTACCCATGAGCTAGATCACGGGGTCATAACCATTACCTCTGAGTTAGATCACCAGGGAAGGACCACTACCCCCGAACTATAGAATATTCAGCAAATCATTTAGCACCTCCAGTCTTCAACTAACACATCTATAAAATGGAGATGATAATGGAATTTACTTCAGGGGGGATGTTGTGAGATTTGAATCATCCACAGTATTTAGACCCCGGGTACCACTATGTTTTAAATGAAGATTTTCTTTTTAATCACCAATAATATTTATGTTTAAAAAAGGAGTATGATTATTAACAAATAAGAATATTTCCCTTGTATTTAGGGTTGACCACTTGGCATTGGATAACGTCTCTGGAGCTTGTCCCTGGAGAAACTGATTCACCCTCACTCAGTGTGCATGCAGCAGCCCATAACTCTTCATCTAGAGGTGAGACACCATGAAATTTCCCCCATCGACATTGGCATGTACATAAGAACAAAATTAAATGGACTTGGTGAGTTGTGTGTGTGTGTGTGTGTGTGTAACAATCATTAATAAGAAGAAAAAATGATGAAATCGAGAGGGAAAGGAAGAGTTGGAGAGAGAGCAGAGTTGGAGTGGGAGAAGTAGGTGTGCAATGATGTAAATATAGTATTAATATATGAGATTCTCAATAGAATTAATTGGACAAAAAAGAAAGAAAAAAGCAAACATTTAGGAAGCAACCAAAAAAATAAAGTGGGAATATTTCCTCGGGAACTACATTGTTTCATATCCTTTCAAACCTATTCTAATCTTTTTTTCTTATGTCCTCCTGCAGAATCAGAACCAAACAGCTTCTTGGGCTGTTTCCGGCTCGCTCCGCCTGGCCATCACTCCTTTTGCCTACATGATCAACATAGCAACATTAGGTGGCAACTGCTTTCATCTTAAGACAACTTGTTTTCTCCCAGTTGTCATAAACAAATTCTTACAAACATGATCAATTATTCCATTTCTTTCACAGTTTACAGAATTTAGAGTAGTGTGATGCACATGGATAAATCCCAAATAACTGGAAATTAACTACAAACCAAACTTTGAGCACCAAGAAGAAAGTCTTTCTTTGCAAACAAATTTGCATATTTAATGATCTTTTTTTTTCCTAAACCATTGTTGTATACAAATGTTCAGAAAGCATGAGCACAGAATATAAAACCTGAGGAAAGATTATGGCAGGAAAGGATTGGCTTTGAGCCTAACATTGCTTTATCATGGTTCTGGCAAGTAATCAATAGAAAATTCTGTTGCACAGACATAAATCATAATTGAGTTTTCATCAGCTCTGTGCCAGATCTTTGCCTGTACAAAATCCAGGATCCTGGTGCCAATGTACCTTATCAGCCCATATGCAAATATATCTTTTGATGAAATCAAAGAATAGTAGCATTCAGATGAGAGTACAGGCTGTGCTGCCAGAGCCAAGTAGATATTTAACTCTTCCACTGGCCAATAATTAAGGCGTGACTGCAGGGCGGGGGGGGCGTGCATCTCTCGGGTTATGATTCCCCTCAGATACTCAAGGAGAAGAGCCTCATCCACAGTACTATGTCTTCTTAACATCCTATGCAGAAGGATCTTTTCCCCCAAATCCTTGAAAACTTTATCTAAAGCGTATTAAAAAATCATCAACTAACTTTAAAGAGAAGCTGTACGTGCATAGTTTTCTCAGGCAAAAGGGGGGAAATGGCATTAAAGACTGTCTTCTGGGAACATTAGCAAAGAGGACAAAATTTTAAGGCTTTGATCCTTTCCTCAAAGAAAATGCATCAGAAAGTCCAACTCAGTTTGGATTGAATAATTTAACCCTACACTTACTTATTCTGAAGGCAGATAATTAGACTTCAATGCATAACTCTGCTGATAGATTTATAAGGACCTGTACTCAAAGTGCTTTCAAATATTTTTTATTAAATTACTTTGTTTTTGATCTGAGATCTCCTGAGCCCAGCGGAAGGTACCAGGAGCCCCCCTCCCCCCCAACTGAGATTACGAAGAAGCATCTGAAGGAGGCAAGCAAAGCAAGCCTTCAACACAGTGAAGAGGCATTTAGGACTCACATTGGAATACAGGCAAGGAGAAGCCCATATGCCAGGATCATGAAGAAGAGACTACACTGGAAAGGNGTATATATATATATAATTATATAATATTATATATATTATACATATAATTACTATAATACTACTACATATTGGCTGCCACTGTGCACAGTTTTCCAGGCAGTGAGGTGTAGCTGATACTATGGAGGAGTCTTGCTTGACTCAAGGAGACCAATATTTGCTGTATTTCTTTAGTGGCCTTTGGTAATGCTCCTCTGGCATTTCACAGGCCATTGTAATTAGCAAGTGATGTCTCAAATTATTTTTTTCATGCTTAACCAGGTCTTTGACAACAGGGACTTACTGCCTTTCTCTTGCATCTATCCCACTTATAGCAAAGAGCCTTATAATTTTTGGGGGCTTGGATCTCCTAGCCAACATCTCCTAGGCAGAATAATCATTGCTTGATATCAGAGCTTCTTATTTAATATTTTGCCTTAATTCACAGCTTATAAAGACTTTACTATTGATATTTGGCTCTAGATAGAGAATTATCCTTTCACAGTTCCTTAGGTCCTATCAGTCAATTAAAAAATTAGTTAGTTATCACTGATTTTATAAGAAATTCCACTATAACAGTTGGCTCTATTTACAGCTAGTGAGAATGATTTCATACCATAGTTTTACTTTTGTCCTTAAAGGCGGGAAGGTTAGGAATTATTATTCTCAGCAACGTGGAAGGTAAATTCATTAGAGCCATTTATAAACAGTTAACAGTTCAATAGAAATTGAGAGAGATTTCTCAGTGTCTGTGATCAGGCAGTCTGAGGTTCTCCTTTCTTTTAAGTGTGATGCGTCAGCCTCTCTGCTGGTATTTCCCAGTCCATCCTGGAATAAGTTGTACCGTTCTTCAGGCATTTAGGTTGGTGTTTTACCTGTGGGAACATACAAAAATCTCCTCTCATTGATATAGTATTCAGATCATACAAAATTGAAAATTTATCATAGGTTTGGTAACAGAGTTTTCCATTTTGTATCAGAAGGGATACTACACCACCTACTAGCCTCCCTCTTTTTGTGTTTAAATTTTCTGTTTTACCTTAGATGCTAAGTTGATTACATACCCGTAAACAGAAGCCAAGGCGATAAGTTTCCATTATTTACCCAAACAGTTTTATTTTCTGTATTGCTACTTATTTGGGGAAAGTAATTTAAACTTATATCTTTAAATATTACCACAAGTACAAGAAGTTTACAGAGGATATTGTTATATACCAGAGAAATATAAGACCATTTAGTGTACCTTAACCTAGAAGTTATTGTTGGAAGATTAATACAAATTATAAATAGAAAAATTAAATTTTATTCTAAAAAAATTAGTTCAATGTATAACCATTTCACCAAACCTACAAACAAATTTAACTAATCTAAACAATTACTAAGCCTTAAATATCCATAATATGATGGACAACATACGGGCCAGAGTTTACATCTTGCAAATTAATTTTACCCAATATACACTTTGCTCTTTAAAGCTACATGACTAGACTATGACTTCAGAGATCAAGTCATTAACTTATATGGTTTATTTTGTATTTTCTGTACTAAATACTCTACATAAATCGCTCTCGTAAATAAAGTAATGTATTTTTAAGTATACTGCTTTGTGCTGATCTATTAGTTGTCAACTTTGACAACCTTGTTGAGGGGAGTCTCAGACTGGGGAATTGGCTCCATGGATTGGCCTTGGGCACATTGTGAGTAATTGTCCTGAGGATCGACAGTCTGTGGGCAGGCCCACAATGATAGTTGCCACTGCCTGGCAGGTTGTTGTGTTACTCGTATAAGAAAGTGGGTCTGGGCATGAGCCAGATGGATGGCAAGCCTTGAACGGCATTCCTCCATGGCGTGCTCAAGCTCACTGCCCCACGTTTCCTGTTTTGAGTTCCTGCTTGGCTCCGTAAGTGATGAACTGTTAACCAGGAGATGATAAGCTGATAAACCCTTTTCTCCCAAGTTAGTGTCAGCAGGCGTGATTTGTGCATACAATGGAAGCAAGACAGAACACCTTTTAAACTGCAAACCTACAGAGTGCATTTTTAATGATTAATCTTCCTCCAACTCTTGGCCTTTCTTTCAGGCTGGATGAAAACCATGCCTTTATAAGATTTTTCATATCTAGCTCCTTTTTGTTATTTTATGAGTTAACCAAGGCGATCCTTCATGTAAACCCCAATTTTGGATGTGGATGGATTATTCGTGTGTTTTATATCTTAGATCATTGTGATGCTAAGCCAGCCTATGTTCATAATCTTAGAGCAGTCCAGACAGCCGGGCCGCAATCTATATTGCTGTAGTTTTACCATTCTCCCCAAAGTTGCAGCCTGCTGGATAGCTTTTATTGTGCAACTTGACACACCTGGGTTGGAGGGGCCTCAAGATTGGGGAATTGGATTCCATTGGACTGGCAAATAACAGAGAATAGATGTGGCCACATCTGTGGGATATATTCTTGATTGTTGGGGGCAATGTGGAGGGCCTAGCCCACTATGGGTCATGCTGATATACCAGGGCAAGATTGTTGCTGTACTGTATTAAGAAGGCAGTGGCTGGGGAACTGGGCCAGAGAGGAGGCAAGCATGGATGTGATGGGAGGGTGAACAGCATTTCCTCCATGGCCTGTGCTTCAGCTATCTGCCCCCAGGTTCCTGCCCTGAGGTTTCCGCCCTGCCTTGGGCTCCCCCTAAGTGATGAACTGTGACCATGGAGATGTAAGATGAATAAAGCTGTTCCTCCCCAAGTTGGTGTGGGTCAGAGTGTTTTGTCACCCAGCCAATGGAAGACATAAGCTAACACAGCCCCTACATTCTACCGTGCCTCCTTTTCTGCAGATTGTTGCCTAGGCTCTAGAAAAGGGGCACAAGTGTATGAGAAACAAAACAGAGGTTCTAACTCTCTCTTAAATATAATATATATATATTCCTTGTATATAGGACCTGACTGATCAGTTCTCGCTGTATTTTCCTAAGCATGGGCTTGGAACATGTTCTAATAAGCGCAATAACCCGTTCAAATAACTTACTAATGAAGCACAAGCAAATTAGATACATAGGTATTTAACATTACTATAAATTAATCAGTAGTATGATCATAGACACAGCAAATTGTTTAATAGATTCTAATCCAGGAGATATTGAATTATGTCTCTTTATTCGTCACAAAACGATGACAAGGTCTTACTGTGAATGAAACCATCTTCCTGAATCACATAGAGGATGTAAGACTTCTGTTGTGATCGCTATTGAGTTATTCCTCCAAGGAGAGAGCCATATTAGTCAAAACATTGAGCTATTTTTGGGTTATACAGACATATATGGCTGCACTTGTTGCTCGCTCAGTATTTCAGGCAAGTGAAGGTATAGCTGTGCTTGACAGAGAACGTTGCTGATGTATTGACCCAAGTGAGGGAACCAATATTTGCTTTACTTGGTTCATTAGTGCTCTTTGTAACTCTTTTCTGGTCATTCCAGAGAGCCAATCGTCACTTGCAAGTGTCGTGGATCTCAATACAACTTTCCCAGTACTTAATCAGGATCTTCGACAGCAGCGAGCCTTATCCCGCTCTTTTCTTGCAGGATATCACCGTTTACTGAGGCAAGAGACCTTACTTTTGGGCGGCTTGGATCCCTATATTCTTGGCCATACATCTACTACAGAAATAATCCTATTGTCTGAATAATAGTAGACTTCATCCTGTATAATATATTGCATATGAATATATACCAGCATCTTAAAGCGTACATATGTAACGAGTATGTAATATTTGGTTCTGGGTGGGAATGAGGAGAAGATAATCTTTTCACACACTATTCCCTATGGTCTTAATTATAGTCAATTAAAGAGAAAGCCTCTATCGTATCGATGGGTAGGTCCTCAGGTGCCTATATATCACACTCAACAAAGAATACTGACAAGAGCACAATCAAAGAAACACATAGTACAGTGAAAAAAGAATACTTAAAAAAATCCAGTATATATATCCCAAATCTAATTGGCTATTTAGCTCTCTCCTTGGAGGAATAATTCACAGTGAATGTCACAAGCTTATGTCCTGTAGTGGTTAAGAGATGTTATAAGCCACAATAAGAACATGTCACCCTTTATACAGAAACCACAGTTTGTGGATTAGCATACCATCCAAGCATCTGTGTCTATGCTCAGAGCTTAGCTTGCCATAATAATTAGTACTGCTTAAATGCCTGTACATCTAATTGCTTGTGCTTTGTTAGTAGGATTAAAAAGGTATCCCTGGATAAGCTGTCAACACATGAAGGGGAGCAGACTAGAGTACAAAATCACATCTCCAGAGAAAATAGACTGTTTTGCTTCTCACCCACTTGTGCCCCTTTCCCAAAGCCTAGGGAACAACTTACGGAAGAGGAGGCATGGAAGAATGTAAGGGCTGCAGAGAGATTGGGGTGAATCGTGAGACTACAGCAATATAGACTGGACTCCTATTTGATCAACATGAAGCATACAAGCTTCTCCAACTGGACTATGGGAACCTTGGGTTGTTCAAAATTTGGACATAGATACTTGCAAATTGGTTTTACATGAATGTTACATTCATTGCTTATGCTTAATAATTCGGCTCACTTCAAAAAAAAAGTACCAATTACCTAATTGTATGGCAAACTGAGTGACATCAATGTTATCTGAAAACAACTGTGCCATTATATTATAGAATCCCTTGAAAAGTAAACAAATAAAGGAAAAAAAGTAATATTTAAGGACAGTAATACATTATGTCCAACTGAATAAAATAGTGACCCATAAATGCGTAATGGTAATAAAGAATGGAGTGGAGAAAGGAAGAAAGGGAGCAAAATGGGAGGGGAGAGAGGAATAGGTGAGAAGGAGAGAAGAGGCATTCCAACATCAAATTGCATCTAATAAATGTAGAAGAAGAAAGGTGAGAGTCTAGGAATTACTAGATGTCAGCTGTAGTAACTGAGAGCCAGGCATGATGGCATGCCCCATAATCTCTGCATGTAAGAGGCTGAGGCAGAAGAATTGCTATCAGTTTGAGGCCAGGTTAAGCTACATAGTGAATACAAGGCCTGTTTGGGATACAGATTTGGATCCTGTCTCTGTCCCACATATAAATAATAATAACATTAATAATAATAATAATAATAATAATAATAATGTGTGTTAAGAAATGTAATAATCTGATAAAACTAGTGAGTTAAAATTAAATGAAGAATGGGATGGAGAAGATGGAGATATGTATTCAGTATGCAAGCTCTAAATGTTTCTGTCTATAAAACATATCCTAATTATACACAAAATAAGAGCTTCACAGAGGAGAAACCTGGAAGGAAAGCATATTCTGCAAGGGATCAATGTTAGCATGCCAATTATAAGACAAAACATCCTCAGGTAACATTTGAGGGGTGCAAGGAAAAGTGCAATCATTATTCATATCCTGAATCTAATAAACAGAAATACCAGAAAAATTCCAAATTCTCAAAAATAATAACTACATCATTTTCAAATATCTTCAAGTTTTGAAGGTCAAGAAATGACTGAGGAGCTATAGAATAAAGGAAACTGGAGAGACATGGCACACACATAAGTATCATGAGCTCATGGATGAGTCTTTCTGTTTAAAAAATAGTTTAATTGGCTATTAGCTCTCTCCTTGGAGGAATAACCCACGGCTGATGCCACAAGCTTACATCCTCTAATGGTTAGGAGATGTTATAAGCCACACGAAGACCCTGTCATACTTAACAGAAGAAAATGTAATTCATGGATTAACATACCATCCAAACATCTGTGTCTATACCAAAGTAACCTACCATAACAATTAGTACTGTTTAAATACCTATATATCTAATTGCGTGTGCTTCATTAGTAGGATCAAAAGGTTAGGCCTGGACAAGCTGGCAGCCCATGAAAGAAAACAGCCAGAATTGACCAGAGACCAAGACAACAGCTCCAGAGAAAGTAGACTGTTTTGCTTCTCATCTACCTGTGCCCCTTTTCTAAGCCTAGGGAACAATCTGCGGAAGAGGGGGCACCGTAGAATGTAAGGGCTGCGATTGGGGTGAATGGTGAAACTACAACAATATAAACTGGACACTCATTTGATCAACTTGATTGAACATACAAGCCCCCCCTGCTGGATGGTGGGACCCATGAGCTGTGTGGGTTTGGGCACAAATGCTCTCAAATTGGTTTTACATGAAAGATGCTTGTACTCACAGATTATCACTTATTGTTAAAAAAAAATGAAAACAAAACAAAACAAAAAAAACAGAGAAAGATGCAGAAAAGTTATGGCAGAATGCATGATCTGGGATGGGTAGGGATGGAGTGGGGGGAAGGGAAGGGGATATATGCCTGAACTGAATTGGAAAATGATGTATGAAATCCACAAAGCATCAATAAAAATAATAATAAAATAAAAAATAGTTTAGTGCAATGATCGATTAATGCATTTAATCAATCAGCATTTCCGAGAATGCCCTTTAAAGCTATTCTGAAGTTTATAATTATTCCAATCATAAAAGGACAAGGAGGCAAAGGCAAAACATATTTGAAAAACCAAAAGCTAACTGTCACCTGAATAGTTGCTACATTGTCAAGTTGCCACCTAAGTATTCTTTTCTTTCCTTATGCTGTCCTCAACTAGAAATGAATAACAAGTCATCAGGTCAAGGGCTTTGCTAGGTGTAATAACCTGAAACTGTAATGGGTTTGGCTTTAATCTCTAAAATGTTCTGGATTGTTTTTAGTACTTCTGCCTTTAATTCATGTTTTTGGCGACTTTTTTTTTTTAATTTTTTTCAAGCTCTATTTGAAGTTCTTTCTTTCTAATCACAATAAAATGAGAAAAGACATTCTTTGCTACATTAAACTTATGTATCTCTGAAAACTAAAAATTTCTAGAAGAAGACTTTCCCAATGAATTTCAAGAAGTAGAAAGAAACTATGCGTATTAGTTATTTTTCTCATTGCTGTGTAAGAGTTCGTGACAAAAGCATCTCGGAGTTTGAAAGGAAACAACCCACCCTGGTGGGACGCCATGATGTGAGCATGAAAGTAGCTGGTCAGATTGCTTCTGCACCCAGAAAGTTCAGAGAGATGAACGCTCAGTCCCTTTGTTCATTTTCATCCAGCCTGGAAACCCAACCACATTGCAGTTAAGTTTTTTCTCCTCAGTTCAACCTCTCTGGAAGTACTCCTGTGGATATACCCAAAAGTGTACCTAAATAATGTCTTGGGTGTTTGTTAATCCTGTCAAATTTATATTTATTTATTTATTTTTTTGGTCTTTTCGAGACAGGGTCTCCCTGTAGCCCCAGCTGGCCTGGAACTCACTCTGTAGACCAGGCTGGCCTTGAACTCACAAAGATCCGCCTGCCTCTGCCTCCCAAGTGCTAGGATTAAAGGCGTGCGCCACCACGCCCGGCTCAAATTTATATTTATTTTTTTTTAATTTTTTTTTTTCTGTATGTGTATGAATGTACTGTCTGCATGCAAGTCTGTGCACCCGTGTCGTGCAATGCCGCGGAGGTCAGAAGAGGGTGTCAGATTCCCCTGGAACTGGAGTTCTCCTGGAATTGGAGTTTCAGACGGCTCTCAGCCGCCATGTGGGTGCTGGGGATCGAACCCGGGTCCTCTGCAAGAGCGTCGGCGCTCCTAACCGCTAGGCCATCTCTCCAGCCCCAAATTTATATTTAAATTAAGCATCACAACTATATCTTTTATCACACTGAAACCAAACCACATCATTTAAAGCATACCATGTGGGTAACTAAGATGGCTCAGCAGGTAAGGGGCTTGCTACCAGCCTCATGACCTGTTTTGGATCCCTAGAACTCATATAATGGAAGCAAAGAATTAACTTCCAAAAGGTGTCCTCTGACCTCCACACATGCACTGTGGCATACACATGCCTGTAAATACACACACACACACACACACACACACACACACACACACACACATACACACACAAATAAATAAGATAAAAGTATAAAAAAATAAATTAAACCTTAACCTATCCCAATAGGCTCAGGGCCATTTCATGATGCTAACTACATTTAGTGCAATATTGAAGTCCAAATATTTAGCGCTCCTAACACCATTCAAATGTCCAAAAACTAAGGCTCTGCGATATAATTGACACCTGCTATGGCAGTCCCCCCAAAATTGCTTTGTGCTCGGGATTGCTTTGGCTATTCAGGGTCTTTTGTGATCTCAAAATGTATCACAGAGTCATAAAAACAGAGTGGTACTCAGAAAACTATCAATAGAACAAAAGATAAGACCCAAACATAAGTGCACACAATTTCAGCCATCTAATATTTGACAAAGGTGCTTGGACGGAATCTTCAACAAACTGGACCTCCACATGTAGAAGAAGGAAATTAGACTCAGATCTATAACCCTATACAAAAGTCAACTCAAAATGGATAAAAGACCTCAATGTGAAATATGAAAGGCTGAAATAAAGGAAAACATAGGCAGTACCCTCTAAGATATAGGTGTAGGAAAAAACTTTCTGAATTGAATCGTTCATCAGTCATTCAGGAATTGAGGTCAATAATTGACAGATGGGACCTCATTAAACTAAAAGTCTTCTGTTCGGCAAAGGAAACAACCAATGGAGTAAAGAAGAAACTCACAGAGTGGGAGAAATAATTCACCAGGTATACATCTGACAGATGATTAATATCCAGAACATACAAATACCTCAGAAAACAAAGACTCCCTCACTAAAGCAAGGAACTCCCAATAGACTGACTGGAGCCAAGAGGATGAACTGGCACTGAGGAATGACTGGGCCCTAACACAAATGACAGAATGTATGAACTGAGGGGGAGCATGTTGTGGGAGTGTGCCAATGGATAAGGGGGTATAAAGGTGATTAAGACTGAATGAGAATTTATGTATGAAATATAGAAAAATTCAATAAATAAATCAAGAAAATGAATGTCCCAATTAAAAATAGGGTATGGTTCTGAACAGAGAGTATTCAAAAGAACAAACAAAAATGGCTAAGATAAACCTTTAAAAGTGTTGGAAGCTAGACATGGTAGTGCACGCCTTTAATCCCAGCATCTTGGAGGCAGAGGCAGGTATATCTCTGTGAGTTCAAATTCAGCCTGTCCTACATATTGAGGTCCAGGACAGCTAGGGCTACAGGGGGACCTTGTGTCAAAAACAAAAACAAAACACTCTTCAATATCCTTAGTAATTAGGGAAAGGGAAATCAAAACAATTTCAAGATTTCATCTTACACCAATCAGGGGAACAAATGACGCACCAACAAATGCTGGTATGTATTCAGGGAAAGGTGACTTTCATTTACCACTGGTGGGGTTGCAAATTGGTGCATCCATGGTGGAAATCAGTGTGGATAACTCTAAAAACTAAAAGCAAATCTACCATATGTTCCACCTACACCACTCCTTGGCATATACTCAAAGGACTTATACTTTTTTAAATTTTTTATTTATTCTTGTACGTGTATGAATGTACTGTCTGCATGTAGGTTTGTGCACCAGCGTCGTGCAATGCCGCAGAGGTCAGAAGAGGGCGTTGGATTCCCCTGCACCTGGAGTTAAAGACGGTTCTCAGTCGCCATGTGGGTGCTGGGGATCGAACCTAGGTCATCCGCAAGAGCAGCGGGTGCTTTTAACTGCTAGGCCATCTCTCCAGCCCAGGACTCATAACTTTTATATTGGTGTTTCTTGCTGTTCTTTTCACAATACCTAAGAAAAGGAAATAACCTAAATGTCCTGCAAATCATGAATGAATAATGAAAATATGGTACATTTACACAATGGAGTTCTACTCAGCAGAACTACTCAGAAAAGTGAAATCATGAAATTTGCAGTTGTGCTAAGTGAAGTAAAACAAACTCAGAAAAACAGATTATTTTCTCTCTTATTTGTGGATGTTACCTCCAAATCCCTAGATGTGAGTGTATATCCTAACAACCCCAGAAACCTAGGAAAATGGGGAAAAAAAAACAAAAAACATGGGTATTAAGGGGAAGAAGGAGCTCCAGAGAGGGGGGAATAGAAGGCAGGTGTTATAGAGGAGGAAATGAAGAAAATTAGGACGCTTTAAATGGGGAGAGAGGGGAGGTTTATACAGGGGGAGAGAGAAAAGAGATAAATAATGCTTAGATGGTGTGAAAGAACAGAGGGAAATGTATTAATAGTTCAAAAGCCTACTGAAAAATACACATACAAAATATATACGAATGCATGCATATGACTGAAGGCTGTATGACAATTTCTAGGCAGGAGAAACCACTCTCTGTTTGGTCAGAATAGTCCGAGAGAGACTACCCAAACAACACGGGCTAGTGCCAGAGACCTTTATTGGCTTTACAATCAATGGTATTCATAAATGTTTTATTTGCAACTCTATGTATTTATAATACCAAAATAAACATACATTAAGTATGTAAAATAACACAACCATTAAAATTCACTTGACATTTTTACTTAATGTCATAGATCACATGTATTCCTAACACTGAATCCTCAATTTTGAAACCAAAACTATAAAATCGCATTTGTGACTTTAACTACTTACCTACCAATTTCATTATTTTTTTTATTTTTTATTTTACTTTTTAAATTATATTTATTGATTTTTGTGCATTTCATGTAATACATATTAATCATATTCAGACCCCCTCCCCTGTGTGTACTTTAAATTTTGCTTGAATTTTGAGAATTTCATACAATATATTTGGATGGTATTTAGATTCCCTCCCCTATCTGCACTTCTCTTACTATACTCATTATATATGCAATAATGCTTAGAGAGACTAGTTTGTGTCCCCAAATGTACTTTAGTGTGGGTCCATCCACTGGAGCCTGGTTAACCTACCAAGAGTCACATTCTTTTATATTTCTTTCAGAAATATTAGCTTTACTTGACATGGAGACCTACCATGATAGAAGCATCTTAAAGTATACATATATACATTATAAATACAGATTAAGGGGCTCGAGAGATGGCCTAGGGGTTAGGAGGGCCGACTGCTCTTGCAGAGGACCCGGGTTCGATCCCCAGCACCCCCATGGCGGCCGAACACCATCTGAAACTCCAATTCCAGGAGAACTCCAGTTCCAGGGGAATCCGACACCCTCTTCTGACCTCCGTGGCATTGCACCGCACGGGCGCACACACCTGCATGCAGACAGTACATTCATACACATACCGAAATAAATAAAATTAAAAATAATAATAAATAAATACAGATTAAAAGGAGTCACTTTATAACAGGTGTAAATTGCTTCTACTAAAAACATAAAAATCTCAATGCCAGGAATTCTCTCCCCCCTCTTTCTCTCTCGAACCACTGACCAGGCATCCCATAGGCCCTCAAACAACACTGGCCATTGCCCCTGCTCTTGGTTACACAGCAGAACTTGAGAGTAAGACCCTATTGAAGAAACGACATACATGAACTGTACAAGTAAGGAGAAATCAAGCTGGTACTCACTTCAAAGCCTCACCTTTACTGCTTGGCTTTCTGGAAGGAAAAATAAACATCTTTTTTTAAATCTGAGCAAAAGAAATCATCCATCCAACCTACAAATGCTAACTAGTGAGACATTTTCCAGTGAGTATGTTTGGCTAGTAAACTGATAATTTGCTGCTTTATTCACCCACTTAACAAATATTTACTGAGTTAGTCACTGTTTTTGTTGAGACGGTATTACAAAAGAATACAGAAATGAAATGAGATGAGACATTTGCTCTTTGAACTTTCACAAATTCTTTTGAATCCAATGTGCTTATAGCACTTACCACTTTAATATAATTATTATGGAACTTACAAGCACAGTTTTTCCATGAAGTCGGTTTGCATCTTCTTTTGGGAATCCTATTTTAAGCAGAAAACAAAATCCTTGGTTGCTATGACACTCGGGTTTATTTTAGATTTAATGATGGCACATGGATGCTATAAGTATGGATACTATCTATGCATATTTTAAGTTTCACCAACTTCAAATAGGGTATATTATTGAAAATCAATATTCATCAAATTAAGTAACAAAGATCTTAACACACACCGCCCCCCCAAAAAAAACTTGGGTCTCCACTAATGCTCCATCTTCTTAACCATGACAGTAAAACATTTAATCAAACTAAAAGGCAATTGCTGCATGGCCATTTTCATTAATTTTCTCAAATGGAAATAAGGAATTGCATTCCTATCAGGGCCCTCGTGATATCTAAAAAATGTTTTAAAGGTAAAGAAATTATCAAGTTTTGATAGTGTCTTGAAACTGCAAAGGAACTTTGCATAAGATAGAACCACTATCCTTGCTGAGAGTTACCCAAGTTGACTATTTCTTGGATCCCCAAAATTGCACAAAACAATCAACTCAGAGGGAGCAAAGTGTGAAAAAAAAAAAAAGAACTCATAAAATCTTGGTGCATGCCTTTAATCCTAGCACTTGGAGGCAGAGGCAGGTGAATCTTTGTGAGTTCAAGCCAGACTGCTCTACAGAGCAAGTTCTAGGACAGCTGGAGCTACAGGGAGACCCTGTCTCAAAAAGACCAAAAAAAAAAAAATCCTAATATAATTAAATTAAAATTGAGACATTACCAGATGACATTTTAAATTTTTTTAAATCAGTCTTTGCCCACATCCTTGGAGAAAAGAATAATTTTGAAAGTAGATTATGTATTTCACATCAGAAAATCAATTATCCATGCCCATTAGTCATAAGCAAGTAAGAGATTCTTCTCCATTCTGATGGCTCATTTCATTAAAAAGAGAACACTTATAGAACAGGTTATGTTTTTGAAAAACAAGTCTAGTCTCTAGGGTTCCATCTGCTCTCAAACAATGCAGAACCAATGAAGTAGATACTCTCTAAAAAATACTAATCAGATTTGTACATAAACACCATTGCACTCCAGTGTCTGGCAGTTTGGGTTCCAAACATGTCACTGGAAGCTCTACATTTCTCAACCTTAGTGGTTGGGATGAGGAAGGAAAAGTTAAGTGATCCTTTTTTATATTAGGTATTCTGAAATATCTAAGACAAAGAGTAAAGTTACACTTTTATCTGTCTCAGTGTGGTTTTGGAAGTATCACTCCCATAATGTCATTCTGTAAAAGCTCAATTTATGTAGACTCCTTATTTGATGATCAAAGCACAGGATTTCTCTCTTCCTCCTCACTGTTTTTACAGGTTGTGAAGCTGATTTAGGAGTGGAGTCACTTTTCATGGTTTGTTGTATTTGAAATGACAATATGGACTCCAGTAAAAATTTTAGAAAACTAGTCATGTATATTTTTCCTTCTTTTGGTAGTTAAGTGTTAAACCAAGAGCTATTATAAGTTGACCTCCCAAGTCATGAAATCCCAGTATATAAAAGCAGTTTCTTATTACTCTGGGGCAACATGGTAATTGAATCAGCCAAACTCTTACTTCCTGTAGAAGTATAGCTAAAATAATCAAGGGATTATCCATCTTCCTCTTTCTTTCTCTATTATTTGTATTTTCCCTCTTTAATGTGTATTTTCACAGTCTTTTTCTGTTATATTTTAACGAGAAACATATACAGTGTATAGAATTAATATTAACACAGTTTAATTAAATAATCATTTCCTAAGTACTTTATGGACAATACATAGCTGTTCTTTAATATTCTCAGGTTCTCACATGTCAGACTAATTATCTACAGTTAAAAATTTGAGAAAAATTGAATCCGTACTTATCATGTATAGACTATTATATGATTATTCCCTAAACATACATTATTTACCCAGCATTTTTTTTTAATTTTATTTATTTCTGTATGTGTATGAATGTACTGTCTGCATGCAAGTTTGTGCACCCGTATCGTGCAATGCCTAGGAGGTCAGAAGAGGGTGTCGGATTCCCCTGGAACTGGAGTTCTCCTGGAATTGGAGTTTCAGACGGTTCTTGGCCGCCATGTGGGTGCCGGGGATCGAACCCGGGTCCTCTGTAAGAGCGGTCGGCACTCTTAACCGCTAGGCCATCTCTCCAGCTCCTTACCCAGCATTTTTTAACTAGGTCTTACAGATAATCTACAGTAAAGTATATGAGAAGATGTGCAAATACTATACTACATTATATAAAAGATTTAAGTAGTCATGGATACAGCATTTCTGGGACCAATGCCCTAAGAATTCAGGAGGGCAATTTTATTTAGTTGTTTTCATTTATTAAGCTTTTTTTTCTTATGTTAAGTATATGTTCCAACATACTCTACTTCTCTCAAACCCCAGAAAAAAAATTAAAATTATTTCAAACAACAGAACTGTTAACAGATTTTAATCATAAAATCACATACATTTACACTCATGATTTCAAGTGCTGCAAGGAAGAATTATCCAACTCAAACAACATGATATCATACCAATAACATTTAAACTGAAGAATAATCAAAAAGTAATATTTGTCAGAATATTTTAGAGAGGAGCTTATTCAATCATTGAGCAGTTTGTGGGGATTGCTTATATTTTACATAAATATGGTGTATATATATTCTTTAAATTCAAATTCTTATGTACTTAAGTTCAAATTTTCATTTGGATCAGCACTATATATTATATATATTATATATTGATTTTCTTCAACAGTCTTACTATATTTAATATTTTTCTATCAAAGTTAGTATAATGGTTAATATTGTCAGCTGAATATGATCTAGATTAACAAAGACAAAACTTCTGAGTTTTTCGGTGAAAGATTATCCTGATTAGGTCAACTGAAATATAAAAACTCACTCTAAATGTGTGTTGATATAATTCCTTCCCGGGAGTGTTTAAAGAGTGTCTCCCCACTCGGCCCTCAGTCCCAATGACAAACTGAGGTAGGATTTAGCCAAATGGCAGTCTGAGAAACCAGTGTTCCTTAGGCTTATCTACAGAGCAATGAGAAACTTTACTTGCAGGAATGCAGGTCGTTCCTCCATAGAGCTGCCCTGCAACGTCACCACCCAAGCATGGATAATGGCTTCTCATAGCTGCACAGAATGGGGAGAGAGAGCCTCCCTTAGCAAGGGACTTGTGACTCTCCCTGCAGCTCCCTGCCTTTCCTGAGCATGGCAAGTTAACAAGCTCAGCTGTGAGGACCTTAGAGAGGATGGTAGGAAAGAGCTGGGAACATGGCATCTGCTGGAGGATAGTCTTATACAACACGTGGGTAGAAACATTTGCTCAGCTAAGATCCTGAGCTAAATAAAGGGAAAAGTTCGTGATTCAGTTTTCTGACATGACAGCCAACACTGTGACCTGAGTCTCCTGCTTCCACGACTTTCCCACTCTGATGGACAGTACCCTCAAACTGCCAACCAAATAAACTCTTCCTTCCTTCCTTCCTTCCTTCCTTCCTTCCTTCCTTCCTTCCTTCCTTCCTTCCTTCCTTCCTTCCCTCCCTCCCTCCTTCCTTCCTTCCTTCCTTCCTTATTTTTTTCAGGTATTTTGTACAAGCAGAAAGAAAAGTAACTACTATAGTTAGTGTTACTACAAAATTTTCACTTTTATAAATTACAGGTTTGTGAATAACATAGGAGAAATAAATGGCCATGAGCTGACAATTTTTGAAACTGGATGATATGTAAATGAGAGTTCGTCATACTATAACTTGCATTTGTATATTTCAAAATAAGCATAAAATTAATTCCAAAACAAATTTGCATAACAACACAATGAGATATTAGCAATTTCTTTTTTATTTTATTTATTTATTTAATTATTTTATGTGTATGAATGTACTGTCTGCATGCAGGTTTGTGCACCCGTGTGGTGCAATGCCGAGGAGGTCAGATGAGGGCGTCGGATTCCCCTGTAGGAACTGGAGTTCTCCTGGAATTGGAGTTATGGATGGTTCTCAGACGCCATGTAGGTGCTGGGGATCAAACCTGGGTCCTCTGCAAGAGTAGTCGGTGCTCTTAACCGCTAGGCCATCTCTCCAGCCCCCAGCAATTTCATATTACAAAGATTCTTAGACATATTGATGTTAAGTGTCACCCAAAGTCGAAAAATCCAAGTTTTGTACAGAGGTCAGAAGAGGGTGTCGAATTCCCCTGGAACTGGAGTTAAAGACGGTTCTTAGTTGCCATGTGGTTGCTGGTTATCCAACCCTGGTCCTCTGCAAGAGCAGTTGGTGCTCTTAACCACTGAGCCATCTCTCCAGCCCCAGGACTCACTTTTTTTTTTTTTGGTCTTTTTTGAGACAGGGTCTCCCTGAGGAGCCACATTTTTAAGTCAAGTTTCACATTTTCCCCAAAGAAAAATTAATCACCGAAAAGAAAATACAAATAAGGATGAGTAAGCAAAATAAAAGTTGAAACTGCCTGTTTCTATCTCAGCCCATATGAGTCTTAGAATGATTTAACCTTGAGAACCCTTTCTTCACGAAATGAAATTATAGTTATTGCCTGTTCCAAACACTGCAAAATAGCCTTTATCTGCTGGTATCATTATATAAATGCAGATTGCAAGGAAGTAAACAAAAGCAAAATGTACCTGGAAAATCATACTGCCCAAACCTGTGCAACCTGTCTGGCTCATCTTCAAAAGTTAACTACAAACCAAACTACTGATAATTTTGCTTAAATCACACTAGTCATATAGTTTCAGAATAAAATGCTGACTGTCTTAAATTCTTCAACATTTTTTTCATTGCAGTGGTTTAAATGACTTAAAACTTAGAAATGATCTGAAGGCTGGAGAGATGGCTCAGTGTTTAAGAGCACTGGCTGTTCTTGCAGAAGATCCAAGTTCAAATCCCAGCACCCACATGGTGGCTAACAACCATCCCTACCTCCAGTTCCAGGGGATCTGATACCCTGTTCTGTCCTCCTCAGCCATTGCATATCATGGATACATTTACCTATAGACAGGAAGTATATTAATACACTAAAATAAATAAAATTAAAAATACATTTAAATAAAAATGTTTAAAACTTAGAAATTACCTTAAGAATTTCACTTGTCTAGAGATATGATAATAGAGTTTTCTCTCCAGCCATGTGTATTTGGCTATGCTTACAGTGCCACCCATGTGTTCCAGCCCATTGAGAGGGCTTTAGGTCCAATGGAATTCCACACCTGGTTACATACAGAGAATATGTGTCTAAGAGATGCCCAGTCCTAAGTGACACATCTACAGTGACACCTTTACACCTAAGGCTCATGGAACATAGCAGAACAGGGGGTTGAGAGAACACTAATACATTCCTTAACTCTCACCAGTGAAGCTTCCTCAAACAACAGAGTGTGACACACACAGAAGGCCACAACTGGCCAAGGTAGAGAATGAGACTGCAGAGTACATGTCCTTGGATAGGACTCCTCTAGTAAACCTCGCCTGCACATGGCTCGGAGACCATTGTGGAAGAGGAAATGGAAAGATTATAAGAGCCAGGGTTTGTACATGGACATAAGGAAACAGGCTTTCAGATATCTGGGTGCTTGCTCATATGAACTTTCAGCAAACATAAACATATGCATAAGACCCATGCTGACTCAATAAGACAAAAGCCCAACATAAACCTAGAGAAATGAGCATCAGGCCCCAACCTTAGCTAAGGAACTATTGCAACTGATTACTGACAGATAAGGGAGAGATTATCTTCTTTAAGGGAGTGATTCTAGATAGGTTGAGTAGACTCCAGTGGAAGAAACTGTACTGAGGGACAACTGGGGTACAAAAGCTTGACCAGATAAGCCTTAACATATATGACAGAATGCATGAAATCTGGTATGTGTGGCACTATGCGGAGGCAAAGATCAGGGAGGGGTCTAAATTTGACTAAGATTTATTGTATGAAATGCACAAACCTCAATAAAAAATATGCATTAAAAATTACCTAAGACATTTCTGAGGCAGAAAATAAAAATAACCCTTTTGGTTTTAGCCTAATTTTTCCCATCTCTCCTTTTGTTATCTTAATGTTCTTTTGAGAAGCAAACCTCTCCTGGACCTTCAGTCCGTGTTCACTCCCTCTTTGACCTATGTCAGCCAAGCATTGTTTCATCCCACTTGCTCTAAAAGTCCATTTGGGTATAGCCTTTATCCTCCTCTTGCTAAGATACCTGTGGGCACTCACTGTTAGTAGAGCAGAGGCAACTTTCCACCAGGGTTACCCAGGTAAAAGGACATGAGCCTGAAGCTCTAGGAGTGACTGTGGAAAATGCTAAGGAGGTGAGACTGTTAGAGAAGAGATGTGCAAGAAGGAATCCAACAAAAGAAAGTAAAGACAGGAAATTAAGAGTTGCATGACCTCTTGATGAGCTGAAACTAGGCCACACTAACCACCAGCTTGGCCTTCCCTACTACATAAGATAATATATTTCTGAGTGGTTTATGACTATTTTACCTTGCTAACAAAGAAATGAGCAATGAAAAGTCCCAACTTTATATATGCCTTGGTTTTCTTATCTGCAAAACTGGTATAATATCATTAATATTACTATTGAACAAAATAAATGTATTAATACTTATAAGGACTTAGTACTATGCCTTTATAGACAATACATTTGGTGATGTTGTAGATAACCACTATAATGGTTCTTATTCATTTTTTTATTTTTTTTATTTTTTATTTATTCTTGTATGTGTATGAATGTTCTGTCTGCATGTAGGTTTGTGCACCTGTGTCCTGCAATGCCACAGAGGTCAGAAGAGGGTGTCAGATTCCCCTGGAACTGGAGTTAAAGATGGTTCTCAGCCACCATGTGGGTGCTGGGGATCGAACCTGGGTCCTCTGCAAGAGCAGTTGGTGCTCTTAACTGCTAGGCCATCTCTCTAGCCCCAAAGGTTTGTATTCTTTAAAAGTACTGTAAATGTGGTCAAAAACTCATGGTTAGGGAGGTCTGAAATCCTAGACCAGAATTTAGTGCCGTTATTTGTTATTTAATAATACTGACATAGTACAAAACTGCCTACTAAATATTCATGCTTATACTCATAAGCACATGCTCCTCTCAGCCTTGTTCAGAGAAGCCCTTCTGTCCAGGGAATGGTAATGAATGCGGAGACTCATGGCTATTCAAGCTGCTGATAATAAGTGGCAATTGTCTGCTCAGCCCTACGGAAACAATTTATATCTTACACTGCAGGAGAGGGGGCAGGAATAATGTAAAAGCGAAAGGAAGGGAAAAGGGCTGCACAATGCCATCTTCTATGTAAGATACAGCCATTTCAGTCAAGGAACTCATATCTGGTTCTGCTGTCTTCACTGGGTCTGCACAAGACCCACTAACAGTCAGACATGGATAGGCAAGGATCTGGGGGAGCCCTAACCCTCATGAACAAATGATTGGCTATGGCTATATTCTAGGAATGGGTAATTATAGCCTCTCTGTCTACTCACTGGAGAGCCCACAGACTCCAATGAATAAATTGATGATCATACAGCTGTCCCTGATTAAAATCACAGGGTCGGCTGGGCGCGGTGGCACACGCCTTTAATCCTACCACTTGGGAGGCAGAGGCAGGCAGATCTTTGTGAGTTCAAGGCCAGCTTGGTCTACAGAGTGAGTTCCAGGACAGCTGGGGCTACAGGGAGACCCTGTCTCGAAAGACAAAAAAAAAAAAAAAAATAGTAAAATAAAATTTAAAAAATAAACTCACAGGGTCACAAAAAAAAATTTAAAACACATGAATCCAGGAAAATTAGTTATGGGAAGGTTGGTTAATAAGGATGAGAGGGAAATTTAAAAGAAGCATAGCAGGGGAGAAAGTAATCATAATGCCTTATACATACATACACACACATACACACACATGTGTGTGTTTGTGTGTGTGTGTGTGTGTGTGTATGTGTGTGTGTAGCCTTCTGTTGTGATAAGAAGCATTTAACCCCAGGTAAAAAGCAACTTGGGGGGAAAAGAATTGACTTCATCTTACAACTCCCAGGTCACAGTTCATCACTGAGGGAAGTCATAGCAGGACCTCAGGACAAGAATTTGGAGGCATGAACAGAGCAGAGGCCATGGAGGAACATTGATTGCATTGATAACTGGCTTGCTTCCACTCAGTGTTCAGCTACTATTCTTATAAAGCCCACCCCAGCTGCCTAAGGATCATATCACCCACAGTGTGTTGGGTCCTCCTATATCGTCAGCAATCAAGAGAATGCCTCACGTACATGCCCATACAGCATTTTAATGGAGAAAATCCCCAGCCGAGGTTCCCTCACCATAGGTGTGTCAAATTATTTCCTTCACCACAGGTGTGTGACGCTAACTATAACATTTATGCAAATGTCAAAGGATGAGACCAATCAATGAAAGAATAAAGAGTTTAAATCCCGGGCACTATAGTAGAAAAACGATATCATCTTGTCTTTGGTACTACTAAGCAGCAGATTTTACTCATGTAATTTTGGGTCCACAGAGACACACCACCGTAACATAAGCAAATTTAGTACAAAATTGATTTCACTAGAACCGAGATTTTATAATGTCGCTTGACAGAAGTTAAAGATTTGTTTAATGACCCTGGAAGATACTTTTGCCTTTGTAAGGAGAGTTATCTGCTCCTGGCTCAGCTTGTCCTAAGGCCTTCAAGTCCCACAGACTCATCCTGGGAGTTCCACTTGCTTTCATTTTCAGCCACCATTCTACCTGTGGTCTGGAAACTAACACACTGATCACTGTCAGCTCCCTGTTGTAGTCATTCACTTTTTCACTTAATCCACTAACAGTTCATCGGTTTTCACTGTAGCACATTGCAGCAACATTTTAATTGGAGGGTCTTTACTTATTTTTTTAAATGCTTCATTTATTAGCTTCTGGTATAATGTCTCTTGTCCCTTTTATCACCCCAATAGTATGCCTTCTCAGATTTCTTTTTATTTTTGTTATACAATATACATTATTGTTGAATTTTTGTCTATCTCATACAATATATCTTGCTCACATTTAGACCTCCTCCCCCATCTGCACCCGCCCATTAGATCCCCACCAGATTTTGTACATTATGTCATATGTGTCAAGGCCTAATGAGTCAAATTCATGTTCCCAGATACCCTTCAGTGTTAGTTCATCCACTGGAGCCTGGTCAGCCTATCTAGTATCACTCCTTTAAAGAAAATCAACTTTCCCTCACCCAGTAGTGATCAGCTGCCAATAGTTTATCAGTTAAGGCTGAGGTTTCTTACTATGTTGGGGTTTTGTGTCAGTTCAGTTTGCATAGGACTTATGCATGCTCTCATTATTGTTACAAGTTCATATGAGCAATATATCTGGAAACCTCTATTTCCTTATGGTCATCCAACATCCCTGGCCCTTATAGTCTTTCTGCCCCACTCTTTCACAATGGTCCAGGAGGCCTGGGTGCCAGAGTTTGAATATAGGTATCCTACCTATGGATACAGACTCTGCAGTCTCTTATTCTCTACCCTTTGGCCAGGTGTAGCTTTCTGTGTTCATCGCCCTGTTTCATGAGTAGACTTCATTGGTGAAGAGCTGAGAGATGCATTAATATTTTCTCTACACCTTCTTCCACTGTGTTCTGTGAGCCTTACATATAAAGGTTTGATATTTTTGTTGTGTCACGTGGGGTTGGGCATCTCACAGACACTTATTCTCTCTGCGTGACCAGTTGTAGAATTCTGCAATAGTCTCCATCTGTTGCAAAAAGAACCTTCTTTGATAACTGATGAGAAGTATACTTGTCTGTAAATATAAGGGTACATATTTAACATACAGTAAGAAATGGCATTTTTTTTCTGGGAATGTAACAGATAAAAGTTTTACTCTATGACCTATAACCTTTCCAGCCATGTGTATTTACAGTACCACACAGGAGTTCCTTCCTTAAGAGTAGGCTTTAAGTCCAATTAGATAGCTGTTGATTAAGATAAAATTATGAAATACATAAAGCATCAATAAAAAATGAAAATTAAAAAAAATTCCACTACTGTGCCAACAGAGATACTTTGCTGTGCCAGTCATTGTTGTACCTATTAGGTGGTACAGCTGGGTTTGGACCACTGATTGATTTCTCTTCCTTAGCAGTTTGCATACTATCCTCTGATAATCTGAGAGATGGTCTTCAGGGAGGAGGCTTCCAGGTCAGTTCCAGTTAGATTACTCCATGTCTTGTGTCCAAAATACACCCTATCTTTGCCAATAGGGTCTATCTTAAAGTGCTAGGAGGTAATCAACAGCTGTGTTTTGGGGGGAAGTCTCTTGAACTACCCTCTTCAGCAATGCAAAGGGAGGTTTCCCTTGTCTGGCACTGTCCTAAATTTCCCACAACTGATGAATGGAAATATAAATGAAAATGTACAGCAGTTGGGAGTGATGCATATTGGAAACAACAACAGAAAGAACTGCATCAAAGAACTCACTGAAACAGTAAACTTCTGCTCAAAACAGTCAACTTCCACATGGAGAATATTGAGAAAGACCGAGAAAGAGATGAAAAGCATGTTTGGCAGAATGCATGAGCTCTGGTGGGGTGGGGGGATGGGGGCGACATGGGTCTAGATTTCATAAAAACTATATATATAAATAAATAATTTTTTTAAAAAAAGAAAATGTACTTTTACACAATGGAGTTCAACTCAATGATGAAGAAAAATGAAATAATGAAATTTGCAAGTAAATGGATGGAATTAGAAACTGTTATAATAAGTGAGATAACAGACTCAGAAAAACAATATATGTTCTCTCTCATTTGTGGATCTTAGCTCCAAGTACTTAGATGTGAGTATGTATCCTGATGTAACCACAGGAACCGGGAAAATGGAAAGGAACTATGGGGGTAAAGGGAAAGAAGGATTCTGAGAGAGGAGTAAAGTGGGAGACAGGTGTTACCAAGGGGAAATTAGGGAAAGTGGGGCTACTTTGACTGGGAAGAGAGGAGGGACAATTAGACAGGGAGAGAAAGAGAGGAAAGATAAATACTGCTTAGGTGGTGTGAAAAACCAGAGGGTAAATATATTAGTTCAAAAACCTACTGAAAAATACACTTAAAATATATGTATATGAGCATATGTGCATAGCTGAAGGCTACACAACAAGAAATATTGTGCCTTCTCAGATACCTTATCTTTGTAGCTTTAAACTGTGAGGCTTTCTCTATATATACACTTGTTTGCCAGGCAAGCGCTCCACATGTTAATGGCTTAAATACTGCAATGACGCATGTACCCATCACTGACTTCGCAAAATGAGGACTAGTAAACTCAATTTAATGTAGCAAAATTAAAATGATACAATTGAACCTCTTAATTTTTCCTAGACCATGTCAGCTTTCTCATTTTAATATTTCAAAATGCTTCCTATTGTTCAAAGCAAAATCTGAAGTCAACCTTGGCTCTAATTTCATGCCTATGAAGTCACATTTGAGTCCCCAGATGTCCTTCAGTGTAAGTTCATCCAATGGAGTCTGTTCAGTCTATCTAGACGCATTCCCTTAAAGAAAATCAACTCTCCCTCACCCAGTAGTGATCAGCTGCCGATAGTTCCACACCTAAGGCTGGGGTGTTCTAGTTTACTTTCAATTGCTGTGACAAAACACTCTCACCAATACCAACTTGGGAGGAAAGGATTTATTTGCCTCACGTATCCTGGGTCACAGTTCATCACTGAAGCAGCCCAAGGTAGGAATGCAGGACAATAACCTGGAGGCAGAAGGTGCAGCACAGGCTACAGAGGAATGGAGGAACACTGCTTACTGGCTTGCTCCCCTGACCCATACTCATCCTTCTTTCCTATACAAAACAAAACAACTTCCCCAGAGATGGCACCACTCACAGTGGGCTGGACTCTCCCACATCACTCAACAATCAAGGAGCAAAGTCCCCAACTGAGGCTCCCTCAACCCAGATGGTCAAGTTGACAACTAAAGCTATCCAGTACAGCCTCCTTCTCACAGTTCTATGAATTGAGTTTGACTGAGTTATGTGCATGCTGATATCATTGCACTCTTTCTTCCCTCTTTTCACAATGTCATCAGCCTTAATGTAAGAGTCCTATCCAGGGACACGAAGTCTACAGTCTTTTATTCTCTACCCTTTGGCCAGTTGCAGCCTACTGTGTTCATCTTCCTCTGTGCATGAGAAAGCTTTGCTGCTGAGAGTTGAGAGATTCATAGCATTCTCTCTACTTCCTGGTCCACTGTGTTCCATAAGCCTTAAGTGCATAAGGTTCCATTGTAGATGGGTCAGTTGAGGCTGGGCATCTCAGATGGTTAGTTTCTCTGTGTGACCAGTTGTGAAACCCTGCTGTAGCCTCTATCTCAAAATAAGAATCAAGAAAACAAATGATGAAATTAAAAGATGAAATCTGAACAGAGAGTTCTCAAAAGAATAAATAAAATGTCTAAGAAACAACTTTAAAAGTATTCAACATTCTTAGTAATTAGAGACAAGCAAATCAAAACTACTTTAAGATTTCACCTCACCCCAGTCAGACTGGAGAAGACCAAGAAAACAAATGATACCTGTAATGGCTAATCCTGGGTGTCAACTTGACTGGACTAAGGAACAAATAAGAGAAAAAGGATCTTCGTATTGGACTACCTCAACCCGGATGGCCCACCCCAAATGTGGGTGTTACCTTCTGCCAGCAGGCAGATAAAAGGCCACGGCAGAGGGAGCTGGTCCCTTTTTTCCTGCGGCTTGCCTGTCTCTCACTGGTGAGTTTGTCTTGCTGCTGTGATCAACCCTTTGGATCCCAGTGTGGACTGAGACCGACAGATCTCCTGGAATCCATTGGGCCTTCAGCACCAGATTGGGACTACTGAGACATCCAGCCTTGCGGACTGAACAGTTCCCTGGATTCTCAGCCTCTCTAGTGCGGTGCGGCTACTGTTGGACTACTTGAGCTCTGTCACGTGAGCAAATCAATAAATTGTATATAGCTATATATTCGTCCTGTTGCTTCTGTTTCTTTAGAGAATACTGACTAATACAATACCAAATGCTGGTGTGGGTGCAGGGAAAGGGGAATGCACATTCAATGCTAATGGGATTGGAAAATCAAGCAACCACTCTAGAAAGCAGTATTAAGAAAAAATTAAAAATGAATCTACCATATGATGCCACTCCTTGGCATATACACAAAGGATTCATCCTATTGCAGACATACTTACACATCTATGTTCTATTGTTGCTCTTCTTATAATAGCTAAGTAATTGAAGCAATTTAAGTGTCCCTCAACTGACAAATGGATAAAGAAAATGTAGTACATTTATACAATGGAGTTCTACTCAATGGTAAAGAAAGATGAAATTTTCAGGTAAATGGATGGAACCAGAAATCATTACACTAAGTGATGTAACACAAACTCAGAAAAATGAGTGACATGTGTTCTCTCATTTGTGTGTCTTAGCACCAAATCCTCATAAGTAAGTAGATATCCTGATGTAATCATAGGAGCGAGGAAAATGGAAAGTAACCATGGAGATAAAGGGAAAGAAAAAAGAGAAAGATAGTAGGATACAGATGTTACCAAGGGGAAATGGGATATATTTAACTGTAAAGTGAGGAGAAAAGGATATACAAAGAACCATCGGGGTGAAGTGGAAGGACCTCAAGAGAGGGGGAATAATAGAAGACAGGTATTATCAAGGGGAAATTTAAAAAAGTGGGGTACTTTAACCAGGAAGGGAGAAGAGGTTAGACACACAGAGAGAGATGAGAGATAAATATACTTAGGTAGTATGAAAAATCAGAGGGACATTTTTACTTCAAAACCTACTGAAAAATGCACATACAATATCTACATATGTATGCACATGTATAATTGAAGGCTATAGGACATGAAAAACAGTGCCAGACAGGAGAAATCTCCTTTTCAATTGTTGATCAAGGTAGCCCAAGAGATGCCCCAAATAAAACCAGATATTGCCAAAGTTCTTAATTACCTCCCAGAACTTGAAGGTAAGACCCTATTGCTGAAGCTAGGACACATGTTCACAGGACTTTGAGTAATCGAGCTGAAATTAACCTAAAACCTACTCCTTGAAGATGGGTTCTCATAGTTTTAGAGGACTCTGCAATCTGCAGAGAAAAATCAGTCAGTGGTCCAACCCTAAATGAAACCTAACAAATATAACAACACACTGTAACTCTATTGGTGCACTAGTGACACTTTCATGTTTAGAGTAATCAACAGCTGTCTAATTGGAGTTGAAGTCCACTCAATGAGAGGGAACTCGTGTGGCCCATAGCAAAATACACATGGCTGGAGATGTCAGAGATGCTAGAGAAAAACTTATGTCTGTCCCATCTCTTTAAAATGACAAATGACATTTCTTACAATATGTTAATTACACATCCCTATATTTACATACAAGTATATCAGTCACCACCCATCACATCCTAATCTTTAGAAAGCTTATGCCACAAACCAGTATTAAATCTGTGCATTGATGATGCTTCTAATGACTCAGTCCCATTAAGCATGACTCCTCAATGTTCTATTATCTCTCTGCCTCAGCACCCTGGGGATGAAGCTTCCAGCACACCCATTCTTGCAGGTCAAAACCATGGCAATGCCATTGCCAAATGCCATTTTTTTTTGGTCTTTTCGAGACAGGGTCTCCCTGTAGCTCCATCTGTCCTAGAACTCGCTCGGTAGACCAGGCTGGCCTTGAACTCATAAAGATCCGCCTGCCTCTGCCTCCCAAGTGCTAGGATTAAAGGCGTGCGCCACCATGCCCGGTGCCAAATGCCATTTTAAATATCTTAGTGAAACATTCTCTAAAATCTTCTGTTTGTTTTCTTCAGGCATATGTTTTCTAGACACCAAAGTAATAAAACACGTTTGTTTTCCTCCAAAAGTAATTCAAGGAGAAATCAAATAAAAATTTCCAATGGAAACAAAAGCAAAAATTGACAAACAGTGCTTATATCAAATTGGAAGTCTGAATAGCAAAGGAAATAACAGAACTGGAGAAAATATTCACCTGTTATCCATGCAACACAAGGTTAATGTAAAGAGTAAATAGGAAATCAAAAAAAAAACTTACCAAGAAAAAAATAAATTGATCTAGAGTGATGGTTCAGTAGAGGACCTGATTTCAATTCCAAACACCCACATTCCAGCTAACAACCATTCATTACTCCAGTTCTAGGTGCTCCAACACCCTCTTCTGACTTCTGCTGGCATTGAAGTACATGGGTGCACTTAAACACATGCAGGCAATACACTCAAGTATACAAAATAAAGTAATAAAATATAATAAAAAGAAAAATAAATTAATATGATAACATAAATAAATGGCCCAAATTAACACTTATCAAAATTAGAACTGCAAATGGACAAAACAGGCATGAAAAAATGCTGAAGAGCTGGAGAGATAATTCAGTGTGTTTAAGAGCACATACTGCTCTTACAGAGGACCCAAGTTGAATTCCTGGCACTCACACCGAGAAGCTCACCTTCACATTAACCAAAATAAGGAAACATCTCTCATAACAGAAATGAGTA